>JAUMIR010000008.1:11442500-12007500 GCA_030847615.1 Gambelia wislizenii | reverse complement strand
GGGGGGCCCATAGTAACCCTCCTGCTGCAAAAACATTATTAGTAATAATCTGAATATCCTGTACTGTGAATAGTTTAGGCTGAGTTAGGTGACATTGACCTGAGATAAACATATGGGGCCCCCAAAATAAAGCATTGCAGGGGGGACCAACATTCCTTAAACTGGTACTGGCTGTGAGGCCATGTTCTGGAAGAGTTTATTTCTGACGTTTCACCTGCATCTCTCCCATGGGCTTTTCTGATTAGACTTGCAGACACCAGTATGGCTTACAGTGAGGTTACACAATCCCTGTGTCTCTCTTTGGAACAGTGCCCTAGACCTTCCTAAGGCTTAAAAGCTGTGGCTAGCATCTTCAGAGAATGGTTGGGTAGGGGCATGTATGGGGTTTATATAAAAATAGGGACTATATATTGTGTGGGGACTCACAATATATAGACCCCACACACACCTCTACACCACCATTCTCTGATGATGCCAGCCATAGATGCAGGCAAAACGTCAGAAGTAAACTCTTCCAGAACACAGCCTCACAGCCAGGAAAAAACCCCAAGGCAAATCTATAGACACTAATCCTCCTGCATACCTCTACCCAGAAACTAACCATTCCAATACACACATTTACATATCCTCTCCAACAGGGGTTCACAGTATATAAACCCCACACACACACATACCCCGCCATTCTCTGAAGATGCCAGCCACAGATGCAGGTGAAACGTCAGGAATAAACTTTCCCAGAACACAGCCTCACAGCCCGGAAAAAAAACAAGGAAAATCTATAGACAGTAATCCTCCTTGCATATCTCCCCCCAGAAACTAGCCATTCAAATACACAAATTTACATATCCTCTCCAACAGGGGTTCACAGTATATAAACCCCACACACACCTGTACCCCACCATTCTCTGAAGATGCCAGCCACAGATGCAGGTGAAACATGCCTCACAGCCCAAGGAACATGGCCTCACAGCCCAAGGAAAAAACCCAAGGAAAATGTATGGATGTCGGCTGTGAAAGCCTTCAACTTCGCAGTTTTCTTCCTCTTTCTGACCCAGTTTGATCAACAACCCATCCTTTTTTTTTATTCTGCTTCTCCAAAGGCAGCCACTTGCCTTCAATTTAAGCCCCCCTCCATTTATTTTATTTATGTGTTTATTTTATTTATTCCATTGATAACCCTGCCTTTCCTCCCAATATGCCTTTCTCCCAATATTTCTGGGACATATAGGGCTCCCCTCCATTTATTTTATTTATGTATTTATTTTATTTAATAATAATAATAATAAAATTTATTTATACCCCGCCCCTCTGTTAAAACAATCGGGGCGGCTTACAAAATTTAAAATACAATACAAATAAAATCCCTAAACACCCCCACTCCCACCCTCCCCCATAAAAAAACATTAAACAAATATAAATTAAAACAACTAATCTAAAATCACTTTTAAAACTATAAATACAATAAATATAATAAATGGCCAGCAGCCTAGAAGAGGCCAGGATCCCCTGAGGCCGGGATCTAATTAGGAAAGGCCTGCCGAAAGAGATCCGTCTTTAGTGCTTTTTTAAAGCCACTCAGGCTTGTTATCTGACGGATCTCATTCGGCAGGTCATTCCACAACTTGGGGGCGATTACCGAAAAGGCCCTCTGGGAGGTTGCAGACAGCCTAGATTTTTGTGGCTGAAGCAAATTCCTCCCAGAGGACCGGAGTGCGCGGGGAGGATTGTATGGGAGGGCCTCCCCCCTCCGTTTAATTTATTTATGTATTTATTTTATTTATTCCATTGATAATCCTGCCTTTCTCCCAATGTGGAATTCAAGGTGGCATTACAATCATTAAAAAAAAAATAATACAGCTGAAATGGCGTAAGTACAAAAGTGAAATCAAATTACCATTGTTAAAATACAGTTGTCCCTCCGTATCCACAGATTTGGTATCCACGGATTTAAGTATTCACGTCTTGAAAATATTCTTTAAAAAATAATAATCCAAAAAGCAAATTTTGATTTTACCATCTTACATAAGGGACACCATTTTGCTATTGCACATAATGGGACTTGAGTATTCACAGATTTTGGTATCCACAGGGGGGTCCTGGAACCAACCCCCAGCGATTATGTAAGGGACAACAGTATAGTTTAGAATGCATGAATTAACACAAAGCCCCTCCAGTTGCACCCTATAGCATTATGAAAATGCAACAGGAAAAGCAGCACGCCAATTAAAATTCACATTTCAAATAAAAATGTCTTCCGCTCCATGTGTCCAATGTTTTGTTTGGATCGAATGCACTTATTTATTTATTTATTCTTTTTTTTTCCCCTTTCCTTTTTCCAGCTCAAAACTTTCCCAAAGCTGTTGGAGAAATTGGAAGCAGGGAGAAGAGAGAGAGCAGTGGTGCAGCCAGCTAACTTTGGAACAAAAAAATTAAACCCTGGATTGAATGCTCTGGTGGAGTGGGAGCTGGAAAGGGGAGTGGGTTTTTTCAGGCATGTAGGATTTTACTTCTGTTCTGAAAACTGGTGGCTGAAAGAAAAGGGGGGGGAATACTCTGAGCATGTGTGGTTTTGGATTTGATAGCAATGAAACCCTAGCACCGTTGTGACTGCAAGAATAAAATAGAGTTTGCTTCTGCTTCCCTGATGCTCCATACTTGGACATATAGGGCTCCAAGGTTCACTCAGCCTCCCATCCTTCCATAGGTGGATAAAATGAGTATCCAGCTTGTTGGGGGCAATTAACACATTGTAAACTGCTTAGAGAGTGCTTTGCACTGATAAGCAGTATAGAAATATAAGTATTATTGCTATTGCTATTGCTATAAATGCTATCTTATAGAAAAGACGAATGCTGTATTTTAAAATATAAATAAAAAAAACCAGTGGAGTGAGCATTTGTAACCATGTACATGGCATCCTTGGCCATCCACCATATGGCTTTTGAATGCTTTCAATAATAGGTCCAGTATTATCCTAAGGACAACATACTTGTGATACAACATAGTTAGGTTGGTCCCAAGTGCCAGACCTCGGACTGGATGCTGATACACCCATCAGTATGCTTTGGTCCCAATAGTACCACTAACATTTTTCTCTTGTCTTTCAAAGAAATAAGCACAACTGGTTTAAATAGTGAAAATAGAGGGAAGCTTCCCACGGTGCGGGACAGATCCTATGCAAACTTACACAGAAGTAAAGAGTGTTGAAATTCCATTAAATGTATTCCTAAAGAGTGGAGCACAATTCATATACAGAGTTAAAAGTTCCAGTCACCATCAATTTCTTTATTCACTATGCATCTATTTATTTTATGTGCTAGCTTTCACCCCATTGCTGGGACTCAAAGTGGCTTACAAGATTAAAACAAATATAGATTTAAAAAAAAAACCATACAATTTTTAAAAAAGAAATAAAAGTAGCACAGTATACTTTTAAAAGCCCTTCCCAGCCTTTCCGTCACCATAACTTACTTTGCAGGATTGTTGAGAAGATTAAAATAGGAACTGCACTGGCTGCCAGTATTACTGGGCAGATTCAGAGTGATGTTACTGGGATCATACAATACCCTTAACAATTTGAGGCCAATTTACCTGAGAGAAAAGGAGTACAGTACTTTCTCCCATATCAACCTGCTTATTCATTGACATCTTCAGATCAAGGCTTCCTGCTATTCTGTCATCTGCATGTGTACATTTGGCAGCAACCAGGGGCACTGACTTTTCAGTCATGGTGCCCAGTGTTTGGAATTCCCTCCTTACCATAAATAAATAATACAGGTTGAACTTGGTATCCATGGATTCAGTATCCACAGTTTCATTTATCCACCCTCTGTAGGCATTTCTAGGTCCTCCAATGCAATTCAATTGTCAACTGTCTCATTGAAAATAATAGGATTCCCTGTTATCCACAGTTTCAGGTATCCACAGGGGGTCATTAAATGTATCAGGGGTTGACCTGAACACAAAATGGACATTAAATGAAATGAATATAAATGTTGTGCTTTTCAAAATTGCTTTTTAAAAGGCAGAGAGAAGCTATTTAGATAGATAGATAGATAGATAGATAGATAGATAGATAGATAGATAGATAGATCCAGGGATTATCCTGTGAAGCTGATTCCAACCGGACCAAACAAAGGAAATATGATTTCACGACAGACATGGGGAGAGTATGGAATTCACAGCTTAGATCCAGACTATCGGAAGGATTGTATCTTCCCATATGAGAGAACATAGCTAAGCTCTAAGACCTTTGGGGGAGATACTTTTCTTGATCCCACCATGTTCATTGGCACATTTGGTGGGAACGTGGGAGATGGCCTTCTCTGTGGCTGCTCCCACTAGACACTGGGACTCCCTTTCCTAGGGAGACTAGGCTGGCTACCTCTTTGCTCTCTTTTCATAAGCAGGTGAAATACTTTTTATGACAGCAGGCTTTTGGGAACTGAGTCCTTTACAAGAAAAAGGCTTTTTTATTGTTCTGTACTGCTTTTATTCTTTGTTTTAAATTGTTTTAATTTTCTTGGTTTAACACTATTTTAATCACAACTTTTTCTATGCTTCAACTATATGGCTTTTTTATTCGTAATTTTATCTATTTTGTAATCTTTTTCCCCCTAAGTCCCACTTTGGGAAAAAGGCAGAGTATAATAAAGGGATTAACAGATGGATAGAATTCACTTCTACAAGATGTGGTAATAGCCAGACCAGGAAAGTTATCTTTTTACAAATATTTTCCCATTATTTGCTTCTTGTTGTTGTATGCCTTCAAATAATTTCTGACTTATGGTGACACTAAGGTGAACCTATTACAGGGTTTTCTACAATGTTTGGAAGGTAAAAGCCATTAGTGTTACTCTGCATGTTGAGAATGCTTTTAGTTCTGCTGCTCATGACTTTTTTGTTGCTTACCATTGTTGTTTTTGTTCTGCCATTTCTAAAAGAATGGCAGAACTCCTGAAAATTCTTGTTTAAATGCCTTTAGCATGTCCTCTAAAAGTAACTTTTGGAGGTAACTAGCTGTTTAGGAGCCCAGTTCTACCACTGGAGGATGTGTGGAAATTATACCCAGTTCCGGCACAGAAGAGGCTTTTTACCTGTAAGAGCTATTATGTGTCATGCACTTCTCAGTAACCAGCAGTTCCACACTTCAAAACAGAAAATGTTATTGGTACAGTAATCCAGAATGTGATCCCTACAAGCTCGTTGCTCAGAATGAAACAAACAGTATACTAAAAGTGCTGTGAAGCCCCTGGCTGAGGAGGAGGGGGAGGAAGCAGAGAATGCAGACGGGGTAGAGGGGGAAAGTATAGCTGAGTCTGAAGAAGCAGAAAGAGACAGCCTGGCTCAGCCTGAAGATACAGCAGAAGCAGATAAAGAACACGTATCTCACTGTCAGCCAGTGATGGATGATCTAGACACTATTCCCTCCCTTCTCTGAACATAGGAGGGAGAAGCACCATGCCCTATGCTGCCATTTAAATACCAAACACAGACCTTCCCCCTCGTTAATTAGCTCCACCTGGACCTGAAGCTCTACCCATAATGTCCCTTCAAATTTCAGAGCTGACAACTGCTTATCTTGAGCTGTTGCACTCCTCCTGGATTCTTGCTTGCCTTGACTTTGAATGGAGGTCTGGACTCCTGCTTTAACCCTTTGCTGACCACAGACTTGGACCAAGGACCTGACTTTATTGACTTCTGGACTGGCTTTTGACTTCTCTGGCACCTGGTATGGACTCTTGGCAACTGAACTCTGGACTGGCTTTGGACTACTCTTGCAAAGTGTATGGATTATTGGTGACTGACTTCTGGACTGGCTTTGGACTGTTCTTGTTGTTATTGTGGACAATTGACAACAGGCTAGAATTGCACCCCTTACCCTGTTGTTTCTGTATTTCTCCCATGTTGCTCAAGCACTTGCCACTGTGAGTTCAGGACAAAAAGCATATTCCAATCTACAAAATCTGGTGGGCTACGCAGTCACTGGCTATCCATCATTCTCACTCCCATTTCCCACCGTACCAGGGCACAGCCCCTTTTTCTCAGAGTGGAGACCCAGGTGTAGTACTTATCAAACCATTACAGATACAGAGACCATGCTCCCTTTTATAGTCAGGCTACATATCCATTAACAAGCACAGAAAAAAATGCAAACACCGTTAGCCACAAGGTTATACAGCAGAACTGAATCTGACAGGAAAAAGTCACCGATCCTGACAATATGCCACCACCAATATAAGTGGAAACATGCCTCCAAATACCTGTCACTAAGCAACAACAGTGGGAGAATTTTATTGTTCTCATATTCTGCTTTTAGACTTCCCAGAGGCATGAAGTCAGCTCATGAGGGAAACGGTGCAGGACTCCATGGACTTTGGTCTGATCCAGCAGGGACCTTTTTCTGTAAGGTATTTGAGACCCAAGGAAGAATAATCTGTGATCAAACAACATGAGTACCTACAGCAGGATGAATAGGATGTATATATGTGAACAATGCATCAGGAGAGTACAGGTCACCCCCACACACACCCCATATGCACAGAACCATTATCTGCAATTTCAGTTATCCGTTGTCCAAAAAATGCCTCTCTAGGCATTTCCTAGGTCCACCAACATGATTCTATGGTAACTTGCACTGGGAAGGCATCCTTGCCTGCAGGAATCCATTTGGCAAAAGTGTAGTCAAGGATGGTTCAGGTTCAGGGAACAAGCAGCGTGGTCAGGTAGTCCAGGGTCAAAGAATCCAGCAAGAGTTATCAGACAGTCCAGGGATCAAAGTCACAGAAGTTACAAAACAAGAATGCCAGCCAGAAAGCAGACATGTTGCTTTCAGCAACCTGCCGTAGCCAGAGTCAGCCCTTAAACGGGCCGGCACCAGCTGGCTCTGACCAGGAGCCCCTCTGTTGCTGCTTGGCAAGAAGCCTCATTGACCATCGTTGCTCTGCTCTCCACTCCACACACTGGATCCATGGACTTGGGGGCCATGCTGTTTCTCCAGCTGCGTCCTCTGCCAAGTTAGCTGCAGGTGAGTCCTGGCTCTGTTCCTCCTCGTGCTAAATCTCCTCTTCAACCAGGAAAGCTACATGAGTTCACTGCAGTTTTGATAACACCCTCTTGCTTCTATATGGCCTCGTTTTGGCACCAATCCTATCAACATACAAGCACGTGAGCTCACTATTAGGAATAATGATTATGATTATTTGTTCCATCCTTTTAAAATGTGTTTTAAAACATATTTTTATGTTCCTCAGTGACCAAGGACACATGCAAATAATGGCTTTTTTTTTTAAAGTCATAAGACGATACAGTCCAGGAAAAGTATTTCTAAAAATATCTGGAAAAGAAAAGATTTGTTTGCCCTCTGAAGTTAGTGTTGAAACATCTGCCTGTAATGATCCAGTTGCAAACCAAGAGTCTCAAGTCATGAGCTTGGTGTAATATCCAAGGGTTAGAATCTCACAGCATGGGAGCAGATCCATGAAGCAGTTCAATAAAACATTTTTGTTTTCAACCCATTTTGCTGTCTCTCAGGTGTCTTATATCTTCATTTATGAGAGTTTGGCAAATAGTACATTGAAAAAGATTAAGCACTATTGGAATCTCTGCATCCTTTGAAATGCTCCGTTGCTTTCTTGCAGTGCTTTACTAATGGTGAGTTCTCTTTAATTTCTGTACTACTTTTTCATGCCAATAGTCTCAAGGCAGTTTATACAGTGTTTTATTGACTGCATGTTTTCTTTAATTTCTATACTGCCTTTTCATATCAACATTCTCAAGGCAGATTATACAGTCAAATACAGCTAAGCTAAGAACACTGGAAACAAACTGGAGCTAGCAGCTATTTTTTTAAAAAATGCCTGGTCTGAAATAGCACTGTAGATACAAAGTGAGCCTTCCTGGGATGAGAATTGCATAAATATGGTATTATTAACAAAGGTCCCCCACATACTTCATTTCTTGTGTTAGGGGCATCTTGAGCAAAGATGAGTTATTACCTGGGGTGGAAGCCATACTGGCCCCTTGCCATGCATTGAGGAGCACACCACATCACCAGTGATGTAGACTCAAGTCAATTAACTTGGACTCAAGCCAGACTAAAGTTGCTTCAGTTACTCGACTTGGACTTGACTCTGCAATAAATGATGCATTGACTTGACTCAACTCTCAACTTATATTTTTTTGACGACCGACTTGATGGCTTTGGTTCATTCAGTAACATAACACATTCATCCAGAAATATTACGGAACAGAAAGCGGATTTCATCCTTTGAAAAATACTTCCATCTCACTGCTTTTTGTCTACTCATCACATGAAGTGGTACTTTACGTTTGCCATACAGGAAGCCCCCACTTATCTTATAGGTTAGGGAATGGAGCCCTGTCAGAAAATATAATAGATTGAAAAGTGGAACACGGGGTTGTTTTTTTAGCTTGCAAATGCACTTTGGCAACAACAACAATGTGAGTCTCTTGTGAAAACAGCCATAGTCAGGGAAGGAATGAGTTTTAAATGGGAGGTCTCAGAATTTGTTTCAGTATAGAAATACAGGCCATGAAGATATCCTGAGACCAAAGGTCAACACACCATGGCCTAAATCCTAATGTTAATCATGACTAGAGTAGACCCATTAAATCAATTGGATTTACGTACATGCTGAATCACTATGTAACAATGGATTCAGTGGGTCTACTCTAGCTCAGATTAAGCAACACTATTTCAATGCAGGAATCCAAGGATGGTTTGGCAGAAAAACCCCCAGCAATGAGTCCTGAAGCATTTTAAAGACTACACTACATTACACCATTCATTTTCCTGGTCAGCAACTAGCCATTTTGTTGGCCACTTGGAGAACTGAATCTTTTATAATTTAATATTATTTTAAGGGGTGGGTGGGCTAGGGTACTGTGACTATGGAGTTTTTATATTGTAAGCCGCCCCGATTGCATTGCAGAGGGGTGGAATAGAAATAAAATTTTATTATTATTATTATTATTATTATTATTATCAGAATTACATACTCCATCTTTCAAATGGCTATTGCTACGTCCCATAGCAACAGATACTGTTCATTCACAGATATACTTCTCTTTTGCCTCTGGTGTTGGACACCAGAGAGCCAGCTGCCATAGTTTTTAGGGCCAGATTGATGTGCAGCCCAATGTAAGCTGGGGAAAAAACTGTCCTGGCTCTCCAGCAATGGAAAAGGAATGCCATGGGGTTTCAGTGAGAGGTAGAGAGAAAACATGGCATCAGAATAGCTATTTGGGCCTCATTGGTTCATAGTGGAAAAGCCCAGATGGCCAACTTCAATTAATCGGGAGACTCTATTTTTAAAACATGATCAAGCCATTAATCAGCTAATTGCACCAATTAATCACTTTATACAGTCAGTCCTAAAGAGAGAGTGTTAACAGAGCGCATGCTTCCTATTGAGATATTCATTGTGATTCCAAATGCTGTGTTTTCTGCTAATCTGTATGAGTTAAAGGCTAAGAGGTCAGGCTGTAAGAAATCTGTACCTAATACTTCAGTTTAGCAAAATACTGCCAGGTTAGCAATGGTGACAGCAAAGGGGGCCAATGCTAGTTTCTTTTGGAAAGTATTATTAGCCCAAATCAGCAATTAATTCTCCCAGAAACCTATTTTGAGAAACAAGCAAGGGTGGTAGGGGGGGACTGCAAAGAAGTTATATTGTCATATACAGCAAGTACTGTATGTTATTTATTGTGTGTGTATGTGCCTTCATATATATCCCACCACAGGGATGACAGGACATCACTAAATGGCTTGAATATCAGACGACATCGTCCCTGTGGCGTTATGTCCCCGTGCCGCTTCTGTCTCCCCCCTCCAGATTCTTTTTATTGACAGCTTAAGTCATCAACAGGTTGCCTGTTCCGTTTCTGAAATAGAATCACGGGTGAGGGATAAGGTGCCCCGTTCTGTTCACACGATGCCTGCATTGGGGGGGGGGGTTGTCCCTGCCAAACACTTCCAGTTGAGATCGGGACATCAAGGTAAATGACACACTTTTTTTTTCCTCGCCAGGTTACTTGGGGTTTTTTTAATGTGTTTTGGGGCTTGGTTTTAATTTTTGATGTTTAGTTTGTTTTTTATTTTTAAATTTCACGTACAATCGTTTTCTCACAAGAACAGCTGGGATTTGATTTCCAGGAAGTGAGTGGGGCTCTGTTTGAGCTCCATTCACTCCTGGGTTGACCAGCAAACAGAAAAGGTGGGTGCTAAAATTTTGTATTTTTTCGCATTACAGGGATGGGAGTGGGGCGGGAGAGGAGATAGCAAGACGGAGACACTATTTTTGTCCCCATCCGATAATCTCCACAGAGTTGGAGTTTGGCTCCAGGACCTCCCATGGATACCAAAATCCATGGATGCTCAAGTCCCATTATATACAAGGACTTGGTAGAATGGCATCCCTTATATAAAATGGTGAACAGCAAGGTTTGCTTTTTGGACACCCCCCTCAATATTTTCAAGCCGTTGTTGGTTAACTCTGTGGATGCAGAATCTGTTGATATGAATGCCTGACTGTATGTAGTGTGCCATGTCTTTGTTCATACCTCTTCTAATGGATTGGAATTTGTGAATACAGGTAGAGTGGGCCCTTGGTATCCATTGTGGTTGGGTTCCAGGACCCCCCACAGATACCAAAATCCATGGATGCTCAAGTCCCATTATATACAATGGCGTACTAAAATGGTGTCCATTATATAAAATGGCAAACAGTAAAGTTTGCTTTTTGGATTATTTTTGTAGGGGAGGGAATATTTTCAAGCTGTGGGTGGTTGAATCCATATATAAAGAATCTGCAGATATGGAGGGCTGACTTTATGATTTGATTCAGCTGTTTCCCTTTCTATCCTTCCTTTGTAATTTATTTGTTTAAGGACCACAACCTGTAAATCAATTACTTTATGTCCAGGAAGGCTGAAATGTTCTGCAACTGGTTTTGGGGTAGTGCCATTTCTAATGTCAGATTTGTGTTCTTATGTAGAGACTGTCCTCTTTGTCCACTATAGAGTGTAGAAGGTCATTTCTGGCATAGGGTGGCATATATCACATTAGAGGAGAAGCAAGTAAATGTACCTCTGGTGTTGTTTGTGATGTTACTGTCCCCTGTAATATTACTCCCAGAGTAGATGTGGGTGGGAACAGAGTCGGCATCTGGATTTGTGGCAGGGTCTTAACCCTCTACAGTATTGCCATCCATGTTATGCATCCTGTTGTAAGTGAATAGTTGTTTAAGACTTGGAGGCTGTCTGTAGGCCAATAAAGGGCTGTCTCCCAGAGTCTGTGAATAGGTTGTGTTATTCTCCAGAACTGGTTTTAGCTCATTCATTATGCTTTTTCCTCCCTTCCTCTCCATTCCACCTTGCGATAGGTTTGCTTTAAGGTTGCCATAAGTCAGAAATTACTTGAAGGCACACAACAAAAACAACACATCTTGTATGTTGAAACCACTATGAACCCATAAAAAGCATCCATTTTAGCACATTTACTTGAATTATGGTAAAAATCCTCCTTACCGCTTAGCAGAACACTAATGACCAAATTCGGCAGAGTAACTCAAGGGTGAACAAACATGTTCCTGGCTAGTTTCCTTTTCTGTATGTGCTCGCAGAGGTCAGCCATTTTGAATCTCTCAGGTCTCAAACCCAGGCAGTAACACCCCTGTTGCTTCCTCAGGATTGTTTCTCTTTGTAAAGAATATCACTCCTGTTTCCCACTATTTTAAATAACATTTCCATCCTCCCCCCCAAAAAAAAATCCTCAGCATACAAACAATAAAGCTGTGGAGAGTAGCAGCCTGAATTTAAATGTTCTTAGAGTCATGGTTTTGAGGAAAAGATGGAGTAAAGGTCATGTCCTGTATCCACAGAGTCAGTAGCCACAGTTTCACTTATCCACTTCCGAAAAAAAATACGTTCTCTCTAGGCATTTCTAGGTCCTCTGATGTGATTCTATGATCAACTTGCAGCATTTGTCTCATTGAAAATAATAGTGTTCCTTATTATCCATGGTTTCAGGTATCCATGGGGGAGTTTTGGAATATATCCCCCAAGGATATGGGGGTCAACCTGTATAAAGAAACGTCTTCCCCTCAACTTCTTCGAAAGATTACTAGATTCAAGAGAATGCCGCTCCACAGTGCTTCCATCTCAACTTTAAACACCTTCAATAGCCAAGTGAAATCAAGTAGGAAATCAGTTATAGGCCTAACACTTCCAAAAGGAGCTAATTGTAACTAAAACTAAAAGAGGGTCAATGCTATTATTGCATCAAGTGCAAGCTGCCTCAGGTGGATGCTGGACAGGGATGGAAAACAGCAGGAAGGTGTTGAAATACAAATCTGTTTGGGTCATGAGGCCTGGCTTTTCCCTCCTTGTCCTGCCTGCTTCACCCCAGAATAGCACAGGATGCTGTCCTGTCACCAGTAGTCAAAATTCACCTGCTAGTACAGTTAGTGTTAGGGTTCCCAGAGCCTATGGCCTGCAACCCCTCCTTCAACCATCTGGGTGATGAGGAGGAATCTCAAGAAAGAGCAATACCTTTAAATGAGGTATTTATATGAAGCCGCTGGGAGAGGTCATCCGGAGGCATGGAGCTCGGTGTCATCAGTACGCTGATGACACTCAGATATATTTCTCCATGACCAGATCGTCGGCTCAGACTTCAGATGGTGTCTCTCCTCTCAATGACTGTCTTAGAGCGGTAATGGATTGGATGAGGAAAAACAGATTGAGACTAAATCCAGACAAAACGGAGGTACTGACAGTCACAGGCCCGAAACCAGGTCTGGGAATACACCTTCCAGTCCTGGATGGACTCACACTCTCCTCTAAGGACTGTGTTCGCAGTCTGGGGGTACTCCTGGATTCGTCGCTTCACATGACTGATCAGGTGAATGAGACGGCCAGAAGTGCCTGTTATCAGCTTCGGCTGATACGCCAACTGCGCCCTTACCTGGATACAAGGGTTCTGGAAACTGTGGTACATGCTTTGGTAACCTCACATTTGGATTACTGTAACGCACTCTACATGGGGCTACCCTTGTGCCTAACCCGGAAACTTCAACTGGTACAAAATATGGCAGCCAGGTTAATTACGGGTACATCTAGGAGAGAGCATATAACACCTGTGCTTAAATCTCTCCACTGGCTGCCGATCAGTTTCTGGGCACAGTACAAGGTGTTGGTTTTAACCTTTAAAGCCCTACATGGCTTGGATCCATCTTATCTCCGGGACTGCCTCATCCCATATGAGCCCCCCCTGCGCACTTCGGTCCTCTGAAAGGAACCTGCTGCAGCCTGTGAAAACTAGGCTGTCGCAGACCTCCCAGAGGGCTTTCTCTTCTACGGCTCCCAGACTTTGGAATGGCCTGCCGGATGAGATCCATCTCATCACTACTCTTGATAGCTTCAAGAAAGCGCTGAAGACGGATCTCTTCTGGCAGGCCTTCCCGGAATAACTTCCCGGCTCAAGTGGAGCTGATTGCTTACCTGCCCCATTTATTTATTTATTTATTTATCTGTCTATTTATGTATTTATTTATTTATTGTATTTTATCTTTGTTTTAATTCTCTATTAGTTTAATTTAGTTTTAAGGGATGGGAGGGTTAGGATTGGGAAGGATTGTTTTAACTTGCTGTTGTTTTAATCTCGTTGTATGCCACCCCGGTTGCTGAGCAGAGGGGCGGGTTAAAAATAAATATTATTATTATTATAAAGTGTCTGTATAGCTATATTGCCCTCAGTTGTAAGACTTGAGCCCCATCTATACAAGGAGGGGGGAAACAGAGTACCTTGCAGTAATGGCGTTTCGCAGCAGCAACAACTTGTCTTGATAGTGTTTTTGTCCCCATAAGCCCCCATAAGCTTCGTATGCTAGATGGTAGCTGCAAGTGATTTACTTGTGCTTGTACTTTGCCACAGCCAAACTTAAAAAAAAAAAGATGTCCAAGGGGCACTAGAGTGATATTTTGATTAAACAGGACAGCAAAACAAAACACCCAATTTTATTGTTTTAGCAATTGCTCACTAAGGCGAAAATCCAACAGTGGGTGCTTGTCCTGTTGCAAGCCCATGCCCCCCACACTCATATGGCCAATCAGCTTTGCGTTTCTTCTCCTATGGGAAAGAGATTCAAAGCGAATTGTTTGCTCCAACAAGCAGGAATACGCACCTCCCTCGCTGCTTTTTAAAAAAAAAACTACGGGAAATGCTGCGAAGGCTTTTCCTGTGTTGTTTTTTGCCATTTGGGGCCCGCCTCCTTCCAAATACAGTGAATTGATGCAGGATCCCATTTAGACAGCTCGTATTCCCAGTGAATTCCATGAGGGGTATTTTCACTATTTAGACAACCCCTTGATCTTTTTTCATTTGAACTGCCTCCTTTGTAAAATGGTGGTTGATGCTTAATATGACCAGGGGATCCCCCTTGTAACATCTCCCACATAATGTCAACACGTCCTGCCCCTCTGTGGCATCACACGGGGTCATCCCTAGCTTTCAGGTTTTAACACTGAAATCTTAGGGCCAGGGACAATCCTGACCTGGCAACCCTGCCTCAGGCACCACATTATCTTGGACAAGCCTAATCCTAAATATACGGATTTTAAAAAATGCAGTTTATGAAGTAAACCTTAGTATGTATAGAAGTGATATTAGTGAAGCTAGTAGACTGAAATCTGGAGGGAAAGAGGGCTGCAGACCAAGGCAGACTTGTGGAAGGGGCGGGGACGAGGTCATACTTCTGCTACCTCCTGCTTCCCAAAGGTGCTAAGAAAGAGGAAACAGAAAAGTGAATCAAGTGCTGTTCTGCAAAATTAACAGTTTTCACTCACACCTTTTTCCATGTCTCTTTTCCCTATATAATTAAGCAATAAGACAAATCCTACTGCGAGCTGCCACAGATTAATATACCCCTCAGGTGCACAGTGAGGCACAAGGCAATTGTAAAACAGGTATTTTAGAGGACGGCTAATTTTTTTAAAAATGTTAAGATATTTACAATTACACACACACACTTCCTTTTCTAAATAGCAATAACTTTAGCAAACCTGTAGTTTGGAGTGGGTGGCATCCATCTGAGAACATTTAGCCTTTATGCTTGTGTTTGCATGCTTTGCCTCTTGGAAAATTTATAAATGCATCATACATAATCCACCTGTTCTGCTGAATCATTTTAAACATCTTGCAATCACATTTAAAAATTTCCTCTGAAAACTGGCTGAGTTTAGCCTTACTAGATGCAAGAACATATTAGATTTGATGATGAGTGAGTTATAATCAGATCTCCCTGCTCTATACATTTAATTAAAACCAGCAACAGGATGGAATTAACTGGGGTGTAATTTTGGGTTATGGTTGTGGCAGATCTGGAGATGGGTAAATTAATATATATGTTAACAGAACAAATGAGGAGACATTGGAGAGGAAGGGAGTCAACGCTCCTCCAGATTGACAGCCATGATCCAAAATGGAGTTGTTAGTATAACAGGCAAGGATCTACAGGCAAAATCATTCACCATCTCATGTATTTAGTTACACTGAGTCATGTACTCTAGGGTTAGTGGTTTGATTGTGGAGGCTTACCTCTTTTCAGGGATCTTTTGGGAGCCCAGCATCCCAATCCTGAACATCTATTTATTTAATTAATTATCTCCCCACTCCCCACCCACCCCCCACATTTTCTCTCAAAAATTGACATTCAAGGCATCTATAAACATTGGGACTGTATATTTCCTTTAGGTGCACAACTAAGATATTTTAAACATAAGCCCACAGAAATAAAGTGTGCATGAGACAGAGAGGACATATTTCATGCAAGTACATTAATCAGGGAGCCAAGATTGGCTGCATCAACTTGTGGAATGTACCTTGGTTAAAAAACTAGATTTATTGCTGTGTAATCATTAAAAAGTTCCTTTCTGGAAAGTATTTGTCTCTGATTTTACAGGAACTGCAATCTGATTGGTTTTTAAAAATCTCCGTTTGTCTGTCTCTTAGACTGTGTTTTATGACTTGAAATGTTTTCTGCTTTAAAAACTGTGCAGTTGCTGTCCTGTGAACATCTAGATAGCTTATTAATTTGCTGTCCACAACATCCTTAGTCTACTTTTCATCCAAGATAAATGCATCTGTCAATAATAATGTATGAACAAGATAGACGTTATGACACTAAAATGGTTTGTGTAGCAGTGCAGCTTCTACATGATCATTTCTGCACTTTCACACCCACTGCATAAGAAATTTTGTTTTGTTCACTCCCAATAGAACATATTTTGAGAGACCATAAAACTGGTATGGAGACTCAGGTCAGAAGACATCAATTAAATTCCTTGCAGCTTGATGATCTCTGGAGTTCCTATAATGGAAAAGATCACTTGGAAAACATAATGGAATTCATTATATATTGTGGTGTCCTTGCAAACCCCAATCAAAATATGACCCATCACATTTCTTCTAAAGAGGAAAAGATGATGCAAAAGACAAATACTTGATTTAATCAGTGGGTATGAAAAAAAAGAGAGAGAGGGATGGGGGAAGAGAAAGACTGTGTGTAGGCAAGAGAGAAGGGGGTCAGCTATTAACCATACATGTATTTCTTTTTACAAGCATGGCACTCCAGACCAGCAGACCCAGCAAAGATCCAAGAGCTGCAGAGGGCAGGAGGCATCCTACAGCATCAGGAGCCAAAGGGGAGAAGATCAAACAGCCGGAGCCTTTGCAAAGATGGAAGGCAACAGCAGGAATGGGAGAAATGCTGGAGGGGATAGAGAAGATGGAACAGTAAGGGCATCCAGAGGGAACAGAAAGGGACACAAAGTCCAAAACAGTGGGAGGGAAAATCAGAAGGAAAAGGAGGCAAGGAGGAGATGGAGGATGGGATGGGAGGTAGAAACAGGGCATAAAGGAAGGTCAAGACAGAGCAACCGGAGAAGGAGGCATAGAGGAGTGGGAAACAGGTGAAAAGCTGCAGCGTGTGGGGGGCGGGTGTATAAAAGTAATATGCAAACACAACTAAGAAACCTACACCAGCCTAAACAGACACAAGTAAAGAAGTTTCAGATGCTGAAGGCCTGAAAGAACAATACCTAGGGAAGAGGAACAAACTCAAATCACACCTGGTCTGTCTTTTCACTCTGTGTTTACTAATTCTGTCTGGGGAGCCATGGAATTATGAATGCAGCCATGCAATGTTAATCTGTTCCTGCAGCCTCATTGTACTAATGTTGTCAAAATTGGTCTCTCTCAAATGTAAGATACTTTTTGGCCTCATAGGTCTTAAATACTGCAAGACCTTCTACTGACGGTTTTGCTTTTTGAGGTCCGCAAACACACCTTGCATATTCTGTTGTACAGTTTTATCCCCAATGCAGGGAAGCAAAATTGTAGTTTCCTCAGACTCTCTTTCAGTTCTAGTGACTGCAAGGTACTTTTCTTCCTTTCTGTTCCCACCTCCTCCAGTTGTCTTCCAAATTTCCCATAAGGACAAATCATTCTAATAGATGTTTGATATGCTCCATTGTTCATTCTGGAGTGAAAGAGTTTGCAGCCCTTCTGTTCAGCATGCTGGAGACCAACATGAGAAAGACAAACCAACTTCTGACAGTGTTTCCTTTTCAGGGGTAGAGCATGTGACCAGGCTTCGACAGTTTCTAACAAGCCAATCTCTAACATCTGTCTGATTTCATGTTGTCTTAATGGCAAAAAACAGGGCAACATAGATGATACCATGATGTAATCCGTTTATAATAATGACAGCCAGTAGGGTAAGCTGATGAAACGGAGCTTTGGTTTCCAGCACTACCTGTGTATAAGATGGATTTTGGACAGGTGCACCTTGTCATCGTGCTGCAAAAAGCTACACCTGTGGAAATTATCTCTTTTGGAAAGCTCCGAAAGGCATAGGAACCTCTGTCTTCCTCTACATCTGCTCACCCTCACAGCTGTTCAGAGACCCTTTACCCCCAAGCCAGCAAAGGGATTTCAGCAGATCTCTGCAAAGTCTGCATTCTTGCTTTAAGACAACCATTAAAATTCCATTTGGAGAGGCCTGGTTTGAATCTCTATTACCTCAACACTTTTTAAGATTCTCCTGGTTTTAGAGGAAACTTTCCTCACATAAGAACTCTGAGACACATGGATAAAACATGAGAGGCAGACTAAGCTAAAGCTCTAAACCAGGGAGATAGATAATGTACCTGGAGGAATGCAGGAGATGTACAGGAATCTATGATCTACATTAGTTCCTCGCTTAAGGCCACCAAGCAAAAGAGCATAGGCGAATCCTCCACAGACTGAGCAGACAGCTTCAGCCAAAAAGGAAAACAACACATCGAAAGGAGTAAGAAAAAGAAACTCCCAACCAAAACAAGAAAATAAAATAACACTGCATTACAATTTGTGAAAGAGGTTAAAATATGGCATGCAAGTAAACAGCAAATATGAGTATTTCTAATTTTGTCAACCTCTTTTGCGATTTGCCATTACTGAGGCACAATCAATTTCCCCTCCCCTCATATAGACAAGCCCTTAAACACACAAGCAAGAGAAGCATTCCAGACACACCCCTTGTTTGCTTTGCTGCACTTTATATTCAGCAAACTCACATCCTTGCACCCAGGTGGTACCGGTTTAGCATCTTTTTGCCCTGCAAATAACTGTCTTCGAGGCAGACTTCAAGCAAGTGTATTATGAAACCGTTGCTCCTCAACAAAGATAGGTGACATCATAAAATGGATCAGAGCAAGCAGAACTCACAGTGCAATTATCATGAACAGCCTGCTTTCCGGTTCTTAGGAAAACTGGTGTTGCAGTGCTTAATGTTGATCTTTTATGTCCATGCATAGATCCCTGAGAGAAGGGAGAGGAAATCAATGAGACTCTGTACTAATAACTGCAGCCTCTTGTGCTATTTATTTATTTATTGTGATGTCAGGACTGAGGGAGCGTTCTTGTTTTTATGGCCACAAAAATGCGAAGCAACTAGGTTTGCTAGCAAGAAAACTTAAGGCATAAAGAAAACTCTTGGTATTTAAAACTTATGCTGAAAAACAATAGTGTTTTGATTTATTTTGGGTTTTTTTCCTTCTTCCAGAGTGTTGGAGGTGGTACAGCAGAGATATACAGAACTGCTGGTAGTATATACAGTTGTCCCTTCATATTTGCAGGGGTTTGGTTCCAGAACCCCCTGTGAGTACCAAAATCCGTGAATACTCAAGTCCCATTATATGTAATGGCATAGCAAAATGGAGTCCCTTATATAAGATGGCAAAATTAAGGTTTGCTTTTTGGATATATTTTCAAGCCGTGGATACTTAAATCTGTGGATACCAAATCCGTGGACATGGAGGGACAACTGTACACTCAGCCCTCTTTTGTTTGGAGTCAAATAGGTGTGGTGGGTTTTTAATTTTTTGTTTCGTCTGCAAAATATGTTTGGCTTGAGACAACAGTAGAATGAGACAATCAGAATAATCATGTTTCTAGCACTGGATCATTTTTAGCCCTTAAAAATGATGGCATGTTGTCAGAATGATTATCTCATGTTATCCACTGTTATTTTCTTTGGGTAAGTGGTGTGTAGAACAAAACCAAATATAAAACAGAATGGATATACACAATAACTAAAGTAATGCTGGACAAATGTGACCTTCCAGATATTGTATTGCAGACTTTATCAGACCAGGCAAATATGGCATCATAACAATGCCTAATGAATGCGAAAGGGCGCGCATATCAAATGACATAGTCCTTTCACGATCATGTCATGTCCAAAACCCATTCCTTTTTATTGACTGGCCAAGCCATCAATTGATCTCCCATGCTGCCTCGTTGCCTGCATTGCCAACGTTTGAAACTGCGCACCAGGGCCGGTTTAAGGAATTTTGGGGCCCCCTGCAATGCTTTACTTTGGGACCCCCATATGACTTGAAGGCACATGGCCAAGAAAGAAAGAAGGAAGGAAAGAAAGAAAGAAAGAAAGAAAGAAAGAAAGAAGCCCTTTCTGAGGGAGACAACCCTCAAATTCCCTCTCTCTCACACACACACACACACTCACCCTCTCCGATGTGCCTCTCCCTCCAGCTTCTGCCATGGAGGGCTGCTGTTTCTTTCTCTTTCTCTTTCTCTTTCTCTTTAGTTTTGGAGAGGCTGTTTTGTTTGTTTTTTTAAAAAAAAGCCAGCAGGAGGAGGAGGGTTTTTGGAGGAGGAGGGTAAGAGGGGGCTCCTCCCGGCTGTCTCCTGGCTGTTCCTTCATCAGATTAAGGAGGCCAACACGGGGCCCTCTCTTACCTTGGGGGCCCCTCTTGACCTCGGGGCCCCCTGCCAATGCTGATTTGGCAGACAGGTTAAACCGGCCCTGCTGCGCACCATTGTGCTCACAGGAATATAGTATCAATGACAGAACACTTCCAGGTGAGATCACAACAGCCTGGTAGGGGCACTCTTTTTTATGAACCCTGCCAGTGTACTTGGGACTTGTAAAGTGTGTTTCTGTGCTTGTGTATATGTTTTATGTCTTTAATTTTTGAATCTGCCATGCTCGGGTCTTCTCACGAGAATCGTCTATGTCTGAAACCACACACCATTGAGCTCTCATGATTCCAGCATCAATGGGTGGTCCTGCCAGAACACTTCCAGGTGAGAATGCAAAAGCCAGGTCGGTCTTTTTATAAACCTCCCTGGTTTACTTGGAATTTTTAAAGTGTGTTTTGGGGGTGGGTGTACATTTTTCTTTTAATTTAGCTTTTTTTTTTTTTTTACTTTTAAGGGTGCTCGCGTCTTCTTGCGAGAACTGCCAAGATCACGCACCCCTGAAAACGTGGAAATAGACAACCCTAGCATTTGTGCTCCAATAATGCTGGGGCTGTTTTTCGATATTATAACAGCAACGTTTGATAAAAAGCATTCTTGTGCCAGGAAAAAACTGCTTCTAAATACAGCATGAAAGAGACATTTTCAGAGGCTGGCCTGATAAAGTCCCAAGTCACCACTTCCATTTGTGGGAACTACAGATGAAGAAGAAGAGACGACAAGGAGCAGGAACCTTCTTCTTAGCTAGGCTGGTCCCCAATCAAAGCTTTACTGAATAGGGGGGAAAGTCACCAGATTTTTTGCCCACTGACTGCAGAAATAATTCAGTTTGACACTGCTTTAACTACCATGGCTCAATGCTATGGAATGCTGGGATCTGTAGTTTTATCAGATATTTAGCCATCTTCATCAGAGAGCTCTGGTGCCACAACAAATTACAAATCCCAGGATTGCATAGCATGGAGCCATGGCAGTTCTAGTGGTGTCAAACTGATTATTTCTGCAGAGCAGATGCAGCCATCACCTTCAAGAAGCCAGTGTAACCTTCACATCACCTTGAGGCAAAAGAGTAGGACTTCCCAGAGAAGTCTCTGTAATATGCTAAATAAAGCTCTTGTCATTAACACAAACTTTTTATTCTCTCTTGAAGACTGCATTAAAACAAGAGTTGGGATTTCATGTGCACCATTCTCTCTACTGTATACTTATTTATTCTGTTTATGTAGCCTGCTTTTCTACCATGATGGATGAAGCTACAGATGGTGCATATGGGGGTTCCCAGCTGATCTCTCATCCAAACTCTGATCTGACTCAGACCTTCTAAACCTTCAGCAAGGTTATTCTGCTTGGAAGACCACAAGTTGCACAGGTTTATTGCGGGCTGAGGAGAGATGGACCCCCCCTCCCAATGCCCTACCTCTCATTCCTCAATAACGACAACAAATAGAGTAAGCGGGAAGATTATTGGTACATATAATAGGATACAGACAGGATAATAGTACAGTTAGAATGAATTTGACAATAAATGGCCACAACTCATGAGGTGATAGTTGCCTGGTTGGCCTATGAGCATGGGTGGTTCCCAAAAATAAAACGGGGGGACCCCCTCCCCCCGTTAGTCATGACAAGTAGGTTAGCTCAGCTGCTAACTGATCACGTGACGGACACGTGATAGGATCACGTGATCCAGCCTTGAATTGGGGGGGGGCTGCCAATTCCTCCCCTTTACCTCCATGGTCATGTCTGGTGACATGACCTGTGGTGGCCTGGCTCCAACACTGGAGACCCCCAGATCCCGTGCCTGTATCCCAAACCCCCATGCTCACCGCCACTAAGCCAAGCAGTAAAGACACTGCTCGGCTTCCACCAACCCGGCAGCTATCGCCCCGCAGGGCCGGCCTTCTGACTGGAGGAACTCTGAGCAGGTCTGTTAGGTAGGAGAGTGGGTTCTGGTCGAATGTAGGTAGCGTAAGCCCTGGAACGTCATCTGCCCAGCCCTTGGATCTCTGATGCTGACATGCCTTCCCTAGCCGCTGTGGTGGCTGCTCCGATGTGGAAGGAATGTCCTCCGTATTCTCTGGCTGTATACCTCATCTGCCGCAGAGCCATATGCAGAACACTGGTAAACTGGAAGCGGGTGAGAGCAGATGCATCCTTGTGGATGAACAGGGGCCCTGGCACGTTGGGACGCTCCCGTAGGTACTGCCGCATAAGTGACACAGGGCAGGCCTCTGATGAATCCAGTTGGCGGAGGTGCAAGTGGGCCCCTTTTCCATACTGGTCGTTCTTGGATCGCCAGATTCGTAGCGGCAGGACCGCCTCATCTAGAGTCGCATCTGCCTGCTGGAGCGCCCACCCGGAGCTGTCTCTTGTGGAACCACAAACCAGCTCCCCAACTCATAGTGCTGCGAAGAAAGCTGTGGAGAAGGCAGTGCGGAAAAGTAAGGCTTCGTACCTGGAACTACAGATAATATGCAGGGCTCCCATCAGCTCGCACAACAGTCTGTAGGAGATGGGCCTCCGGGTGTCCTTCTTCTGGGTCTGGTTATGATGCCATCCTTCAACCGCTCTTCGGACCAGGAAGGTGCCGCAGGGGTCACCCTTCCCCGCCACTTTGCTGAAGAAGGATATGGCTGCTAGGTGTAGCGAGATGGACCTAGGTGCCATGCCTTTTTCCTTTAGGGATGCCATGTAGTGCAGGACCTCGCGTTCTGAAGCTGGCCAGGAGCTTCTGTAGTGGTGCCTTCTCTTGAAGTCGAAGAACTGCTGGACGGCCCTAGAGTAACTGGCCTGGGTGGACGGTGCCAGGGAGTTGAGGCCCCCCCGGATCACTGTTCCTTCCCAAGGAGCCAGAGCTCAGCCGGGAAGGTCACCGGGGTGCAGTCTGCTCCTGGAGCCAATTCTCAAAACCTGTTGTCCTGGAATCAAGACAACGCATCCGCAATTTCGTTATTCACACCTGGAATGTGTCTGGCTGAGAAGGAAATGTTTTCTGCAAGACAGATGAGTACAAATTCCCTGACGAGTCACATGACTCTGTCAGATTTGGAGGACTGCTTATTGATAATCCGGACCACGGCCTGATTATCGCACCAGAAGCAGATCATTTTGTCCTTGAATTCGTCCTTCCATAGGCAAACTGCCGCCACTATGGGAAAGAACTGCAAAAAGGTTAGGTCCCTGATAACTTCAGAGTTCCTCCACTCAGAAGGCCACCGCTGGGCACACCAGTGGCCATTAAAGAAAACCCCGAACCCAACTCCTCCCGCCGCGTCAGACTGAACCTGTAGTCCCTCCCCCAATGCGGTATCCTTCTGCCAGAAGGAGACCCCGTTGTACCCCACTAAGAAGTGCAGCCACACCCTAAGATCCTCCTTAATGGCTCAGGTGAGCCAAATGTGGTGGTGAGGCAGTCGAACTCCTGCCAAGATCTTGGTCAGCCTGCTGCAGAAGGCCCTCCCAGGCGCAACGACCCGGCAGGCGAAGTTGAGGTGGCCAAGGAGCGACTGCACCTCTCTCAGTGTGGCCTTTTCCTTCCCCAGCAGGTGACACAACTTCTCCTCAATGCCCCTGAGTTTGTCTTGTGGGAGGCGCGAGACCTGTGCTATGGAGTCCAGCTCAGTCCCCAGACAGATGATCGTGTCAGGCACCAGAGGAACGTCCAGCTCCTGTGCCAGCTCCTGAAAGGCATGAAGAAGATGGCCGCATTCCCCCCCAGCTACCCCTATCATGAGGAAGTCATCCAGGTAGTGGGTGATGGCCGAGGAACCTGTCCTATGACGAAGGGCCCAATCAAGGAAGGTACTGAATGCCTCAAAGGCGTAACAGCTGATGGAACATCCCATGGGGAGGGCCATGTCATAATACCACTGCCCCTGGAACTTGAAGCCCAGCAAGCAGTGGTCATCAGGGTGTACAGGGAGTAGCCGGAATGCTGACTGGATATCGCACTTGGCCATGAGGGCACCCAGGTCGCATGCCTTAACCAACCTGACTGCCTGGTCAAAAGAAGCGTACTTAACCGAGCAGAGTTCCGGAGGGATGGCATCATTTACCGATGACCCCCGTGGATAGGAAAGGTGGTGAATGAGCTTGAATTCCCCTGGTGCCTTCTTGGGTACCACCCCCAAGGGGGAAACCTTAAGGTTGCTCATGGGAGGAGAGAGGAAGGGGCCCATTACCCTTCCCGCTGCGCACTCTTTGGCAATCTTAGCTGCCAGGACGTCAGGTAAGGCAGACACTGATTTTAGGATTCCTGAATCGGAAGCCACTCTGGGGCCCACTGCGTGAATCCTAAAGCCTACTGAGAATCCCTCCCGCAGGTAGGCAGCAGCTTTCTTATCTGGGTAAAGGGCCAGGAGAGGTAGCATGGCCTCGAGCTGGACAGGGGTGTAGGCCATGCATGGGGTAAAGAGGGGACCCTCAGCTCTTACTTCCCCCTTGCCCGGCCCCGTTCCCAGACCCTGCCTCTTTTTTGATGCCAGAGGAAGCAGGGCATCCCGAGCGAAAGAACTGGGAAGACAACCCAGTCAGGGGCAGTTGGTTCTGGGATGGCTCCCATAGCAGTTCTCGCAGTAATGCTCAAACTTACAGCAAGAGCGAGCGTACTTCCCAGCATTATATTCCCAGCACACCAGGCGCCGGGGGTCCTTCTTCCTAGGAGGCTTGGAAGCCTCCGCTTTCCCTTTGATATGGGATCCCACAATGACCAGCCAAAGCTTATCATTGATGAGGTCCCATCTGGCTCTGGCATTCCAAGATGCCTATTTGCAAAAGGCGGCATCGTATTCTATGGCTGCTGCCTCCCTGGCCAGTGCCCTGGCTTTTAGCACGTCCCCCCAAGTGGTTTGCTAGGTGCCACCCTCTTTCTGGGTAGGCCAATTCCACCACTCCCATGAAGACGGTGTAGCCAGCCAACCAGTTGAAGAATGTGCGATCGACTGGATCAGGTTTAGTCTTGTCCCCGCTTTTTTCAGTTTTTTGAGTGCTACCCACTTCCCCCTCGGGTTTTAGAAGAGTGAAGACATTGGCATAGTATCCCTTGAGGATATTATCTCGAGTTTTCCTGTCCAGGTGGATCCCAGGTGGGTCCTCGTGGTCCTGGAATAGATTAAGGCTCCCTGGGGAAACCTCCCCATCCCACCAGGCCCTGGTGGGTCCAGAGGCAGAGGGACCCATCTGGGTCCTTGCCTTGATGACCCAGGCCATCAGCCCCGGCACCAGGGCTGTCGCCTTCCAGTATCCCACCCAGTCCAAGTCATCGTCAGAAGACTCATCAGATGATTTGTTGCTGTCTGACTCCCTCCTCCTCTTGTGCTTGGAGCCTTGCTTCTGTTCTTTCTGCTTTGCCCTCTTCTGCCGCTTCCCCCCTATTGCTCTGTGGTCCGGTGATGAGGCTGGTGATGAGACCACACTAACATCGCTCTCAGCTGGGGAGCGACGCCTGTGCTGCCTTCCCGCCATCCTCGCTGATTGTGCAGGTTCTTCGTCCCTGGTTGGTGGCTGTTCCTTGGCCCCGCTGCTGCTGGGGCCTGCTGTCTGCTCCATGATCCCCGTGGAGTCCCTGCTAGACTTCAGCTCCCCAACCTGTGCAGCCAGGAGTGCCACCGACTGGGTTAGCTCCTGCAGGTTGGGGGCATCTGTCCCGGCAAGGAGCTCCTGGACTTTCCCCGCATGGCCTGCCATCCCAGGCGGGTCCTTACTGCCCGCCGCTGTGGATCTGCGCCCCCTCGGGGCCAGTGCAGCCCAGGATTTGGGTGCCTTGCCAGTTTGTGCCCAAGTCACCAGACGATTGGGCTGGGACTTTTCCTTAGGTGGCATGGTGAACTGGTACAAGTGAGATCAGCTTGGCACATGGTGCCTGGAGAGTGATTTCAACTCTCACAACCTCGGCTTCTCCGCTCTTTCTTTTCTTTTCTTTTCTTTTCTTTTCTTTTTTTTTGGCTTAGGTATGCGTCCTTTGGCTTGTCCGCTCTGGGCTACCACTTGCCCAACCCTGGCTTGTCTGCCCTGATGAGAAGGAAGGGGTGGGGGTCAAGTACCCCAGCTGCCACCTGGCCGGGCGGCCCAGGCTGCACTCCCCGTAAGGCCCCTGCCTGGCTGCAGGTTGCCCTACCTCCCCAGGAGCCACTAGGAACTCCTGTCCACTGGCAGCCCCCGCTGGCCCCAGTCACCCCGTGCGGTCACCACAAGCCGCCTCATTGGCATTCCCCGCTGCCCCTCTGGTGAACCCGGGTCTGCCTCCCGAGTGGGGACTGCCAAGGCGGGCCACCCCGCTGGCTCCCCCACTGCCTCCTTTGACCTGGGACTCCCGGGCGTCTGTGGGACAAGCGGGTGCCATGCTGGCCTTCCCAAATGCCCCTGCCTTGGGGGGGAGGGGCAACTGCCATGAGCCGCCTCACAGCTTCACCACCCTACAAGCGCTGCGGGGGTGGTGGTGGCTGAAAGCCGCCTCACCTGCCGCTCCCCGTGCCCAGCTGCTGGCCCCCTTTTCCAGTGGCCTCCCTAGCTGCTGCGGCTGCAGCCGCTGAGGCTGATGCCTCTGCCTCAGCCCCTCTTGGAGTTGCTGCCCGCTGCAATCAGGCCCACGTTCCGGCCGCTGGTCGCCGCCTGGCCTGGCCGCTGGGCCTGGTCGCCAGTTGAGCCACCACTCCAGCTGGCCTTGGTGCCCTAGCCAGCCACTCGCCACCAGCTTCGGCCCCGCTGGCCCTGCTCCTGCCAGTCGCCATGGCTTGCCTCTCTGCCGCTGCCGCTCACCCCTCCGCCGATGCTCGCCTCTCCGCTGCGGCTTCTTCGGAGCCAACAGCGAGAGCCAACTGCCCAGGTCCGGCAAGGGGCCGGGAATTTATTCCCGGCTGCTGGACCTGAGTGGAGACTGCAGGCGGCAGTCTCCTCCCCCTTTGACCAATCAGAGGCTGGCGAGCCCGAAGCCTCTGATTGGTCTAAGCTGGCCAATCAGGGAAGAGCAGCCTCTTCCCCATTGGCCGGCTTTTGATCCTATTTAAGCCAGCGTGAGCCGGCCGGGGAGAGAAGCTCCACCAAGATGGCGGCGTCCGTGGCCCACCACGCGGCCAGGGAGTCGTGGAGGGGGCTCTCCCAGCTGCAATGGGGGCCACAGGAAGGTAAGTCCTGCAGCCCAATTATTAAGGATTCTCTTACTTCTGGGTGTTGCTACATGATCAGTAACATCTCCACTTTCATCAGAGAGTTTGGAAAGACTGAGTGGTTATCTGGCATGATGTTTTATCTGTGGATTTCCTGCATTGGCAGGAGGTTGGATTGGATGACGCTTGGGGTACATTCAGCTTAGAAATTCTGATTCTAATGAAAAGAACCCAAGTGCTCATTGAAATGAGAGTGTGGTAAATTATCTAAAATAATCACGTAACCATGTTTTCCACAGTCAAAACTATGTATTTTGCCTTGGCAAATATAAAACCATCCAAAGCAAGTTTCCTTGAAGCTCCTCCAAATCCCTCTATCACTACAATCACACACAAAATACACACAAACTAAAAACAAGAAGAGTATTATGCATTCCAGCTTTAATTTCACTCAAGGCTAATACTTAAGGTTCCTAGCAGCCTTATCCACAACCCATATTTCAAAGTCTACATTTTCCTGCCCTCAAACAACAAACAAAACAGCTTGTAGAACATGCAGCAAAGGGTGTGTGTGTGTGTGTGTGTGTGTGTGTAGTGTCTAAAGAGGTTTTCCATGGCTTTCCTATAGGTAAAAATTCCTTGAGGGCTTCAAAACTTTGGAGAGAAGTGGTGTTGCTAGATCTTACTTGACCTAGCATAGCTCTCTGCCCACCAAGGCTGGTAGAAAGATTATGAAATTTTAATTTGTCTGAGAGCAAGATACAAGAATAATTGGAGCCCAAGTGTCTGCGGAAGGCAGAGAACCAAGAACTGGATGAAATACTACAATGCTGCAGTGTTTCATGGACCACACGACCTCCTTCTGCTATAATATTAAACACAGCAAAAGTCATGTATTGCTCTTCAAGTTTCTATCCCTAGCACCTTTTCAGAATAAGGAGAGACAACCTGAAAGAGTATACATGATGAATTCAACCTGGTTTCAGGACTTTTATTTCTTCACCCTGTTTTTTTTTTTTTTTTAATTTAGTGCTACCAACTAGAAACCATAGAATCATAGAATTGTAGAGCTGGAAGAGACCACAAGGGCCATCCAGTCCAACCCCCTGCCATGCAGGAAGACACAATCAAATCATTCCCGACAGATGGCCATCCAGCCTCTGTTTAAAAACCTCCAAATAAGGAGACTCCCAACAGACTCCAAAAAGTTTTAAAAACAAACCAGTACAGGAGATGAAACAAGCAACCAGCCCCATAACCAGAAGCATTATGAAGAGGGGGCTTAATGTAGACTGGTGAAAAAAGGAGCCCTGGTGGCGCAGTGGTTAAATACCAGTACTGCAAGTCACCACGTTGGAAGTTCGATTCCAGCGGGCTCCAAGGTTCACTCAGCCTTCCATCCTTTCATAGGTCGGTAAAATGAGTACCCAGCTTGTGGGGGCAATTAGCTAACACACATTGGAAACTGCTTAATACAGTGTAGATGTGTAAATTGCTATTGCTTAAAAACAATTTGTAAGCCGCTCTGATAGCCTTGTGGCTGAAGAGCGGGGTATAAATAAATAAATAAATAAATAATAATAAAAAAAAAACCAAATGGGACATACATCCTGGTTGTGTAAAATAGAATCACAGAATGTTGCCATGTGGAGGGCTAGCATTGAAAGTTCTAGTCAGTCTGTCCAGAGAGGTTATCCAATAACGGAGGTGTTGTTGTTGATTGTCGTAAAGACAACTTTGACTTACAGTAACCCTATAAATTAGAGACCTCCAAGACACTCTTGCCTAAATCTTGTTGTTAACTCTGACTAGAGCAGACCCACTGAATCAACTGGCTTTACCTACATGTTGACTCACTATTCAACAATGACTGAATGGGTCTACTCTAGCTGAGAGTAAGCAACAGAATGCCAGCCACTGTTATTAATAGCCTTGCTCAGCTCTTGCAGACTCAGGGGAGCTGTGGCTTCCTTGACTGAGCCTATCCTCCAGTAATGTAGTCTTCCTCTTAACATACTGTTCTCAGGTACCAAGCATTACTGTATTATATTTTCTGATGAATCATGTATTCTCATGATATGTCCAAAGTATGGCAGTCTCAGTTTAATCATCTTTGCTTCTGGGGAGAGTCCAGGTTTGATTTGCTCTTGGGCCACCACAAAAAAAGTCCCTCTCTTTAGCCACCCACTTAATTTCATTTGGTGAAGCAAGTCAGAGGAGCACCTGGTTTCAGCTCTGACATATATATATGATTAGATTTGAAGGGCCCCTTGGCAAAGCATCTTCCCTCCACTATTCCTGCTGGGCTTACCTCTTGGAAGACAATAGGACTGATCGATGCCAAGTGACTTGGAGTCCCTTTTTAAATTTCCCACAATGTCCCCCATTTGGGATTCGTGGGATTCATGATTCTGCATGATTTGGGAAGAAAGAAGTGGAATGGAAATAATGACAGGATGAGATTTGCTGTTGAGTTGTGGGGAAAACAAGTTAGTGATAAAAGGAGATGAAACACATAGTCCAAAAAGGCAAGGCAAGGCAGTATCTTTATTTGGACTTGCTGAAGCTACACACAATTATGAGTACAAGTCCACAAAGGATATTCATATATGGCTGTTTAAGCCAGGTGTTTGCTATTGTAATTACTGTTTCCAAAGTCCATGTGCAGGAGCAGTAAATTAAGCAAAAATCTTTCGCCGCATGAAACCCAGAGGGAGCTGTAACATTCCATGGCACGCATATTGCACCTCCAAGTTTTAAAAAAATCAGGAGAGAGGGAGATGAAAGGCAGGTCTCTCACTAGAACAGGCCTCAACACACATGTTGGCAAAGCTGTTAAAGCAAAAAATATTATGAGAACTGGATTCCCTATTTCTGGAAATGCCCAACACATGGTGGATTTGGATTGGGTAGTGGTAGGAATAATGGACCACATCCTCCCCTACACACACACACACACACACACACAGCTGTCTTCCAGCTAACATGGAAGCCAAAAACCTCTTGAAATGCTCAAGAATTCAATTTTGTTTTGATGGCGAGTCTGGTTTGTTTCAGCGTCGCAACAGTAAAGTGGGAAAAAGTAGGAGCTGGAACACGTTCTGCTTTGCCGTGCCAGGGTGAAGATTTGCTAGCGAGGCTGTCTATAAGTCACCTTTGATTTTGAAAATGGCCACTGATAGGATGCAGGCAAACTTTGAAGGTAGGTAAACAGAGACAATGGAGGCTCTATAACTAGAAATCAAGTCCTTTGGCTAAACTGTGTGACTGGATTGTTTGTTATTCCTGGTGGGAGCTGGTATAATATAGTGGGTGATACTGCAGACTATAAGACACAGAGCTGGCCATATTTGAGGGTGGGGGCTGAGGCAGCTGCCTAAGGCAGTAGAATTAGAATGCCATGAAAGGGTAGCAAATTGCGTGTTTAGTTTGCTATTATCTATTTTTACTGACAGGGTTTGGGAGAGCTGTTTAGGAGATTTTCTGTCTTATGAGCCAAAATAGCTTGGCTGTTTTTTTGGAAACCATGGACCGTAACTTTGGTGAATTGGTTGGCCCCTTTGATGCTGCAATGATTCAATCAAGCAATTAAGTGACCATTCCTTAATCTATTCCTATGGAAATCTCTCCTATACCCCACCTCCTATCCAACCTTTCAGGGTGTCACAAACCCATCAATTTCTACCTCAAGCAATCAGTTGAGTTTTGGTTTCCTTCGTCTATCTTGTGGAGAAGCCATCCAGGCTTTGTCATAACCAGAGTACCCCTTTAGGATATGAAATAGGATATAAATATCAGCCCCCTAACAGTAGTAAAGTGTGCCACAGACAGATTTTCTGTGCCACCCTCAATGCCAGTTTGAGCATCTTCACTGCGCAGAGCTCTTCTGTTCAAAACTCGTAACTATAATCCTATTTTCCCAGACTATTCTCTATCCAACCTCTCCGCCTTTTTTCCAATAGCCTTGTATGGTTCTTAAGGGTGTATGTTTTGTATGCTAGCATATCCCCTGTGTTATTTCCAATAAAAAGACTTTATTTCACTTTAACTGGAGTGCTCTCTACAATTAGAACTGGTATACATAGGTGAACAGATCCCTGAAGTTACGCTCCTCTCACAGCCTTCCGTTTGAGCTAATAATCCCCCCCAATAATAATATAGATTTTAGAATCATGGGGAGGGCTCTAAAGCACCACACACACACACACACACACACACTTCTTAGGGTAACAGATTCATTTGTGCATCTTGACCTAAACAAAAAACTTTGAACAAAATGGTTACAATGGGGACAACTATTAGGTTTTATTATTGCTGGTGCGTGCATACAAACAGTATTTTGCTCAGGAAGAAGAATGTTCTGCTGTTGTTGCTTTTTGAAAAAGGAAAAATAAAAAAAAACTTAAAAGAGTCTTTGAAAAATGTGGGTAATGGCAAAGCAATTCAAACAGCAAGATAAAAAAAAACTTCAGTTGCAGAAATAAATGCTATTAATACCTCCTTTCTAATTAAATTCCATCAGAAATAATACAGGGTATTTCTGTCCCTCTCCTCATTCTGCTTCCATCATCTTTTGATTAACTCTCTTCATGCACTAGGAATTAAGGTGTGACCTCTAACTTTGCAAAAGATGTGCCATTTTTAATATTAACATCACACTGGCCTCTTCACTGTACTTTGAAAGGGTGTTGGGAGGAAAAATCTAATTACACACAATGGGGTATGATTCATCTATTGCAAATGGCATTAGGATGATAGGCGGCAAAATATAACAACATAACACCTTGCCTATTGTCCCTTTTTTATGGATTACAGCACCCTTCCGACTCCATTACAAACTGTTCTCTCAAGCGGATACATTGCAGAGATCACACAATATATATTAAAGCTACTGGAGATCCTTAGGGAAGGCACTCAATACTTTGGGGATCCCTTGTGCAGGAGCTTTCAGGCCATCCAATTTAAACTTACTCTGAAACTATATTTCACCCTGAAGCTGCGTCTGAGGAGCCAGGCTGTAGGATTCCCCAGCGTACGCGTAAAGATGTGAAGAGGTGGGGCACACTGTGACATATTTTCTAATCCCTTCCCTGCATTCAATCCTTCTGGAGGGGTGTGACAGATCAAATATTGCAAATTTTCCTCCCAATGTAATCCCAGTGCTCCTATTAGGAGAGAACATTATGCAGTTTGATGTATCTGGGGCATCAAAGGGCCTCGTACATAGATGACTTTTTGCATTTAGAAGAGCAGACCCCCTTGTCCTGGACATATTCTCTTTTACCAAAATAACAGAACTGCAGCTGCCAGGAAAGCGACATTTTGCTTTAATGGTGGGACTTTTTAGAAAAACGGAGAATGTTTTGTTTTGTTTTACACACACACACACGCACGCATGCATGCACACAACATTGCCATGTTATAAAGAAAAAGGCAAGAAGATTGTGGACAAGATCCTATACACTAGTGCTGGTATATAGTTTAGGCCGGTGTACAACCAATTGCACAGCTGGCACCATGGCCTTGAGTCCATCTGTTGTGGTACAGGTAAATAGCTCCTGACATAGGAAGGATGTGGAACCATCCCCACAAGTAGGAGGCAGGAAAATACTGTTTCATGACTGGTACTAAACAGAAGGCAGGAAAACGCTGTTTAATTATTGGTGCATGCGCAGAATATTACAGCTAGAGTTATATCATCAGAGGGTATATGAATGTATGTAAGTTGATGGCTGGGTGGGGCTGCTTGATTTGGGTTGCTCCCCTTGCAGTTATCATATTTTTGGGAGGTGAGAACACAACCTTGCTTCACTCTATTGGTTATTAGAAAGGACTCTGAAAGAGCATCGCCATATCTGACTTGACCGCGTGTAGCAAGATAATCATTTAAAGGAATTGGGGGGGGGCATCCTAGTCTTTCCAGGATCTGCCACAGGCCTTTTCTACTCACAGTGTTGAAGGCTTTGGTGAGGTCAATAAATGTTACATAGAGACCCTTGTTTTGCTCCCGACATTTCTCTTGCAGATGTCTAAGGGCAAATACCATATCTGTAGTACTCCTATTGGCTCTGAAGCCACATTGGCTTTCAGGAAGTTGTTCTTCTGCAATAGCAGGAACTAATCTGTTCAGGGTGTCAGTTACACAGCAATTTGTGTCACGGTGCATACCGCGACTTCCTGATCCCGTATATGTCCCTCGCTGTTTAGACGATTTTTCTCACTCTTTAGGAAATCCCGGAAGATCCAGTGACTGATATTTACACAACAAAAGTTCCGTTTCTTTTTATTGGTCTCCCACTGTTATATCCTGTGCTTTTCTTGTTTACACATGTTTAGCGTACTGGGATATTTTTTTTATTTTTATTTTTTGGTTGGCTGTCAATCAAGGATGCGATTACTCGTTTTTTCACAATTTGAACTACGTGTTTCCGGTTCATCTTCCTGCCACAGGTGCAGCGATTGGCTACATTCTGAACAAAGAAGGACATCACATGTCCTTTTGATGTACTTTTTGTCCTATACAGCACTTTATGGCAAAATGGAGGCGAACACATCGGCTGCTCTGGGTACTGCTGCCCGTTTGCGGGTATCTCTTTTAGCTTTGAAGAGATGGGCTATCATCAGACATAGAAGAAAGATGCTTCTTATTTTCCTGATCCTTCTCCATTCACAAACGATGGCATTGGCTATGTTTCGTCCAGAGTGTATGCACTTTGCAGCCATGGATTCACCGGAGGTTCTGATGCATGTTCGCCTAAACCGCCGGCAGTGACGTTGGTGGGTGTACCCAACAACGGAGGAATGGTGGGAGAAATTTGTGATGAACATCTTGTCTGACCAATGATGGATAATGTACTTCAGGATGCCTCAATTCCTCTTCATGCGTCTTACAGAGATACTCCATCCAGAGGTTGCAAAGTCAGACACGAACATGAGGAAAGCCCCTGTGGAAAAGAGATTCGCTATAGCCATTTTCCTTCTCACCCACCGCTGCTCATATGGGGCTGTTTCTCAGTTATTTGGAGTCAGAAGAGCAACAGTGTGTAAAATTTTTGTGGAAGTCGTCCTCGCTATAGAGAAGTTACTTCTTAAGCAGGCAGTATTCCTGGGAGACCATAGAAAGGTAATTTTTTTTCTTTGTATTATCTTATGAAAATTCGGCTACTCGCATCTATTCTTAAGAGTTTAAAAAATTAAATCTGTATGTCTTAATGTGAAACCAAAGTGATAAAATATACACCTTCCCTAATGGTATGAAGTTGAAACTGGATATCATGAAAAAGGCGCCAGAAATTTTTCTGTATGTACATACGTGTTTAATCGAAAACTCGTGTTTGTGAGGTCTCATATATACCTTTTCTTTTGCTTTGCATTATTTAGGTGATGGATGCCTTCACTGCAATGGGATACCCACAAGTGGTTGCTTGTTTAGATGGATGCCATGTTAATATAATCCCCCCCATCCGACAGACAAATTTATCAACAGGAAGAATAGGTATAGCGTTCTTCTGCAAGGAACTTGCGATCACAGAGGAGTTTTTATTGTTGAGGAGATCAGTTGGAGCGGGAAGAATCATGATGCTCGAATGTTAAGAAACGCTGGGTTTTTTGAGACTATGGAGGCTGGCATATTTGTGCCTGGTAATCCAACAATAAGTATAATGGGGAAACAGGTAGTGCCATTAACTCTTGTTGATGGTGCATATCCCGTTAGGAATTGGCTGCTGACACCTTATAGAGGGACAACAAATGCCAAACAAAGACTGTACAATAGGTACCATAACAAAATTCATTCAATGGTGGAGAGGTACTTCGGGCGTTTGAAATCTAGGTGGAGGGCATTAAGATACTGTATTGAGGTTGCAGAGGAAAATGTATGTTCAGTGATATGTGCATGTGTTATTCTACACAATATCTGTGAAACCAAAGGTAGTATCCTTGATGATCCACATCGGCGTGTGCAAAGGTTTGTACTTGACACGCTAGGAGCACCAATGCTTAATAATGATGCTGCGTAGAAAGCACGGGGGGAGGCTGTTCGCAATGCTTTAGAAGAATATTTTTGGCTTGAACATCATCGGGGGGGGGGAATAAGTATGTAAATTTTTTCTTGTGTATCAGTACCTTGAATAGATTTGTTTCTGCTTAATAAAAGCATCTGGTTTTTTTAAAGTTAACTGCATTTGCTTTGCCCTTTTTAAAACACTCCCTAATTTACCCTCAAGTATATTAGCACTGTTCTTTCCCGTACAATTATGAATATCTCTATCACACTTTATGGCCAGTTGGAGTATACCTTGAAATGTAGGTCAAACTGGCTACAAGTTTATTTTTAAACAATCAACAAGATTAGAAACATTGTTGCGGTTTGGGCAGTTAAAGCAATTGGCGGGCTTTTGCAAGGGATTATGCTTTCTGGTAAAGGATCCAGACACTGCCGAATTCCTTTACATAGTTTCCTCTGCTAATGCACCAATAGATTATGGTACACAATGTAAACATTTAAAAATTAAGGGTATTCCTACCACCATAGGCTTATTTAAAAAATGAAACGGTCAACTCAAAAACTTATAAACTCAAGTTTCCGCATCCCACCATGTGGTATTACGATGGCCGAAGGGGGGAGAGGTCGTATCAGGCCAGGTCGGTGCATCGCCTACTGGGGCACCAGGGAGACCAACCTCATGTTGGAATCCCTGGCCCAGCAGCCCAGTGTGCCAGACCAGCTGATGCGGTCCTCTAACCGGAGGAACCACAACTACTTTGTAGAGGCAGCATGGTTCCTCCGGTCGAGGGGGTTCATTAGAACTGGCCTCCAATGCCGCTCCAAATTCAAAACCCTAAAGGGGAAATTCTTTGCGGCATTGGAGGCCAAAGGCGGCTGCCTTTTTATGCTGTCCTGCACGACCTGTGGGTCCATGCAGGGCAGCCAAGGTGGCGTGACCGGCTTCCACGAGGTAGGTTTTGCCAAGGAATCTCCCAGCTCCTCGGTACGGTGTCGCCTTATGTGTGTGTGTGTGTGTGTGTGTCTGCCTGCGCATGGGGTGAACATAATTTTCTTCTGTGGTTTATGTGTTACAGCTGTTTGAATTCAGAGACAGGCTGCCGGTGAGCCCGTCTCTGATTCATCAGAGGAGGAATTAGAGGAGGCAGGCCCGGCACCGGCTGCACCCCGCCCCAGGTATACCTTTCATTTATGTTTTGATTTACCTGATTCATAAGTAAGTAAAGAAATACAGTTAGTGATAGAAGTATAAGTAAAGTAATACCTATGCATTACTTTCTTAAAGGTCCCCAAGCTGCCCATGAGGCTGCAGCTCAATTGGCTAGCCTCAATATAATAGCCAGGATTGAGGAGCTTGGTAAATATATTTAAGTATAAGTTTTTAAAAGGGCAATTAGTTTGCACATACCATAATATATTGAGAAATAATTATTTTTTATTGCTCACTACAGGAAGGACACTCCAGCAGGAGATAAAGGACCTGGCAAGGAGGGTGCAAGCCATAGAAGAAAGGCTTGCTATGTAAATATTGTATATAATTTTTGTATGTTAAAAATAATGTAATAATTTTTCTTCTGTAAATATTTAATCTGTAAATATTCTGTAAATATTTCTGTAAATACACTTTTTTCTATATTTATTATTATTTATGAACGGTTTGTTTGTATTGATTTCCTACATGTTTCCCAGCTGTGTATGTGTTTGTTTAAACTCTCATTGATATGATTTCTAAACCTTATGTATCCATGTAAATATTGTGTTTCTGTATGTTATCCATCTTTTTTATATCAAAACCTTCATTTAAATATAACTGCTTATACTGATTAAAACAAACTATAATGATAGGGATACTCTTTTTTTAATTGCCCTAGTTGGCCTACAGGCTGGAGTGGTACCTCCCCCCAAACCTGTGGTTGGTGTACATTGTTGATTTTCTTGTGAGTTCTTTTTATTTTCTTCCCCAAAATTTTTGGCATTACACATTCTCTTGACCACAACACGTTTCTTCAAATTATCCAAAGACTTAATGTGAGTTACAAGGTCTCCAAATAGATCATTTTGACATTGTATTTCTTTGAGCATTTGCTGAGATTCCTCAACTGAATGCTCATAGAATTTCTCTAGATACCCTTGCAAAGACAATGTCTGCTTCACAGATATTGTTTTCATGTTAGATACAAACAATTCAGCTATTGATCTAGAGTTTGCCTTCAGTTCATTAACATCAGAAGACCGTTTCTTCCTGAGAAACAACACCAATCTTTCAGCAGGGGATAAAATGGCAGTTGGATTGCTCAAAGCTGCAACTGAGAAAAAAATGATAATTTAGTGATATTGCATGTGTACCAAAATATTTTCTCTGTTACACAACATATCTACTTTTAAAATGAAGTGACACATACCATTACGTGCAGGGGTAGTTGCCCACACAGTATCAATCTCAGTAACCACTACCGTGATATTTTCCTCAGTCTCATTAATTCCCAAACTTTCCGTGGGCTCCTCAGTTAAGGTAACAGTTACTGCAGATTCATCAGAACCCTGGGTCCCGGAAACATCTGATGGAAAAAAAAGTAAGACAGAAAATAAGGAGTATTGGGTAATAAAAAACAGTGAATCACAGTGATTATCTCTTCTTTAACATATCGCGGACCTGGTGGCAGAGGTAAACAAAGAAGAGTCCTAAATGTTTATGACTGCAGCAGGAGATGCCATAGTAAATGTGCCCAGATGCACACACAATTTTACATCCCTAGGGCGCATACAGAGAATCGCGCCATTTGGCTTTAACTGCCTTAATTTGCATAAGAGGAGAACTCATGGACCACAGCAGCACATTCCTTGGCCATCTAGGCAAATGTGGTGAAATGATCATTTCTAACAAGCTACAGAGGTACTAGGAACATTCGAGTGTTCACATTAATGCCTTTTATTTTGGATAAGAAAATTTAACCTAATAAGTTATACATGTAATAGCCAGCACAAGTAAAATACATATCATGCATTACATTGCCATGAGCAAATAACAATACCAAGTACAGATCTCAATTGGTCAGATTTTGAAATCCGAGTACGTACTTAATCGAGTTTTCACATAATACGAACGCATTTTTAAAAATAAAAAATAATACTACCTTACCTAGGGGATGTGAGAACAATTCCTCAGAGTATCCCTGCAGCATCTCCTGGGATGAGGGAGGGAATTCCAGGTCTTCTTCGGGTAGGGGAGTGTGATGGGGAGTCACCGACCCATGCGGAACATGCACAATGTCAGTTGTGCTCCCCAGCCACTTCAGGTGGTAGTTGGCATTGCTGCCCAGAATTGCATGGAGTTCTTTATAAAAGGACATTGTGGCTGCATTGTTGCCACTTTTAGAGTTGTGGTCGTTTACCTGGTGGTAATTTTTACACATCAGTTTCGTCTTCGTCCTGCACTCCTCAGCGGTGCGTTCATGCCCTTTTGATTTCATTTCAGCAGCAATTTTTTCAAAAAGGTCAATATTTCTATGGGACCCCCTCAGCTGTTCCTGCACCTTTTCCTCGCCCCATATCGCCAAAAGGTCTATGGTCTCATTGTAGGACCAGGAGATCCCACGGCCACCTTTCCTGGGGCGAGGTGCAGTTTTGGCATCCATCACTGAAACTGCACAGGTAAATGGCCAGGAGAACAATGGAGATGTATCTTCAAATTTGGGTTGGTGAAAAAAGGGGCAGGTAGACCTCCCACTTACTGGCCAGAGCCTGCCCATGGTCAAGACAATTTCCAGTCATCTCCTGTGTCCATGATATCTTGTCACGGGCTGTTTACATTTCCGATTTTCCGAATCCTCCAGAGATTTTTTTAAAAACCGGAACAACCCACAGGATTGAAAGTCCCATGGATCAAGAGACAAATGGTGCCCCCCCTTCCGAAAAACACGTGTCCAACTCCATGTACGTGTAAACAGCTGAGGTTCGACACGAATTCATCCCAGAACATTTTCATTGTGTAAACAGCACCCAGGAGTATCCTTGAAAGGATTTTTCCAGCAATAGAGAGCAGTGTTATGCCTCGATAATTTGAGCAATCGGATTTTGCTCCTTTTTTCTTGTACAGGGTGATGATGACTGCATCTCAGAGATCTGATGGCAGTTCCCCTTTTTCCCAGCAACTCACAAGGAGTTCGTGGAATTTATTGGGAAGTGCATGACCTCCGTGTTTCCAAATTTCAGATGGGATTCCATCAATCCCAGCTGCCTTGCTGTTTTTCATCTGCTGTATGGCTTTAAGGGTCTCTTCCAAAGTGGGAGCTATGTCCAATTCATTTTTCATCGGTTTTTGTATCATATATTGGTAGCTGAGCCTTGGACTACTCGGATGGCACTAAAGAGACTTTGAAAATGTTCAGCCCATCGATTCAGGATGGAAACTTTATCGGTAATTAATGTTTGACCATCTGTACTGTATAAGGAGCTTTGGACCTGATAAGTAGGTCCAAGCACTGCTTTAAGAGCGTCATAAAATCCCCTAAGATCACCCAGATCTGCACGGCATTGTGTCTTTTCTGCTACATTCATCCACCACTTGTTCTGCATGTCTCAGAGTTTTTGTTGAAGTTTACTACATGTGAGATGGAAAGCTGCTTTTCTTACATGGCTAGTTGGCTGGGCAAGGTATGCCTGGTGAGCAGTTCTCTTCTTTGCCAACAGCTCCTGGATCTCTTGATTGTTTTCGTCAAACCAGTCTTGATTTTTCTTGTGGGAGAACCTGAGGGATTCTTCTGCAGACTGGAGGATACTGTTTTTTATATGTTGCCAAAGCACTGTAGGAGAAGGGTCTGTAGGATGGGCTTCAAGTTTTATTTGCAGAGTTGCCTGGAAGTTGTCTCTCATGGTAGCTTGTTGAAGATTGTTGACTTGGAGTCTCCTCTTTAAGATGCCACCCCTCTTAGGTTTGAACTTAAGATGAAGATTTAGTTTACATCTTACAAGGCGATGATCTATTTGGCATTCTGCATTCTGTGCTTTATGTATAAATACATTGACATAGAAAGTGTAGAGAATTCACCATGTCAAAAAGCTAGAGGAAAAAAAATGTGACTGTCTCTCCAGCAAAAATCCAACTGCCACAGGAAATTCCTGATTCCTTCTCACCCTAAAACTAAGTCCAGTGCCATCTAGTGACTGAATTATATAATTACACCTTCCATACAAACTATAAAATGGCCCAAGTCAATGGGAAGAATTCTACTCTGGTTCCAAGAAAAGTTTATTCTTGGTCTTTCTATCTGTGGTCATATTTCAGAATGAGAAGGTAAGGCAGACCTACACAATTAAAGAAAATTGTATCAGGTTGACCTTGTACTTTCTGAGGTTCTTTGATGCCAGACCCATTTATCAGTTACAACACAAAAAACAGAATAAACGATGTGAGTAAAGGTGAGAGAACTTAGATTGTTAGGAAATGCCCTCCCTGTTCTCTGCAAACTAAGATAGACCTCTTGCCACTTGGGTGAATGTAGGTTGCTTCCTGTTCATAGCTTACAGCACACTGTTTCTTCCTTCATCTTGACCTGCTATTTTTTCCCCATCCTGTGATGTCTGTACCTTCTTGCACGATTGGGAGTGGATTGTGTGTAGGATCACTAACTTCTGGACAGGTCAGCCATCTCTGCCTGAACACCAACTACATAGGTACTACTAATAAGAGGAAACAAATACATCAAACACAAGGCTTTCTTTATCTCATCATACCCCTCTCCCTGGCACTCAGCTTTCTTCCGCTCTTGTTGTCACTGCCCTTTCTTACTTTGTCCTGTGATTTTTCTGTAGAGATGGTTCTGTAACCAGGTAGGGATGGGAGGTTGACTTTTTAGGTCTTTGCCGACACTGCCCGAACAAAGTCACTCTGCAGCTTGCAATTCAAGAGAAGGAGAGAGGAAGAGAGAGAGGGGATGGTAAGAGAAAGATAAATGGACATTAACCAAGAAAAGAAAATAAATGCAGAGAAAATGGTACAAAACTGTTTTCATTCTTTTCGTGCCACCACTCCAAGTCAGTGGCTATCGAAAGACAAGTGAAGAAACTATAAAGCAACGTACCTGCGGGATTTGAAAATAGCTGTCTGTGAGCAGGATCTGACCCCTAAAGGGGCCTCTTATGAAAGACCATGTGATGGAGTCCAATTAAGTAGCCATCACCAGTAGGAGAGTGTTGGCTCTTAAAAATGGCTCTCAGTAACTGAATAAAACATGGAAAGAGTGTGCAGTTGTTGACTGGTGTTGAGCTTAGGCTATCTACACTACAAACGATATATAGTTTTTAATGGCAGTTTGACTGCTATGGTATCCTCCCAAAATCTTGTGAATTATAGTTTTCTGATAATGACCTGTTTGAGATTCCTAGCAGCTATACTACATTCATCACGTTGGATGTATGGATGTAATCATGAATTGTAACTTTTTTAAAAAAATGGAAGCAGAAGATTTCATACTCCTCTTGCATGTGAAAGTGGGAGAGAAGCTTGTGTAAGCCAAATGCTGCCTTGGCTTATTCACACAAAAAGCATAATTTATGGTTGTCTCCATTGTATTACATATATGTACAAGGATGGAGCTCATAGCTTACTTGAATACTTGCCCAATACAGGTCGACCCCCATATCCATGGATTTGGTATCCACAGTTTCACTTATCCACATCTGAAAAAAATGTTCTCTCTAGGCATTTCTAGGTCCTCCAATGCAATTCTATGGCCAATTTCCAGCATTCGTCTAACTGAAAATTATAAGGTTCCCTATTATCCACGGTTTCAGGTATCCAAGGGGAGTGTGTCTTGGAATGTATCCTCCACAGATACAGGGGCCAATCTGTCATTTAATGATATGCCACATGTTGTAATTTCCTAAGACCCTAGATTTCTTATTCAATAACGTTTTTAAAAACAGCTATCATGTTTAGGCCAATAGCCTGAGCCCACGGGTTGCAAAGCAATCTGGACACTGCAGCATTTGAGAAAACACCAGGTAAGCAATTTGCTCCATCAAGGGCTTGAACTCAATAGGATCTTCTTAATTTTCTTAGGTCACACTACTGAGTCCAAACTATCTTTCATATAAAGTGGGAAGTCTTAATGGGACAGAACTTTGGCTAGGAGACTAGCAGTCTTCTCTCTCTGGGAGAGCTCATCCCAGGTATGCTCCTGGTGTTGCATGTCACCTCCAGGAATTGGGGAGGTCTTAAAATGGTCTTCCCTAAAAGAGGTGGAGCTAGATTCAGGGGTCATGGGGTCTCAGGTTCAGAGGTCTTGAGTTCAGAGATCTCCAATATTTTGACTTCTGCAGTGGTACTCAGGCATGTCGCCTTCTCTTTTGGCACCATTGGTTTCTGAGCCTTGCGAGCCCATGTCTATGAACTCCTGGGTCATTGCATGAAGTTTTTGTAGCTCCTTTATTCCATACAGTGCATCCCAGCAGCTGAGAACAGTGATTGGCTTCCCATTCAAGATACAGCTTCTTAGGGTATGCACTAAAAAAAGGAGAGTGAAAGTTTAGGGCACCACATGTGAGTATGGGGCTCCCACCATTGCCATATTGGTGTTGCATTTTGATGTATCACCTCCTTACTTTTCAAACTGGTGCATCAGCCCATGTATGATTTTAGACTCTGATGGATTATTTTATAGCTTTATGCTTGATATTTTGTGTGTTGCTTGCAGCTTGACAAATGAGTTACTTATATATGTTAGAAACAAAAGAAAAAGAAGAGAATCCCAGCCACTCTGTTGGGTACCACTGATTCTAATTTATTATATTTTTATCCAACCCCCTTTTAAGAAGAATGGGATGGCATATGCAATCTCTTCCTTTTTTTTTTTTTTCTCTCACAACAAACCTCTGAGATAGGTCTGTGGTATCACAGGAATAAATCCAATGTAATGTCAACAGAGAAAAATAGTGCATTATCAGAATCCTCTTGGTTTTTCTAGCTGTGGAAATAGTAGTGCACTTACCTTGTGTTACCTAGACACACTACTGACCAAGCTGAGGCTGTCATACTTTAGCCATATCATGAGATGATGTGACTATTTGGAAAAGGCAGTAATGCCTGGTAAAATGGAAGGCAGTGGGAAAATGGGAAGACTGCATTACAATTGGATTGATTAAATCAAGGAAGCCACAGCCCTGAGTTTGCAAGACCTGAGCACAGCAGTTGATGACTAGGGCTCATGGAGGTCTCCCATTCACAGGGTCACCATAAGTCAAAGTCAACTTCATGGCAAATAACAAACAACAAAAGCATGCTACTGATTGTGCAACTGCTTACACAACTGCTTATGCAATTGCTTGCACAACTTGAAATTGCACTGAATTCCCTTCTTGCACATAGTCCAGAACTAGGGACTTTATCACACCAGCCTCTGTTCTCGCAGCAATTGTGTTAGTGAAGCAAACAGGAACATATCTGTTTAAAAAGTTCAGTATTGCACTGTCTCTTCAATTGCACTAGTGTGCTGTGATTGTGCTTCTTTGGCAATCTTCTGTCCTTTGGCACCGGCTCTGTAACCCCACCTTTCTCTCTCTCTTTTTTGCCACAATTCCGTAATTATAATGAAATGATTAAATTTTTAAAATGTTATATCATTTCCCAGTAATTACACAATCACAGCCAAATAAAGGCACAGAGAAAAAATAATCTTGGCCAGTTTGGGACTAGTGAGAGGGAGAGAGGAGAAGAAAAGGAAGATCATGTCCCCTCATGCCATGTGACTTCCATCATACCACTACAGCCTTAGAAGGGGCTTATCTCACAAAGGGGAATACACTTGTCCCTCCACATTCACGGATTTACGTATTCACACTTTGAAAATATTCTTTAAAAAATAATAATCCGAAAAGCAAACCATCATTTTGCCACTTTATATAAGGGACACCATTTTGCTATGCCATTGCATAGAATGGGACTTGAGTAGTCATGGATTTGGGTATTCACGGGGGGGGGGTCCTGGAACCAAACCTCAGTGAATGTGAACAGACAACTGTACTGGCATAGCAGTGGTATTGAGAGCCATTGATGGGTTTTCCCCATCAAGGAAGAGGTACACTACAGAAATGACTGGCATGCAAACCAGTAATGGGATAGAGACAACATCATGGCCAAATTAAGTACTGGCCATATTTGCTAATACCTTGCTGTAATTCTGGAATAGTAACCTCATGTGATAGTCTCCTAGGTGCCTGGGACCACAGTGTAATTAGTGAAATGACACCACTGGATACTGACCAGAGTCTTGACGGCTCTCTTTAATAATTTGACTTTCTTGGTCAAGGGTACAGCAAGCCCTAATCATCATTAAGTTTCTCTCCTCCTCTACAATTCATTGATCATACCTGTCAGTTATATTAATTATACCAGCTTAGGAGCTTCCTAGCAAATAATGCTACTTGGGTACCAGTAGACTAGCAATAATAATGACTGACAGCAACCAGTTTCTTTTCATACAGGCAGCCAAGCACATGTCAGCTTAGTTTGTCAAGAATGCTGTTAAACAAATCAAACAAAGGCCTTTAAAAAAACCTTCTTAGTCTTCTCAACATCTAGCCATGATGCATTTATTAAGAATTCACTGTCATACCCTCATTGGCTATTCAGGTGAGAATTTAAGAGAACACCCCTGGAGCCTTGGCAGTAATTCAGTATTTGTTAGGAAATATTTGACAGATATACAAAGCAAAACCATTATTTGTCATAAAGTCTGTCACAAACTCCTTTTAACCCTCCCTACTACCTACTTCCCTACAAAGCAACCCACTGCTTTTCTTACTCAATGAGCTGCATCCTAGCTCACTCTTCTAATTCTGAAGCTTGGACCTTCAAGGGGAAAAACACACACATTATTTATCATTATTACTCCAGAACTGTTCTGTTGGAGAACATGTGGTGGCCTGAAACTGCTTTGGCTATAGTTAATTAATGGGATATTTGTTTGTGTTTTCACTATTTTATTACCTGATTTTTAGCTGTATCTTGTTTTAGCCTTTTTGGACGCTGCCTTGGGTGCCATGCCAGGAGAAAGGTGTCATATAAATAAAATAAAATAATTCCTTTTAGATGTGTTTGTTTCTATTTACATCCTTTTATTATGTCCTGTCCCCTTTCCCAGAAACCAACATTTCCATTTCCCACAAGACCAAGGCTGTCTCCCTGTTAGTGATGTGTGCGTGTGTGTCTTCAAGTTGCCTGTTGACTTATGGATTTCATAGGGATGACATGGATTTCATAGGGTTGTCTACAGCAAGGAATACTCAGAGGTGGTTTTGCCAGTTCCTTCCTCTGAAATATAGCCTACTGTGCCTGGGAGTCTTTGGTGGCCTCCCATCCAAGTACTAACCAGGGCTGACCCTGCTTAGCTTCCCAGATCCGACAGGATCTGGTGCCTGTATGATATGCCAGCATAAATATATGCAATTGATGGAAGGATGCATGGGTAGATGAATCAATATGTAACCTTTTTTGGTCATGGAGGATGGAGGAATTCAGCATCTCGATCTGCTATGACTCCCTTCCTCAAGCCCCTTACTGGTTTTCTGGCTGGGCATGTACCACCATAGCCATTTCGTGGGCAGGAGACGGCAGGGAGGATGAAGAACTACCAGCCAGTCAAGTCAGCCAACCCCTTTCCTGTAGCTTCCCATAGGAAGAAAAGTGAATCTTCCTGGACCTCCTGGGGTCCTCCGGGAAGATGATGTCTTCTTCCTGAACAGGTAGCCAATCCACTGTGTGGAAGTGGGGAAAACATGTTGCTAAGCCAGACAGAATGAATGTAGCATCTCAGTCCAAACTACCCCTGTGAGAGCTCAGGTGTCTGTAGCAATCTACCAAGCAGTAATCTGTCCTGCTGTGCTTCACTCATATGCAGCAGAAGCCCTCCTCGCAGCTGTTTGTTCAGAGTGACCAGAATTCCCCCGCCTTAACAGGACAGAGCTGTGTATGCCACATAGCCTGTCCTGCAGCCCTAAAGCAGCCTATGCCTTGGATGCCATAGAGAACACTATTCTGTCAGCAGTGCTATAGTCCACTTTAGCTACCAGTCCAGTTTGATTTTGTATATCGAGTGCAGAAGGGCTTGAATGTTTTACCAACAGCTCAGTCCTGGGATTGGTCTGTCCCCAGAACAGGTCCCAGGGAGAGGAAACTCCTGCCTGCAATCAGGACCATTGCAAATCATTTTGCTTCCCAAAACAGAACCCAAATTGTAACTTCCCTTTACAGAGAATAGTTTTCTGTTTAAAAGACTACCAGTCCAAAATAAAGAGACAGAAGAACAGAAGTTGTCCATCCACAGTCAGCAACAGTTGGGCTAAAGAAGGAGCACACAGACTGGTTATAGGGTTTCAGCTTCTCCATCACTCATTTAAAAGCCAAGGAGCCCCGACAAAGGCTGGATTGCCATCTGTCGGGGATGCTTTGATCAAGATTTCCTGCGTGGCAGGGGGGTTGGACTGGATGGCCCTCGTGGTCTCTTCCAACTCTGCAGTTCTATGATTCTATGAGGTGTTTAACCTAAAGAACTGAAGGAAAAATAATTGTCCACCCTACAGTCTTTTGCCCTGCACTCTCCTTTCCCAGCATGTTATTTTTCATGCACATGCATCTACCTCACCATTATATAAATGGAAATATATAATATACATATACATGTATATTAGAGGGAAAATCCATTACCCACTCCATCCCAGGATTTCCAGAAACCTTAGGGAGGTATCAAAACTCATATACTGTATTAAGCTGCTACCAGCAGTTTGGAATGATTTGCCATCTGGGCTCAATCAAGCCATACAGGAATGGGGAGTCTATAGCCACCCAGGTATTGTCTGTAGCCACCATCTTTTATCGTTAACCATGCTGGATGGGGCTGATGGGATTTGGAACCCAGGAGTACCACAGGTTTTTCACTCCTGTTATAACAGGCCTCCCAACCCACTGAAATTTCTGGACCAGAATAAAAGAGCAAAATTAGTTTTCATGTATGCAATAAAAGTGTAAAGAATGTAGCTTCTCTCCCCAGACTCTCAGCTTGCTTACCTTGAGCAATCTTTGGCATTATATGGAAGGAGAGCTGTAGACGTTTTAAAAAATGTCTTTAATAAAGCTTGCTCTTTTTGGGTTGTTGTTTTGTTTACTTTTACACACAAACTCAGTGGAACAAGAAAATCAATTAGGCGAAATTACTTTGCACAGCAAAGCCATAACTGTTTATTGAACAGTTATGCTCAGAAGACCTGAGTTCAGGGGTTGACCTTAAGATTCCCAGTCTGTTGGCTAGTAGAAAGCAGGATAATGTTGGAATTTAATGTGTTTGATTTCCAGGAGGATTAAAACAGGAGGTATTAGGAACGTAGGACTATTTCTTAGGAGTGTAGAACAATACTCCATAAATAACATCATTAAAGAGGCCACAACCCATTTTGACTAGTTAATAAAAGAATATAAAATCACTACATAGTAAGGGCTGATCTTTTTTTCCCAGTTGCCAGGAAAGCCATGCCTTTTGTGAAATGGAAGGTTCAGAGTGCCTAAGGGAATGTCTCTTAGTGGCAGCCAATGGCTAGGAAACAGGGATTTATCTTAATTGGAAAAACCATCAAGTTTAGACAAGGTTTTACAGACTCCAGCTAAAGGATGGTGGCAGGCATTTCTTTTTCTGCATTGGGTAACAAGAGAATCATGTTGCAATCTTCTTTGACACCGGTGGACGCTGGTGAAGCCAAATGCAGGGCTTGTGACATACTTACTCTGGGAAAGTAGAATGGCAGCTAGCTGGGTGATATCACCAGGGAGTTCTCCCATGCCACCCAGGTCTATCAGTGGCCATTTGGGATGGGGGAGAGAGCTGAAGCCCAGTGCTGTCTGGGTATTATTATGCAACTTGAAAAGGGAGGGTTGTTCACAGAGGTACTCTATAATACAAACGTATGTCACCAAGAAGATGCTGACCTCAGTTCTCCAGCACGCAAGAAATCCACAAATTCCCAACAATTTGCAAGGACTGAAAGAGAAGATAGTGAAAGGGTTGCCCATGCTGGAACCAACCCTCTTCTTCACTCTTTGGCCTTGCTACAGGGAGGGTGTTTGGCTTAACAGAGGCTTTAACTTGGGATCATATGAAAGCAAGTAGAACATTTCCATGCACTTCTTGAACAAAACTGTACTTGAGATGTGACATTTCAAGGGGCTACAGGATATGGTGGAAGGCATGAGAGGCTGATATAACACCAGATATGCCAGAGCTGTGACAGGTATGGCATTGTAACTCTGTCGGAACACTTCTTGTTGTGATTTCATTAATTCCCCACATATGTGGGTGGTATGCAGTGTCAGCAGGTGGCTTCCATGTCAATGGGGCAATGAATCTGCTCTGAATTTCAGCTCAAATTTCAAAGGAGTTGTTCAAAATAGGTTCAGCACCTATTTGACAACTCTTTTTTGTGGGGGGGGGGAGACAGAGAAAATTCACTGCCCCACTGACTTGAAAACCATAATCAGCCATGGTGCATGTGAGCATAATTTTTTTTTAAATGTGAGCATCGTTGAATGCTCACATCATTAAATGATGCATGTGAACATCATTAAAACAACAGCTGAGTTTTGTGGCTGCCATGTTTGTGGTATGTCTTAATTTTTTGTTTTGTGTTTTCCCCTCCTTTCTTGGAATGAGCACCTCTAGGAGGTGTCAGTTGTTGAATCTGACATCATGGTGGCATCTCCCTCCACTCCTACAACTGCCGCCCCAAGCACAATTGTCTGTAAGATTGCTTGCTTCATTTCTGTATTATTGTCATCATCAGCTGTTAGATTAAATTCATCCACAACTCAATTCATTCCCTTAAGTAAGTGATCCACAAAAGAACATCTTCTCATTGTCTTTCCTGTATTCTGGGAACCAAAACCTACTACTTTCCTCTGTTGCTCTGTAAATGTTTTCATTTTGTTCCATTTGCAGCTACAAACAGACTTGGAAGTTACACTTGGGATGGGCATGAGTTATCTCTTGTACTGAGACATCCACAATCGCTTGCATCTTAGCAATGCCTCACATTGTCTAAGTGATGGGGTCTCCGCCAGGCAGATGCTTTGAAGCATAACAGAAGGTGATTCTAGTAAGAACTTGGCAGGCTTTGGTCTAGGAGAGAGAGGTTTCTGAGGGCAGCCTAAGAGGAGATGGAGTAAGCTATAATGAAGGAGCTACTGCTCCGGAGGGAAGAAGTATTCTGGGAGAAGTGATCCCCACTGAATACAGAAGAAGTTTCAGACAGCTGCGAGTGCTGAAGAAGAGAACTAATGGTAGTCTCTTCCATGACCCCAAGTTCATCTTGAAGGAAGATGTTGTCTATGACCAACCCCAGTCGGAACACGACTCCTGCTAGACAACAGCTGTAAGATGCCCCTCAAGGAAAGGTCATACTTTTCAAAACTCAAAAAGTGATATTTTCTTTTCCTTTCCTCTTGCTTGCCCCATCTCCACTTGTATTTTCATTAAGAGCAGACAAGAGCAGACACAGGGGAGATTTCCTTTCTCCTTTAAAAAAGTATATATTTCCTCAAATAACACTCACCAATGGTCAGCCTCAAATGAGTTGTGCAAATTCTAGTTGGAATAATTGGTCTGTGTTATCATTTACTGTTAGGTGTGGGGGCATGGCCCTGAAAAGCAGCCTAGAAATACTTTAAACAAAAAAACCTTCAGGGAATGACTGCTTTGCCTTGGACTTTTGAGAGGGTTTGGCTATTGCTATAAATTCTAGTTACCAAATCCCATAATGCTGTCCTTAAGAGTCTTGCCTTCTAAACATTTGTAGGCATTAGGAGATCTTATTTTGAGGAAGCCCAGGCATTTAATCATGGCAGCTTTTTGGATAAACTCAACCTCCATGAAATACTAAAGGCTTTCAAACTGGAACGTCCATTTGAATTCAGATCAGCATCTATAAGTCTCCCTGAGGATATCACACTAACTATTGTTACCACAGGTGTATTTGGTTTGTGGCTTCGTAATTAGGGGTTTGGTGTACTGTAGTTTTCGGAGGGCTGAGATCTCTAGCATGACATTAGTATAATTCATCATCCAAAAGCTATAAGAGCTAAGATCATTTGGAGCAGAGATGGAGAAGATTTTTTTAAAAAAATTGACAATGGTAAAAATACAAAATCAGTCATTTGAACGTTTAACAACGAATATAAGCACAATATGCAAGATCCATAAGACAAGATGCTCATTAATTGATTACATTACAATTTTCTAGACTCATTGCTGTCTTGCTTCTAGTTTTGGAGACTGAAGCAATTTTGTCACCTTCATGGCCAAACTGTATTGGGAACTACACAGGCAAAGAATATCATGGTTTATTCTGCTGGACCCCTCAGTAGCATTCAAAATCAAATAGAAGCTGCGTCAGCACTACAGAAATAATCCAGTTTGACACTACTTTAACGGCCATGATTCAATACTATGGAATTCTGGGATTTGTAGTTTCTTGTAGCACCAGAGCTCTCTGAGAGAAGGCTAAATATCTCACAAAACTACAAATTCCAGAATTCCATATCATTGAGCCATAGCAGTTAAAGTGGTGTCAAACTGGATTATATCTGCAGGATGGTCTTCTTGGACCACCTGGTGGGAGACAATGTTGTGCAGTGGCTTTGGTATGCCCTTGGGATTTAGTAGCAGAAGATGATGTTTGACATGTTGGCTGTGGGTGTATGGTATTCCCCAGGAACTGATTCTGTTTCCTATGTTATTAAATATATATATGGAACCAGTGAGGAAGATTCTCTAAAGCATTGTCACCCATATGAATATGACACAGCTACCTATTTCTGTTTTTCATTTAATACCAAGAAAGTTGTAGTTCTTGAATAGTATCTGGAGGTGATAATGAGCTGGACAAAGGCTAATGAATTGAGACTGTTGTGGAGATTTTCAGACAACACTGTTATAGTGTTACTATTCCACTTTATTTGCTATGGCTGCCTCCTCTTGAATCCTGGGATTTGCAGTTTAGGGAGGGGCATTTAGAACTCTCAGCCAGAGAGCTCTTAGGCCTCACTAAACTACAAACCCCAGAATTCCACAGGAGGCAGCCAGAGCAGTTAAAGTGGAATAGTAACACTGTAACAGTGTAGTCTGAAAATCTCCTTAATCCAAACAAGACAGATGAGCTCAAGATCAGGAGGCCCCAGAGTAGGGATTCAACATAGACAAACCACTGATTCAAAATGTTTTAGATGGGATTGTATAGCCCTTGAAAAATAAGGTTTGTTTTGGGGTGCCTTCTACATTGTCTTATAACTGCATGACCACATGTAGATAAGCAGAAATGTCTTTGGAGACAGTTTTCCAAAGGAAATAGTCAAATGGTGATTAGTTCTGCCTAAAACAATGACATGGACTTTGCAGCTTCACCTCTTGCTCTAGGGCAGTGCTACTTAAAGTAGTGGTTTGCAGACTGGCACCAGTCCGTGAGCCATCATTTGCTGGTCCATGGTGAGTTTCCAGGAAAGAAACAGTTGCAGCCAATGGGGACAAGTATGGTACCGGTCCATGGCACATTAGGAAAAAATCCTGCTGGTCCCCACATCAGAATGCCTGAGAAGCATTGCTCTGAGGCATATTGGTTAAATGGCTGCTGATGGGAGCAGTTTGGGGATGGAATTCATAGAATTGTAGAGTTGGAAGAGACCACAGTCCAACCCCCTGCCACGCAGGAAATCACGATCAAAGCATCCCTGACAGATGGCCATCCAGCCTCTGTTTAAAGACCTCCAAGGAAGGAGACCCCACCAATTGAAATAGCAACAGATGCCTGCCAAAGTGCTGGAGATCAGCCTGGTCTGCATGTATCACTTGTATTACTCCTTTTTGCACCAGATTCGGGGTGGAGGGTTTATAGTTTTTTTCCTTGTGTAGACAAGCCCGGAGTCATGGCAACATATTCAGCATTGTTCTAGTATACTAATGCAGCAGTTCTACACTTGCTGACTTTGGAGTAAGCTCTATCGAAATCAGTGGCACTTCCATCTGAGTGGTCCTGCAGAGGTTTATAATGTAAGGCTGCCATCTTGTATCATTCTGTTTTGCACAAGTGGAGAAACTCCCCCTCGAATTTTGCCTTCAAGTGCCTGAAGCCTTATCCAGCAGAGCCAATGGCATAGAATTTGGGGAGTTGTAGACTAAAATGTCTGTAGGATCAAAAGTTATCCACCCCAGCTTCACCAACAGAAAGGCTCATTGAGTTCAGAGATCTGTACAGGATTCCATTTTCATTTTTTTAAAAATACTAGTTTGTACTCATAAAATCTGTGGTGTCACTAAAGATGGTGTCACCCCTCACACCTACAGTGTCACCTGGTGCAGTGCGGTCTCTCTACACACCCCTAGTGCTGCCACTAGTTAACCATTTCTCTAACCTGCAAGTCTTGCACAGACTCCTCCCTTGTCTCTGTTTTTCTGTCTGAGGAGGCAAGGCCCTGGACACATCTGGACTACCATCCTCGGCCCCTGAGGAATGGGCCACGGTGAGTAGAAAAAAGCCTCTGCATGAAAGAAAATTCCCTTGGGAGAGTCTCAATGAAAAACAGGGGGAAGGTAAAGAGTCATCTTCTTCTAGAAGTTGTAAGAGAGATCTTGCAAACCAAGATGAGCAAGAGAAAAATGTGACCTACAGGGTGTGAGGCAAGGATGAAGACTGGGCTCCTCTTCCTAGAGGACACTACTCAAAGGTCTGTACCATTCCTGCCTATCGGAGAAAGAGGCAGGAATAACCCATCTCAAGATGTTCAGCCTTTCATTGCTGGGAAAATGTGGGTTTTGTATAAAACACATTTTCAGCCTGAAATTACATCCAAATAACTGCAGAAGGAAAAATCCTCAGTGGGTGCATTTTTATTCTGTCATCCATTAAAAAAAATATATCTCACCTCTTAAAAGCTAAACACAGTGGCTTTTGTAGGGAGTATTATTTCTTATTTTTGTGTTTTATTTTCCTAAACCTGCATTACAAATAGCTTCTTCTATTCTCTTGGCCTCTTGATGCACCCTGAGGCACCGCAAAGCACCCCACTTCTTTAAGCAGGGATTTGTGCAAAAAATCTGAGACCTCAGGGAAAGAAAGCACTAAGACAGGGTGAATCTATGACAGGTTTCCAGAAATGGATGCAATGCAAAAATCACTGGAAGCATCTGCTTGAGGCAGTCAACAGTCTGTAGTTCCTACATTTTAGCCTGCTTGGCTAGAACTGCCTAGACATCTATACTCACTGTAGTAGGCATATGTTTTACTGGCCACCATCTTAAGGAACTGACAATGAGATTGGAAAGGTATCTGTGCTATAGCGAGAAAAATGGGAAACTATCTTAAAACCAAAAGATTAACAGTTCCACCTACTTCAGTACCTACATTAAATGGCAGTGCCTCTTCAAGATTTCAGTCAGACCTCTTCAAGATTTCAGTCAGAAGTCTTCCCCAACCCGATGGAGACTAAACCTATATGGCCAGTGGTCCAAAATGTTGGGGTAGCATCAGATTGAGGTATCCTGACTTGATAAGACAAACATGTTTGCAGACTGACATGTTTGATACTGTTTTCATTAGCCAGATCAATGGTCCAGTTTGCTAGGACGTGGTCCTCAGGCTGACTCTCCTAAAAACAACAACAAATCAAAAAAACCATGCCCTCTTCACTTTGTTTAAACCAAACCAAAGTTAATTTTTTTGGAAGTTAGTTTCCATTTTGCCAGGATGGATTGATGTGTTCCATGTTCAGAGACAATCAAGGAAGATGGCACCCAAAACCAATAACAGTATCCATTTCCACTTTAATTGGAGACACTAGTCTGAATTTGGGACTTTATATATGCAAAGCATGTGCTCAACTAGTTATATGCCCCTTTTGCCACTGTTCATGTTTGTCATTTATTTTTTCCCCAGGAACCTTCCTTTTCTACTAAAAGTACAAGAATTCCGCCCCCCTACAACACAGACAAGAGAAAATACTGATATCAGACCACAGAGAACTAGTGTATGAGATCTGCTTCCATAAAATATGGCAATGCCTGCAGAATTTAGAATGCCCAGATTCAGATACAGCTAAAGATCACTTCCCTTCTTGAAGGCTTCCTATAGGCATGTGGCTGGCCACTGAGGGAAAATGGATCCTGGCCTAGATAGAACAAGCTGGGCAAGGCTTGTACTTTTATTTAAGGTTCTCCCATGAAAATTTAGATTATGTTCTGAGGAAAATGGCCCTGGTTTATGTTATGTTAATAAAGTACAGATCATGTGATTCCCACCCCCATATGCTGATAATCTGCAATTCCCTTTACTAACTTTATCTTCAAGTCCATTCATCATGCCCAAGCATTCAAGAGCCAGAAGTACCTTTTTTGTGTTGGCTCCAGAACCTTGGAATGCTGTCTTCCAGGGAGGCAATATGTTCTTCTTTCAACTGATAGATAGGACCATGTTTTTTGTAGGAAAGTAAAGATGGGATGAATAAAGATTCTCACTGTTGACCTTTTCATTGAGTGGTACTGTTGTTACATTTTGTATGGAGAGAGACAAATACAATCAAGCAGTGCTGTGTATTAACTGCTTTTATTTGTTTTCTAAGATTGTTGCAAACCATCTTTACAACAGCTGACAGTTCAAAAATAACACAGAAACATAACCAGTCAGCTTAAGACATTTTTTAAAAAATTGTTATTTATATCCCGCTCTTCAGCCACAAGGCTATCAGAGCGGCTTACAAATTGTTTTAAGCAATAGCTATTTACACATCTAACTGCATTAAACAGCTTCCAATGTGTGTTAGCCATCTCTTCCTTGTTGCCTTAAGTAGAAGATCACATTATGCAATTTTCAGGTGGACCATTTTAGGCCTAGATCCAATTATTATTCCCAAACAGAGTAAGCCCATTGAATTAACGGGAACTTGGAAACTCACTTACACAAGTATGTCAACTTGCATTGATTCAGTAGGCCTACTCTGGTATGTAGGAATTAAGCCTTGGTGAGTTGCAGCAAAAAGAATAGAAAGTCTTGTGGCATCTTAAAGTAGTAAACATTTTGTTTAGTATAAACTTTTGTGGAAGTGGGCTGCAGTCCATAAAAACTATGCCAGTTAAAACTGGTCTTTAAAGTGTCACAAAACATTTTGTTGCATATTATTCATGTGACGGTTGCTGTTAAAAGAAATTTCATCTTTTTCCTTACTCGTTCCTACTACTTTTTCAAATTAAAAGAAGGCAGCATTTTTTTTTCAGGCAAGGGATGCCCTCTTCTGGTGAAAGGCAAGTTTTCCAGTAAGCAGAGAAATGCAAGAAGAGGCTGGAAACTCACCTTCATTGTGATTAATCTTCAGAGTGATTATTTGTATGAACTACAGCTCCTCTGTGAGGGAACAAAGCTGGCTAATGAATGTTTATGCAGAGTTTGACAAAGCTCTTAAATACACAATAGGAACTGTAAAGAATACAATGAGAATGTTTCTTTAAACTAAGATTTGCTAAGATGAAAGTTCTGTTGAAGGAATTTTCATGAGATGGAAAAGAATTGGTCTTTATATATTGTTGGCATCATTATAGTATAATCTGACTCACTATGAGATCTGCCATTTTCTTTAAAGGGCATAATGTTGTATGCTTCAGTTATTTTTAAGGCTTCTTCTTGACATCAGCATCTCAAATTGTGCTAGTGAGACAGGAGAGCACAACTGATAGCCACAAACCAGACATCAAATTGTTGTTTGTCTGAATGTGGGGAGGGGGGGGGGAATAGGACTCTTGAACAAAAACTGGTGATAGTTGTTTCTTCTTTGTCCCAAGGGATGTTTCTTGTTTTACTTCCAGGTTTGTGGCTAATATGGCTGGGAAATACCCAAGATATGTAGAAAGCCAAGCAATACACCTAATGATGAAAGCTTGGTCAAAAGTTACTTTTTTGTGCTATAACTTCTGGAACTTCTCCCCAATTAGTGTAGCTAGTGTGTATGTTGGCTGGGGGATTCTGGGAGTTGTAGTTAGTAAGTCATATTCCAAGCCCTGATGATGCCATGCAAAAGATGCCTAACTGCACAGGAGAATAGAACAAAATAAAAGGATAAGACCCAACTCACTGAAACAATTAAAAATAAATGGAAAGAATTAGGAAACAAATATTATGTGTGTGTGTGTGTAAAGGTATACAGTCAACCCTCTGTATCCACAGGTTCTGTATCCACAGATCCAACCAACCACAGCTCGAAAATATTTTTTAAAAATCCAAAAAGTAAACCTTGCTGTTTGCCATATAATATAATTATACTTCACCATTGTATATAATGGGACTTGAGCATCTGTAGATTTTGTTATCCATGGGGGGTCCTGGAACCAAACCTCTGCAGATACTGAGGGCCCACTGTATAACAAATCCCACCAATGACACTACCTTTCTGTGGTGGAGGGACTGCGTGCTCCTGTAAGGCAAGAGGATATACTAACAGCAGCAGTGCTGCTGGCAGGGTCTCCCATATCAGAGAGGCTTTTGCTGAAGAGCCAGACTGAATGTGCCAAACAGCTACTGGACAGTAGTGGGTGGAGAACAATGGCAGTGACACCATAGCTAACACTTGTTAGTACTACACAGAAGGAGGCATGGTCTGTTACTAAGAAAACTCTATGATGAGACAATCCAAAATGAAACAAGACATAGTGCCAGAAGATGAAACTCCCAGGATGGATGTCACTCAATGAGCTACTGGATACAGCAGGGGACAACCATGAGTAGTGCTGTGGTTAATGACACAACTGGACTCAAGCCAAAGGGACATTCAGCTGTTGATGTGCTCAGAAGTGAAAGGAAAGTTCAAAGCTGCACAACACATTATAGGTACCTGGAATGTGAGAAGTAGGAATCATGGGAAACTAGACATAGTAAAACAAGAAATGGAACATGTCAGCATTACAATACTTGGGGTGAGCAAGCTGAAGTGGACAGGAATGGGACATTTTAAGTCAGATTTTTACTCAGTAAATGAAAATGTAAGCATGGGGTGGCATTAATAGTGAGGAAAGATGTAGCAAAAGCAGTCAAAGGATATAATGAAAAGTGACTGAATTGTAACAATAAGACTTAAGGGAAAACCCATCAATATAACCTTAATCCAAGTTTATGCTCCAACTACAGAGGCAGAAGAAGAAATTGAAAGATTCATGTGGTGTTGGAGAAATGTACTGCAGATACCATGGACTGCTAAGAAGACAAATCAATGGGTCCTAGAGCAAATAGTCTGAACTCTCCCTAGAAACCAAAATTATTAAATTAAAATTGTTATATCTTGGACACATCATGAGAAGGCATGACTCACTAGAAAAGGCAATACTGTTTGGGAAGGTAGAAGGCAGTAGGAAAAGGGGAAGACCACATCCCAGATGGATAAGACTAAATCAAGGAAGCCACAACCTTGAGTCAGTAAGACCTGAGCAGGGCTCTCAAGGACAGGGTGACTTGGAGGTTTCTCATTCATAGGGTCACCATAAGTTGAGGTCAACTTGACAACAGTTAACACCAACAAATATAACAAATATCTAAAATAATCAATTATTCAAATTAAAACTACACAGTCCAAACTATAAATAGCAAGAAGAGAAAGGTCGATAAGACACAAATCATTTGTTGAAAGAAAACAGATAACCCAAAGTCTCATCCAATTCTTCATAGAAACCGAAGCCAGATACATTTCGACTCACAGTCTTCATCAGCAGCCAACAAAATTCTTATGTTATCCAATGTTTCCTCCAGACAAACCACTCAAGCGTTGGAATCTGACGAGACCTTGGCCCATCTATTTTCCTTTAACGAATGATTTATGTCTTATAGACCATTTCCCATATTGCTATTTATAGTTTGGACTGTGTAGTTTTAATTTGAATAATTGTTTTAGAGATTTATTATATTTGTTATATACCTTTAGACACACACACACACATATGTATATGTATGTATATTTTATATTCATATCCTAACTCTTCCCGTTTGTTTTTCTTACCTGCACAAAAGACTCAAAAGGATCATCAAAATCAGCACAGTAGTGCTCAAAAGATGAGGAGTAATGAAAGAAGGTTTCAGGAATAAGCATGAAATATGAATTAAGTCAGTTTACACTATTAACCCACATGACACAATAATTGTTAAAGTTAAGCAATGGGGAGAAGAAAATATTCAAACTGAATTATATATATTTTTTTCAACTATGTGTAGGGAAAACCTATTCTGGGCATTTTTATATTTTTTTTTCCCATCCACAGATGCCCAATTTACCACAATAAAAAGGAATCACACATTTGCATGATTAGCTGTCTGCTATGCAAAACACCTATCTGAAAAAGCTGTTCTAGCAGGAAAACATCTTTCTTATATGATTACAGACAAACACTGTAAGAGTTAAATGCAATCTATTTTCCTGCAAACTCAGGAAGGTCACTCAGATATGTGTGTGTGCGCGTGCCTTTGAGTCACCTGTCAACTTGTGATCCCATGAATTTCATAGGGTTTTCTTAGGCAAGGAATACTCAAAGGTGGTTTTGCCAGTTGCTCTTGTGGTCCCTAGGCATATAACTGCTTGTGCATACAGAAAACGTATTGAGATTCCCCAATTTCTGGATTAGCCAGAACTAGTGCTAGTGAAATGGCACTACTTCATAATTACCATCACTAAGGACAACAGAAAGGCAATTTGGCCTTCTAAGTGCTAAGTTAAAATGCCACTTTATTTGTTAGTGACATGTCAAGATGGCATCATAGCTTAATGGGCTTAAGGATTGTATTAGTCCATTAAAACACAAAAGAGCATAAAAAGGTGGGGTGGGGTGAAAAGAGAATGAGAAGCTTTAAAGGAAAGCATCATAAAATGTTGACTTTTTCACATGGCTTCTAGAAATTAACATTTTATTAAGTGCTAGCCTTTATTAATAAATAGTCCTGGTGCACCAGGAACACTCTGGGTTCATATCTTGGGTTCATACCATAAACTGGAAAGTGTATATCATTTTTAAAAGGAGAAATTTACAAATATTTTATGAAGTCTTTCACATTTATGAACTAGGTTCAAAAATTAAAGGACACTATGCTGGTGGAAAAATAGGTGTAATTAATTACTACGTGGTGATTGCAAAGTTTCTACAAGTCAATGCGACTGCTCTAGACTATTCTGGAAGTTCTGACTTTGTAAGGCAATTGCTCCATGGCCTTTATGAACCTTATAAACTGCACATCAAAAGCACATTTCCTGAGCAAAGTATGCATGGATATGGATCCATCAGCCTGGAGTACTTCAAAACAATTCACCAAGAAACTAGCAAGATAGTCCCAGGTTGAGTCCATGTCTGATTGAGAAGCTGTCTACATCAAAGAAAAAGCTTCACATGAGATAAATGTGGAATGGCTAACCGCAATGCGAGCCACAAAGAAACTGAATTGCAAATTCTGGAAATAAATTCTTTTATTTGGGGATTATACCGATGTAAAACATATTAGTACTAGGAATCTAAAACTGACTTTTCCACAAACACTTATTTTCACTCTTCCACTCAAGTAAAAAAAGAAGAAAAGAAAGGAATGTGTACAACAAAAGTGATGCATGTTTAAGCTTGCCTGGTGTATTAACATATGTATGCCAAGCTCTGCTATCTTGGAAGAGGGTCGCTGCCATCAGGGCTGTCAGTTTATTCCATTTTTAATCCAGGTGTCCCATCAGGCCAGGAACTTTGGCTTGGGTACCCAATGATGTTGTGGTTGAGCAGCTGCAAAAGGAAGAGCAGATATGTGATCCAAGACAGGGTTTTTTTTTCACCTTTTAGAATAAAGTTACTCAGAGTATGAAGTGGCTGTTCTTTCAGTGACAGGGATGTGTAGACTGGGCCAAAACTCAGTAACAAAACCATTCCTTTTCTTCAGAGCACGTCAGTGCAAAACTGAAAAACTGCAGCCATAACAGGGCAACTCTCCACTTTCTGCATGCATCCATTTTTCCTAGAATGGCCTACCCTGCCTTTCCAGTATCCTAAAGGTGTTAGGAAGTTGTACTTTCCCCCTCTTTCCTTTTAATCAGCTTGTACTTAAGAATGGAAAGGAAACCATTAAAAGAAGTAATGGTTCAGTCCCACTCAACAAGCCCAGGACGGCTTGGGAATCATATAATTTGCCAACATGCAGGATTAGCACTGTAGGTCACACACAAATCTGCAATCTGTTTTCTGTTCTGGTGACTGATATTTTATTTGGTGATTAAACTATTGGATAAATATTTTTGAAGAACTGTCTTGTAATTTGTCCACATACTCCTCTGTCCAGTGAAAGTGAAGTTGAGAGAAGTGCATGTGGCTACATGTGCAAAAGCAGCATCTCCCCTCCTTTTCCAGTTCCTTTGACTTACACATAGCTAAAATTAAGGCACTTTAGGGTGCCCTCAGCTTTTTGATTAGCAAATGTAAATAAAGCATGGAAGAGGAGGGGGAATGTCATGTAACAAATGAACTTTTCATTTGGCAAATGAAACAAAAAAGCCATAGCAATCCCTGAGCATGTTCTAAATCTGCAAAACTTCTTCCAAAAACAATTTTGGACTGGAGTGGGAAGAAGAAAGACAATCTAAGAACAGTAATTCCCCCCACCTGACCTTCTGAACGTTGATGCCGCTAAGATATATTTCCAAGCTTTTGGCAGTCATGAAGGCTACAGACACAATTACAAATGGCTCTGGCCCACATCCACAAGACTATAAAGCTCAGTTCTCTCATATACTACTTGAGATGAAACATGAGCTGCTTTAGTGCTGTTTAAAGTTATATGCATGCAAAGAGCTCTGGCTTCTAGCTTAGCTCACAACTAAAGTTTGCCTCAATTCAGGTATCTGAAGTTCAGTGATTTGCAACCCTCGTGGTCTCAGGAGAATGCCCAGACAAGCATGAGCCATATAAGATATCCAGGGAAGAGTATCCAACACGTCAAGCCAGAAAACTGTATAGCTAGCTAAAAATATCTGGAGCCATAATCCTCTTGGAACTTTTTATTTGACTAATCTTAGGCCAAACTCATAATCTCTGAAAAAAATACTAAAGGTGAGAAGACCTGTAAACCTTTTTATTAGGCACTCCCACCCACAATAAGTAGAATAACGTTCTGGAGCAGAGTAACATTCTACTCTTATCTCCCAGTGAGCATAGGTCATTACCCTGGAAATATGATAACTCAAGATCCCTATCATCCTGAAGGAAATGGTTAGGGAAAGACAATAGATTTCTACTTGAAAACAGGACAAAAATTTGGCAGATGTTTTCAAAAGGATCTAAATCACAGAATAGCCTCCTGAGACATGTCATAGAGCAGAATGCATGGAATTTAAAATTTTGCACATTTCTCATTTACTTCCCTACAAGTTCCCATTGTCCACCCCTGGATTGTATTGTTGTCATGAGCAGCCAACACGTCTGAGAGATCATGACGGCCAATGTCACCCTGTGACCTTCACATCTGAATAGGGATTGAAGGTCATAGTCCAACCACTACGCAGAAAGGCTCTATAACTCCTGGAATTTCATGGGAGAATTTGAGAGTTATAGTCCAAAAAGGACCTTTCACCAGCTCTGAGTCCAATACACTACCCACTACAGTCTCTGACTTAGCATGAATTAGGATGAGAGCTATCAGAAGGGCACAACAAACTGTCTTCATTCCTCCAAGTTCACCCAGCAATCACCTGGTGTTGGCAACAGGCCTGGTCTGCCACCCAGCAGCGGTCGCTTTGCAGGTAGGTGTGGAGAAGGAGCTAGGTGGATCGGTCTTTTTGCAGACTTTATCAGGAGAGGTGGAGGTTTACCCTTTGGACCAGTCAGTGCTGTTTTCAAAACAAAAAGACAAACAATTGTATGAGAGTTGGGTTAGGCTAGGGCTTTTACTTGCAAATATGTGTAACTTTTTATTACTGTACTATTAATTCATTATTGAAATGCAGAACCCACCAAAATGGCATACCATAATATAATTCTGTATTTTATCTTGTATTTTAACTCAATAATAAAAGCAGAGCAGTTAAAACACATCAACAGAATTCAAGAAACAAACAGCAACTACTAGTTAAAATATATTCCAGCAAACTGACTAGTCAGGTGAATGGCCAAAAACCTGTCAGAAAAAGAACATCTAGGTCTGTGGGCAAAAGGGCATCAATGATGAAAGTAAGACAGCCCTCCTTGGCATGGGATTTCAAAACCTAGGAGCAGCCACTAAGACAATGATGGCGAACCTATGACACACGTGTCAGCACTGACACGCATAGCCATTTTGGGTGACACGCAGCCGTAGGCCTTCCCGCCCCCCCCCCGTCCACAACCTCACCACCCTCCCTAAAGTGGCAACCAGGGCTTTGAGGCCACTTTTGGGAGGCCAGGGGAGGTCGGGGAGGGAAGCCAGGTTAAACAATTAATAATATTGTTTAATAATATTGTTTATTAAACAATAAATATCACGAATAATGTTTTTTTCCTCAAAGTGACACACCACCTGAGTTATGCTCAGTTTTTTGGCGAAGTCTGACACACCAAGTTCAAAAGGTTGCCCATCACTGCACTAAGAAGATCCTTTGTCATACTCCTGGCAAACTATGACAGAACATATCTCAGAAGGTCTCACAACGTGGGCATGCTCATATGAGAGAATGCAATGTTTCAAAATAGGTTGGTACCAAGTCACATGAGGCTTCACAGTTTATAATTGGCACTTTAAATTGTGTCAAACTGATCAGTAAACAGTCAATGTTTCCTATAACTGAACCAGTCTGTAGACCAGCTGCAGCATTCTAGACTGGATGAAGTTTCTGAACACTATACATAGGCACACAGAACCCATTATAGTAGTCCAAATGGGATATAGCTAACACATGCATCATCATCACCAGATCTGACATTCCCAGGAACAGGTGGAGTTGACACACTAGCTTTCATTGTACAAACGCACTCCTGACCACCATGAAAATCTGGGTGTCCAGATTCAGGGCTGAATCCAGGAGGACACCTGAATTTTAATCTCCACTTTTCAAGCTAAGTGTAACCCCTTATAAAATAGGCTGGATTTCATTCCCAATCCACCGTTTTATTAAAAGCACCTTTCTGTCTTTTCTGGATTAAACTTAACTTTCTTCACTTTCATTCACGACTAACACTGGTTTAGAACTATGGTAACTCCTTAGATTTAGATGGCAAAGAGAGAAAGAACTGGGCATCATCACCATACTAGTGGCATTGAACCTCAGAACTCAACCACCTCTCCCAGCAGTTTCTGTAAATGTTGAGAGTTCTATCTCATTCCTCATGCTATCTGAAGAACATTACGGGGGGGGGGGAAGTGCAACCTGCACAGGACTCCTTAGTGCACCCCCCAACCCTCTGGGCTCCTCTGATGTTGAGGGGAGGGGAATCAAAACTAGATGTGACTTCCAGTCATTTCTGGTTTGGAAAAAAGGTCCCCATCTGGGACAAAAATAGCATTGGGCCCCCAAAACACAATGAAATTGCTTTCCAAACACCCTAGAGGGCATCAGAGACCTTTTAAGTTAAAAACATTGGGTAATTCAGGGTACAGCCCTCCAAAGTCCAGTGAACTCTGCATAGGCCCCAGACCTTTGACAACAGCCTACCTGAACACAGGCCAGTGGTGACAACAGTGTACAGGAATTACCCAACACAAGCTTTTGAAATCACCCCTGCAAGGAGCACCAGAATGTAAAATGGATGCCTCCAGATCCCATCCCAGCAAGGTGGTCCAGAAAAGTTCCATGTTGCAATGGTATCAAAAGGTGCACAACTGTTTAGTACAATGAACATGGACACACTCCTCCATACAGATCCTGGCATATACTGCCGACGATGGCAACAAGATTACTCTGTCCCATAGCCAGGCTTGGACTCATGCTGAAGTGGATCTAGATAATCCACCTCACCCAGAAACAACTGGAGCTGAGAAGCCCCTACTATTATCATGCTACCATCATCAATTTTCCTTTCTTTAACTATGTGCCCAAGGCAATTTATAAAAAAGGACAGCAATTACAAACTAACAGAACAAGAACATATAAAACGTGTACAGTCGTCCCTTCACATTCGCAGGGGTTACGTTCCACGGACCCCCGCGAATGTGAAAAAAACGCGAATACTGTTTGCCTCCCCACTCCCCCACAGGGCCTTCGTGGGGCCTCCGGAGACCCTCCAGAGGTCCCGCGGAGGCCTTCCCTGCCCTCCCCACTCCCCCCACAGGGCCTTTGCGGGGCCTTCGGAGGGTCTCCGGAGGCCCCGCGGAGGCCCTCCCAGCCCTCCCCACTCCCCCCCCAGGGCCTTCGCGGGGCCTCTGGAGGCCCCGCGGAGGCCTTCCCTGCCCTCCCCACTCCCCCCCAGGGCCTTCGCGGGGCCTCCGGAGACCCTCCGGAGGCCCCGCAGAGCCCTTCCCAGCCCTCCACACTTCCCCACAGGGCCTTTGCGGGGCCTCCGGAGGGTCTCCGGAGGCCCCGCGGAGGCCTTCCCTGCCCTTCCCACTCCCCCACAGGGCCTTCGTGGGGCCTCCGGAGGCCCCGCGGAGGCCTTCCCTGCCCTCCCCACTCCCCCCCAGGGTCTTAGCGGGGCCTCCGGAGACCCTCCGGAGGCCCCGCAGAGCCCTTCCCAGCCCTCCACAATTCCCCACAGGCCCCGCGGAGGCCTTCCCTGCCCTCCCCACTCCCCCACAGGGCCTTCGTGGGGCCTCCGGAGACCCCGTGGAGGCCTTCCCTGCCCTCCCCACTCCCCCCACAGGGCCTTCGCTGGGCCTCCGGAGGGTCTCCGGAGGCCCCGCGGAGGCCCTCCCAGCCCTCCCCACTCCCCCACAGGGCCTTCGCGGGGCCTCTGGAGGCCCTCCGGAGGCCCCGCGGAGGCCTTCCCTGCCCTCCCCACTCCCCCCCTGGGCCTTAGCGGGGCCTCCGGAGGGTCTCCGGAGGCCCCGCGGAGGCCTTCCCTGCCCTCCCCACTCCCCGCACAGGGCCTTCGCGGGGCCTCCGGAGGCCCCGCGGAGGCCTTCCCTGCCCTCCCCACTCCCCCCCAGGGCCTTAGCGGGGCCTCCGGAGACCCTCCGGAGGCACCGCAGAGCCCTTCCCAGCCCTCCACACTTCCCCACAGGGCCTTTGCGGGGCCTCCGGAGGGTCTCCGGAGGCCCCGCGGAGGCCTTCCCTGCCCTTCCCACTCCCCCACAGGGCCTTCGTGGGGCCTCCGGAGACCCTCTGGAGGCCCCGCGGAGGCCTTCCCAGCCCTCCCCACTCCCCCACAGGGCCTTCGCGGGGCCTCAGGAGGCCCTCCGGAGGCCCCGCGGAGGCCTTCCCTGCCCTCCCCACTCCCCCCCTGGGCCTTAGCGGGGCCTCCGGAGACCCTCCGGAGGCCCCGCGGAGGCCTTCCCTGCCCTCCCCACTCCCCGCACAGGGCCTTCGCGGGGCCTCCGGAGGCCCTCCGGAGGCCCCGCGGAGGCCTTCCCTGCCCTCCCCACTCCCCGCACAGGGCCTTCGCGGGGCCTCCGGAGGCCCTCCGGAGGCCCCGCGGAGGCCCTCCCAACCCTCCCCACTCCCCCCCCAGGGCCTTCGCGGGGCCTCTGGAGGCCCTCCGGAGGCCCCGCGGAGGCCTTCCCTGCCCTCCCCACTCCCCCCCTGGGCCTTAGCGGGGCCTCCGGAGACCCTCCGGAGGCCCCGCGGAGGCCTTCCCTGCCCTCCCCACTTCCCCACAGGGCCTTTGCGGGGCCTCCGGAGGGTCTCCGGAGGCCCCGCGGAGGCCTTCCCTGCCCTTCCCACTCCCCCACAGGGCCTTCGTGGGGCCTCCGGAGACCCTCTGGAGGCCCCGCGGAGGCCTTCCCTGCCCTCCCCACTCCCCCCACAGGGCCTTCGCGGGGCCTCCGGAGGGTCTCCGGAGGCCCCGCGGAGGCCCTCCCAGCCCTCCCCACTCCCCCACAGGGCCTTCGCGGGGCCTCAGGAGGCCCTCCGGAGGCCCCGCGGAGGCCTTCCCTGCCCTCCCCACTCCCCCCCTGGGCCTTAGCGGGGCCTCCGGAGACCCTCCGGAGGCCCCGCGGAGGCCTTCCCTGCCCTCCCCACTCCCCGCACAGGGCCTTCGCGGGGCCTCCGGAGGCCCTCCGGAGGCCCCGCGGAGGCCTTCCCTGCCCTCCCCACTCCCCCCACAGGGCCTTCGCGGGGCCTTCGGAGGGTCTCCGGAGGCCCCGCGGAGGCCCTCCCAGCCCTCCCCACTCCCCCCCCAGGGCCTTCGCGGGGCCTCTGGAGGCCCTCCGGAGGCCCCGCGGAGGCCTTCCCTGCCCTCCCCACTCCCCCCCTGGGCCTTAGCGGGGCCTCCGGAGACCCTCCGGAGGCCCCGCGGAGGCCTTCCCTGCCCTCCCCACTCCCCCCCAGGGCCTTAGCGGGGCCTCCGGAGACCCTCCGGAGGCCCCGCAGAGGCCTTCCCAGCCCTCCACACTTCCCCACAGGGCCTTTGCGGGGCCTCCGGAGGGTCTCCGGAGGCCCCGCGGAGGCCTTCCCTGCCCTCCCCACTCCCCCCACAGGGCCTTCGCGGGGCCTCCGGAGGGTCTCCGTAGGCCCCGCGGAGGCCTTCCCTGCCCTCCCCACTCCCCCCACAGGGCCTTCGCGGGGCCTTCGGAGGGTCTCCGGAGGCCCCGCGGAGGCCTTCCCTGCCCTCCCCACTCCCCCCACAGGGCCTTCGCGGGGCCTCCGGAGGGTCTCCGGAGGCCCCGCGGAGGCCTTCCCTGCCCTCCCCACTCCCCCCACAGGGCCTTCGCGGGGCCTCCGGAGGGTCTCCGTAGGCCCCGCGGAGGCCTTCCCTGCCCTCCCCACTCCCCCCACAGGGCCTTCGCGGGGCCTTCGGAGGGTCTCCGGAGGCCCCGCGGAGGCCTTCCCTGCCCTCCCCACTCCCCCCACAGGGCCTTCGCGGGGCCTCCGGAGGGTCTCCGGAGGCCCCGCGGAGGCCTTCCCTGCCCTCCCCACTCCCCGCACAGGGCCTTCGCGGGGCCTCCAGAGGCCCTCCGGAGGCCCCGCGGAGGCCTTCCCTGCCCTCCCCACTCCCCCCCCAGGGCCTTAGCGGGGCCTCCGGAGACCATCTGGAGGCCCCGCGGAGGCCTTCCTTGCCCTCCCCACTCCCCCCAAAGGGCCTTAGCGGGGCCTCCGGAGACCATCTGGAGGCCCCGCGGAGGCCTTCCTTGCCCTCCCCACTCCCCCCAAAGGGCCTTAGCGGGGCCTCCGGAGACCATCCGGAGGCCCCGCAGAGGCCTTCCCAGCCCTCCCCACTTCCCCACAGGGCCTTTGCGGGGCCTCCGGAGGGTCTCCGGAGTCCCCGCGGAGGCCTTCCCTGCCCTCCCCACTCCCCCCACAGGGCCTTCGCGGGGCCTTCGGAGGGTCTCCGGAGTCCCCGCGGAGGCCTTCCCTGCCCTCCCCACTCCCCCCACAGGGCCTTCGCGGGGCCTTCGGAGGGTCTCCGGAGTCCCCGCGGAGGCCTTCCCTGCCTTCCCCACTCCCCCCACAGGGCCTTCGCGGGGCCTTCGGAGGCCCTCCGGAGGCCCCGCGGAGGCCTTCCCTGCCCTCCCCACTCCCCCCCCAGGGCCTTAGCGGGGCCTCCGGAGACCATCTGGAGGCCCCGCGGAGGCCTTCCTTGCCCTCCCCACTCCCCCCAAAGGGCCTTAGCGGGGCCTCCGGAGACCATCTGGAGGCCCCGCGGAGGCCTTCCTTGCCCTCCCCACTCCCCCCAAAGGGCCTTAGCGGGGCCTCCGGAGACCATCCGGAGGCCCCGCAGAGGCCTTCCCAGCCCTCCCCACTTCCCCACAGGGCCTTTGCGGGGCCTCCGGAGGGTCTCCGGAGTCCCCGCGGAGGCCTTCCCTGCCCTCCCCACTCCCCCCACAGGGCCTTCGCGGGGCCTTCGGAGGGTCTCCGGAGTCCCCGCGGAGGCCTTCCCTGCCCTCCCCACTCCCCCCACAGGGCCTTCGCGGGGCCTTCGGAGGGTCTCCGGAGTCCCCGCGGAGGCCTTCCCTGCCTTCCCCACTCCCCCCACAGGGCCTTCGCGGGGCCTTCGGAGGGTCTCCGGAGGCCCCGCGGAGGCCTTCCCTGCCCTCCCCACTCCCCCCACAGGGCCTTTGCGGGGCCTCCGGAGGGTCTCCGGAGGCCCCGCGGAGGCTTTCCCAGCCCTCCCAGGGCTTTCACGGGGCCTCTGGAGGCCCCGTGTCGCGGTTTTGGGGGGGCCCTGGGGGGCCCTCCCAAAACCGCGAATACTCGAAACCGCGAATGTCGAATTCGCGAATGTGGAGGGACAACTGTACTTAAAAACAGTATCAAATAAGAGCAGCAGCCACCTATAAACAATCTTCCATTACTGGCTGCAAGTCAGCTTGACAGGAAAAATAAGAAGTCTTTGCCTATTTGTGGAAGACCAGAGGAGACACCATACTGGCTGCCCGGAGAACAGATTTTCCCACTACAGATGCAACCACTCAGAAGGTCTGCTCGTATCTTCACCAAATCTACCTTTGGTAAGATCTTAAAATCCATACAGACTAAGCACTGGAGAAGTTAGTTTTTCAGATAAACATTCCTCGACAGCAAACAGCTATCTACCTTACCCTAAGAACTAATTCAGCTTTCCCTAACCTGCTGTCTGATGATAGCAGTCCAATAATCCGGAGAGCATGTGGTTGGAGAAGACTAGATCAAATATTGTTGTTGTTAACTGCCATCAAGTTGACTTCAACTTATGGCAAACCCAGGAATGAGAGACTTTCAAGTTACCCTATCAACAGACCTGCTCAGGCCTTGCAGACTCAGGGCCATGGCTTCCTTGATTGAGTCTATCCAACTGGAATGTGGTCTTCCTCTTTTCCTACTGCCCTCCACTTTGCCAAGCATTATCATCTTCTCTAGTGAGTCATGTTTTCTCACAATACGGCCAAAGTATGACAACCTCAGTTTAGACATCTTAGCTTCTAGGAAAAATTCAGGTCTGATTTGCTCCAGCACCCATTTATTTGTCTTTTTAGCAGTCCATAATATCCACAAAACCCTTTTCCAGTACCACATCTCAAATTAGTTGATTTTCTTCCTATCAGCCTTCTTCACTGTCCAGCTTTCACAACCATACACAGAAATGGGGAATACTATGGCATGGACCATCCTAAGTTTAGTATTCAGTTATTTACGTTTACACTTCAAGATCTTGCCTAGTTCCCTCACATCTGCCCTTCTAAGTCCTAGACTTCTGATTTCTTGGCTGCAGTCTCCACTCTGATGAGTGATTGAACCAAGGTGTGGAAAATCTTGAACTATTTCAATGTCCTCATCATCTACTTTAAAGTTATGTAAATGTTACAATACAGGATGATCCTTGTATCCCCATGACCCATATCTGCAGTTTTACTTACCCATATATATATATATATATATAAAAAATGGTCTCTCTATGCATCTTCTAGGTCCTCCAGCACAATTCTATGGTATGCTTTTGTCAAAACCTGACCATAGTCACACTGGAGGACCTAGAAGATGTTCTCTCTAGGAATATCTAGGTCCTCCAGTGGAACTCTAAGGTATGCTTGGGCCAAAAGTCATTCATTTTAATAGGGTTTGTTATTATCCACAGTTTCTAGTATCTACGTTAAGTCTGGGAATGTATTCCCCACAGATATGGGGGGCTCGTACTGTATCAAGATCAAACATTACAATAGTGAAATCCAACAGTGATTATACAGTGCAAAAGTAACAGTGATATGAGCAATGCATATGCAAATTATATACTTAGTGCTCATTTCACATCATTCTATTGGGTCTTTTGTATCATCAAAACTCCCTCCCACTTGGCCAGCTTAATTACAAAGTCGTAATACGATCAACAGTTCTACCAACCTGGTGTTGGAAGAAGGCCGCCCAATGGTCTTTCACCCAACAAAGCTGGCTTAATTGAAGATACAGCAGGTTGGCCTAATACAGGATTCCGACCAGGCATTGGAAGAAGAGGTGGAGGTTTGCTTAGAGTCTGGGGAAGAGAGCTTGTACTGGGCCTCACACTTGGTGGGTACACAGCATCTTCAGCTACAGGAGCTAAAGCATTCGTTTCTGCAACAAAGCCTGGAGAACCAAGAGTCAGCAAGCGACACACACTGATTAGCAAACAATCTATTCACAGCAGACACTAGTTTTGCTGTTTACTTATGGGAATACTGTTCTTTCGTGCAAGCAAATACTTAGGATCTTTTGATGATGACTCGATTTACTTTTACAGAAGTTGTAGGATTTACTTAAAGTAACAGGCCTCTAGACTTTTCAGTTTGTAGAATACAGAATAAAGCGCATGGGATCTGGAGTTGTTTTTGAGAGTGCCAAGATTTTACTTAATCCGATTTTAGTTATAGAAGGAATGGGTTTTGCCACGTGAAATGTGATTGCACCAAGAAGACAGGCAGTGAACAAGGGAAATGTGTTCTTGTCAAGACATTTAGACGCAGTGTTTATACCATAACCGAGTCTGGGTCAGAACTGAATATTTCCTGCTACACTATAATGTGACAATGTTTCCCCTTCTTAGAGCCACTCACATACATGAAAAAAACCCTGCTCCTTCTTTCCGTCAGCCGGCCCTTTCAGCATTAAAAGTAACTTAGTAAGCAGAAAAATCCATTCTGCACGTAGCATCCCACATGTGAATGAAGCTTAAAGACTTAGTTTTAAAAACAGCAGTGAGAGTATTCTTTCAAGATCTACAGAAAGAACTGCTGGACAAAAGGGTGTGTGTGTGCACAGATATAGTGTGAAGAACATACTAGCGTTTGGTTCTTGTTTAACCAGCATCACCACCATGTACGCCCAGATAAGTGCTGCCATCAATATTACCCACTACTGCCATTTTGTAAAAAGTATATGGAATCTCCTTTGTCTACATAGCCAGATGTTAAGCTAATTTTAAGAAGGTCTGCATTAATATAAGAAACAAGATTTTAGAGATTCAGCGGGGTGAAGGTTAACTTTCACATTCTGTATTTTATCATTTTAAATATATATATATAGAACGCGCTCACGGGCCATTTTGGAAACAGTGGAATTTATAAGGATATTCTTAGGGGACAGGTGGGGAAATCACGAATACCTTCAAGCTTATTTCTCCTGGTCTTCAGGTAGTCACTTATTGAGTTCAATTCTTCCACATATAAATGCTTTCCCTCACTTAAAAGAAAGAGGAGATGTCTAATGGCTAGAGGCACATGGTAGCTCTTATAAAGCTCCCGCTCTAGGTAGTCATCCGCCAGATCAGCTGCTTTGTGAGAAATCTCTGCACGTTCCTGTTCTTCACGCTCAGCAATAATTTTCTCAAACTCTTTAGCTATGAGAGCCAAAGCATCCTCCATGGGCATATTACGGTGTACTACAGAGAAGAAAGATATCTTGCTATTTTAAAAGTTACTTTAAGACAAAACCAAACACAAAAGTGCAGTGTTTTTTTCTACCAAACTTTGACATTAAAAGCCAATTTCTGATTCAACACTACTAAGTTCTAGCTTGTAATTGAAATGTTATATGTTCACTTCTCTGCACAAAAATGTTCAGTTCTATTGGGTGTAACGTGTGCTTTCGAAAAGATCTCATCTGGTAGTTCATTTAAAATAAATTAATTTTATACTTGGAATAGTTTTATGCAACCATTCTTGAAAAGAAGAACAGCATTATAATTTGTAGCTGTAAAATGTAAATTATAAATTGTAATTTCTGTTGCTGAAGTTGTAATATTTTTAATCCAACCTGGGTTTGGATTAAATCACAAAAACACCCAGTACTATGTGTTCTTCCCCTGTATTTTCAGGTAGAAAGGGGACATTAAGCCTGAAAAAAATCTTGCTCGGTACAGAAATGTTGTATAATGTATGAGTTTTTTTTCAATTCAAGAAGTTTTATTTTTATTTGTTCAACACATTCAGCAGTGTTTTGAAGGGGTTTCAGTTAAAAGTATATCTTTCAGTTAGAAGTATTCTAACATGATGTATTTTAATGTTGTGTGTTGAAGGTAAGTTCTGGATAACGTTTTTCTGAATGGGGATGGTTTCTGAATGACGCTAAACTTACTTTTGATAGGCTGATGAAGCATGATTACGGTGCAAGAGGAAAGTGCTACATTAGATGGTTCAATAAGAACACAAAATGGGGAACCATCATTTTTAACTTCTTGGAGGGCACGTGTAAGACCTGATTCAGATGTAAGGTATATCATTTCCACCACAAGGCCATGATCCTGCAACCGATGGCCTATGGCTGTTGAATATTCCCTTGAAGGAAAAAAAAAAAGAAGCATGTTATTTTACAAGTAATTCCAAAAAATAAATAGTTAGTGCCAGTGTTTTAATTCTGCCATTCTGTGAAGACTCAAGAGTACAAGCTAGTTATGTTGATAGTATCTTTGGAATGCACTCAACCCACTTGATATGGCAAGAAGGAATAGGGTGTGATTTTGAGGATTGTTACGACTTAAACAGTCATTTCTACAAACCAGAGCCTTGTTCTAAGTGAGGACCCACCCAAATGGTGAAATTCTTGATTGTATGAAGGATTTATATAGGCAAAACTCTATGGAATTCTGGGCTGGACTAGATAGGTTTAGATTTACAAATACTTTGGCTCAAGTTCCATTTTTATGTAGTTAATTGAACAAGAACACAGAGTAATTCTTGAGCAGTTTCCATTTCAACAACACCTGCAAGGATGTTTAATGTTAATACTACTGAGAAACTGCTTAATATCTATTAACATGTGACAATTCACAGTATTCCTGCATGCCTGCAAAAAAAAAAAAAAAAAAAAAAAAAGTGATTTGGGAAAGTGTATTTTTGACGTGTTTAGCAACAGGTGATCAATATGACCATAACTTGCCAGGAGCAATCCAATGTAAATTTGCTTTCTTCTGCAAAATCTTAAATGTACTTGTATTTTTTAAAAAAATTATGAACAAAGGCATCAAAGCAGCAAGAATTACAATACAAGGTAATAAAGAAAATGTTCACTAGATCATGGTATCGCATATATTTTTCACTTTATATGTCACCTTTATCATGTTTATTGTTATAAAATAATGTCAGTTATCTCTGTGACAAAAGGTAAAGTCACATGGACAAGAACACCAAAGTCTATCCAGTTAGATGATACTGAATGGCCACTTTTTACATCAAGAGGGTGATGCAATGTGACTCACCTGGACCTTTAGTGATTTAAACAAGGATTACCGCAACAGACAACACATCCACTCTGTATCTGAGATATTAAAAATGTGTGTCCATGAAATGCAATGTGTTACCTATGCTGAAACTAGTGATAGAATGTAAGAATGCTTTAAAGACATGCATTAAAACTCACTTGCTTCTGAAAGTACGAACAGTTGATATTACACATATTATTAGATTTGAACAAGGATTTTATTGAGAATGATATTGGGATGACTCTTTTGCAATACAACCAGAAAGAAAGATGGCCAAGGGGCCACATCTCTGAAGACTGCAAGATGTTTTGTGTGAGGCTAAATGATCAAGAGTTCAGCTGTAAATGATTTCCAGGAATAGCCTGCTAATGTCAAGAGCAAATGGATGAAGGGGAGAAATGTCTCCAACACCGCTGTCTACTAGTGGACAGGAAATCAGAAGAAGTCATAGAAATATTTTACCAAAAAAAATACCTAATACAGACTCCACATATTATTTTGGAACTGAAATATCTAGGAAAGGTTAGAAAGATATAAGTCATGCTTAAAATCTCCATTAGGCAGACTCACTAAGCTGCACACGAATAAACTGCTTAATGTATTTTGCTTACCCATTAAGTGAAAATCTTCATCAAACTTCAGTAGAGACAGCAACTGCTTATACAATTTAAAGTGTGCTTAAACATTATTTGGAGAAGCAGAAAATAGCTTTCGGGGGATAGTTTGAGAATATATATTTAGACGTTGGGGATAATGTTGATATTATAATGGGCTGAAAAACTAGGGAAGATGAAAATTTAGAAAAACAGAAATATTGTGGAACTCGCAAATGTCCATTATTTAACAAATGCCAAGCCATCAGCATCTTTGCACTAGAAGGCTCCGAAGAATGTTTGTATTAGAAGATGTTGAAGGAAAAAAAATGGTATCTCGAGATAAAACCTATTAAAGATACTAACAAATATTTTGTTTATGTTATCAAAGATAGTTTTTTGTTTTGAAGAGCGCAAAAGAAAAACTATTTAAGTAGAAACTTTGAATGTTTAATTTCAAGTGCTAAACACACTGCTTGTTGTGAGGTTCCTGACATTCAAAGTCAACTTTTGTGGATACAGAGTATTTGAAGGGACCTCATTGATGAAGTCACCTCCCTCCACCTTTTTATGCAAATATCATACCTACTATAGGTTTGGATTACATTTCCTGAACTGGCATCATTTAGCAATAACACAATTTAGTTCAAAGCTTTGTATAAAATAAATGATGTTAAAATATCAAATGCTTTTAAGAATCCAATTACTGTACTGAATTATGGTGACCTCCAAATTATTATCTTTGCACAATCATGAAAAATAACATTATAAAGGAAATGTTTCAAAACACCACCAAAATCATAACCTCTCACTGCAGTTACTTATAATATGCAAGGAGGAGAAATCTTAAGTTACTCTGGCACATATCAGATTCACAAACTGCCTAATTCATAAGAAAATGTGATGCTACTGTGATTAGATTTTTTACAATTCTCCTTCCAAATGGACCATCTTGTTAAGTAAAATCTGACTATAAGATTCAGACTTATAGTCAACAGTTGCAACCCTGCACAAAGTATATGAATCAAGTCCTATTAAGGTAGTAGTACTGAGACCCAAACTATCTTGGATAGTGACAGACCCACATTTTTAAATGCAGCCCCACTTATGTGTGAAATAATCGGTGGGACTGAAGTTTAAAAGGTCCAGAAGGGTGCGTGGAAGATAGGTACCCAATCCTCATCCAACTTACTACTTTTGTGCCTGTTGTCCATCCCTACATTTTACCCAGGCAGGGTCTCTTACAGAAAGAAGCCTTGCTAAGAGAAAATAACCCAGGGAGAGAGTTCAGCATTTTTTTTTTCAAATATCACTCTCTCTTTGCTTTATGTGTAATTGAGGCAGATCACTAAAGACACAGGTATACTGCTATTTTTAAATTTTTAAAATTTAATTAGGGATTTACACCTTGCTCTTCAGCCACAAAGGCTATCAGAGTGGCTTACAATTTGTTTTAGGTAATAGCAATTTACACATCTATACTGCATTAAGCAGTTTCCAATGTGTGTTAGCTAATACTGAATGTAGTGTGGGCAATAAGTATGTATAATTTGCATCACAGATCTGCTTCATTTCAGGTAAGCTTTTGACAATGAAATCAAATGGATTAGCTACATTGCTAAAGATGAAACCAAACATTAAGATGTGAGTTAAAATCTTATTAGGGTCTGTAAATATTTTTTGGGGAAGAGGAAGGACCTACGCTTGATCTTTGCTGATGGAAACAATGACACAGTCCGAAGGTCTGTCCTTTTCAAATTCCTTCTCTATCTGCTGGTATAATTGCAGGTACAGCTTCTCCCGACGAACATCCTTAGTATAGTCATCATCTAAAATAACACACACACACACAACCACTGAAAAAGTGCTGCCAGCAAAATAGAGATGAAACTTAAAACATTGCTCACTTACTCTGAAAAGACAGTATGAAAATACATTTTGATAGCTTTTAAATAATTTGTCATGATATAGAAGTATATTCTATAGAATTTATCTGAAAAAGCAACGTATGTCTGATAACAAGAATCATAATTTGGAAGGCCTGAGGCCCTTATAAGCCATGTAAACAACTGAGAAGCAGAACCCAAGTTAAGGCATTTTTTGGCATGCATGCTAATGTGCGATCACAAGGCAACAGAGGAACCATCTTACCTTTCTGAGAATAGTGATATCTCTCATAGTTATCTTCATTCCCTGCTGATGGATGATACTGCTGCCCAAAGAGTTCTTCAAAGCTGAGCATGTCACACACAAAGGAAAATAAGGCAGAATAAAAACGAATTTCCTGCTATTTATGAGAAACTCTCTATCATACATCCTATTAGTGTGTGTGTGTGTGTGTCTTAATGCATTATCATTATTCTCAATAAATCACACTGCCAGTCAACCCAGGTAATGCTAATATCAGAGACAGCCTAAATTGTTGATTGTATTGAGAGAGATTTCGATCTAAATTTGAAGCTGAATTGGTAAATGCAAGGGTGTAAAATAAAGTAAATGATATGGAATCATATACAGTACTATTAAATATTTGGAGTGTTCATACCCATACATTTATTACTGTTTCTTCCTTGTTTATTTCTATTTGTTTAAGATATTTCAACTGTTGGTTCTGGTTTTCATTCGCTTTGTACACTATTCTGCAAACTTTAAGCTGAATGTTCCATCAGAAATAGTGATGTTGTTATATGCCTTCAAGCCAACTCTCGCTTATGGTGACCTTATTGTAGACTTTTCTTGGCAAGATTTTTTCAGAGGAGGAAGGCTGAGAAAGTGTGACTTGCCCAATGACACCTATTTGGGTTTCTATGGCTGAGTGAGGTTTAGAATCCAGATCTTCAACAGTCCCAGACCAACATTCAAATTACAGTAGCTCATTTACAAATATAGTAGATACTAAGTACAATTTAGGAAGATAAAAAGCTGCTTTATATCACAAAAGACTGTCCAGCTAGTTCAGTAGCATCTATATTGACCGACAATGACTTTCTTGCTTCTCAGGCAGAGATCTTTTCATCCCTTACTTGATCTTTTGGAAAATGGAGATGTTAGAGATTGAATGTGGGCTCTTATGCATTGACTGCCATATGCTCTTTTACTGATCTATGGTCTTTCTAATTTATGATGAATTCAAATGCGTACTAACAGCATAAGAAACTGTGTCTTGTCTATGTAGGACTGGGTATCATACACAGAAGTGGCAGCTTCCAAGGAGGTCAGTGTCAAACTTTATTTGCAAGCATCATATAGGCTGGTTTCAGAAGAGAAAAGGTTAGGCCCAAACTGCCCTTGAGGTTATCAGCTACTTTTCAGTGTAAAGAACAAATCTCTTAAGAACATTCAGTTCATAACTGTTTATCCTAAGCCCTGGAAATGCGAACCATTTGTAATCAAAAGAAGTACAGAGAAAACACTTCTAACCTGTTAGCATCTTCATAGTCCTTTGAATAACCATCTGGGGGAGAGTAAGAGCGCTTCTGAAAGGACTTGTAAGGGTTTATGCTAGAAGAAGTAAGAAATACAATGTAAGGATTTTCAGAACAGTCTTTTGATTGTACTGTTATGAAAATGATGACAAACAGCCTAAGGCAGTGTTCTTTAACTTGTGGTCCACAAACCGCCAGGGGGCCTTAATGTTTTCACAGCGGGTCTTCAAAGGCTTGGAGACTGCTTGGCCCACCTCCTCCCTGCAGTGGAGCGGCCACTTGACAGAAGCCAAGGCAAAAGCTGGCTGGCTTGTCCTGCATATTGCCATTCAATCCACTGCAGCCACAAACTTGCAGGAAGAAGCAGGAGAAAAGTCTTTCCTCCCTCTCCAGTGCTCTGAGGGAAGGTTTAATGGATGGTGTGATTGTATCATTATCATCATGATCAGGTGTTATTAGGGTTTTAAATCTTGAGTTAAGTCTTGTGGGTCCGTGGCAACAAAATATAGTTAAAGGGGGTCCCTGGTAAAGAAAAAGTTAAGAGCCACTGACCTAGGGAATTCTGAATCCTACCGCTTAAGGTAGTGAAAAACAGGGCTTGAAACACGCTCTTTGTCAGCAAGATACCAATGGAGGATATTAGACGCAACAATTTCTTTTCCACTCTGTTAGCAAGCCAGTAAAAGAAGGAAACCTTTCTCTTTTCACATACAGTACGACCCCCATATCCACAGGGCCAGTAGCTATGGATTCACTTACCTGCATCTGAAAAAAACATGGTCTCTCTAGGCATCTCTTAGATCCTCCAGCACAACTCTATGGTACGATTCTGGCCAGAAGCTGACCACAAAGTCACACTGGTGAATCTAGAAGATGCCTAGAGAGGTACCCTCTCTAGAGATCTTCTAGGTCCTCCAGTGCAACTCTATGGTATGCTTGAAAGGTCTGGAAATGATGCTTTATGAGGAGAGACTTAGGGAGCTGGGTATGTTTAGCCTGGAAAAAAAAGACGGTTAAGAGGCGATATGATAGCCCTGTTTAAGTATTTGAAGGGGTGTGACATTGACGAAGGAGCAAGCTTGTTTTCTGCTGCTCCAGAGACTGGAACACGGAACAATGGATGCAAGCTCCAGGAACAGAGATTCCACCTCAACATTAGGAGGAACTTTTTGACAGTAAGAGCTGTTCGGCAGTGGAACACACTCCCTCGGAGCATGGTGGGGTCTCCTTCCTTGGAGGTCTTTAAACAGAGGCTGGATTGCCATCTGTCGGGGATGCTTTGATCAAGATTTCCTGTGTGGCAGGGGGTTGGACTGGATGGCCCTCGTGGTCTCTTCCAACTCTGCAATTCTATGATTCTATGATTTTAATAGGGTTCACTATTATCCTTGGTTTCCAGTATCCATGGTAAGTCAGGGAATGTATCCCCCATGGATATTGGGAACATACTGTCATCCTTTCAGAAATTATTTGAAAGCTAAAAGAACATCACACAATGAGAGTCCCACCCAACACCACTATTTAAAGCACTTCAGAAGTCAACTTCCTCCCTTAAAGAAACTCTTAATGAAGGCCCCTTCTGCTAATGCACTCTGTAACAACCAGCACAGAACTGATCGAGTGAGGGAAAAGGCCCATGCTCTGCTTTTGCTTTTGGAATAATCCTACCGGTAGTTAGGTAGTGTGAAGGCTGAGTACTTTTCAATTCTGCTAGGCCTTTACATGCCCAATTGTGAGGATGCAAAATCATCTCTAGAGCAAAAATACACACAAAATGCTAACATGCCAAAGTGTTGGTAGTTTTTATCCAAACTTGGTATGTGTTCTACAAACATGTTTTACAACAAAATTCTATGCTTGTTACCCATTATTCTTCCTAGCTAGTTTATGTCACAACTCCCTATAGCTGCTAGCTGACTGATAGAACATTTTCATTTGAAAAAAAGAAGATTTGGAAAGGTTAACTAGGAAACAACTGAGCTGCTTGAAGACACTGACTCCTGACTCAACTAGAATTGTTTCTTTATTTTTCTACCTAAATATGTGGCTGGTAGAGAAAAAGTGTGAACTCTTTCCCCTCAAATCAATTGTCTTCTTCAGAAGATAGGATAACTAGCAACGTTCTTCCACCACTCCCAGATCAAATGGGGATTTAGTCAATGCCTTGTTTTAAAAGCAGTAAACTACAGAGAAAACAGAGAAACAGAGAAAAGAGAGGCTGCTAAAGGCACCAAGGCAAATAATCATAGTTCAGGAATGTTCAAGCAATTGGGAGATTTGACATCTACTCTGTTCAGCTTTGGATTTTATCTTTTGATTGTATAGGCTTTGACTATCATGTTAGCTGCATTCAGGTGTAAGAGTGATTCATAAATAAAAAGCTAAATAAAAACACCCGGATTTGCCATTAAGGTGAGAACTCACTGAAATTCTGTACATGAAAGCACTTAATTATGGCATTCAGTGGAGTTTTAAAAATGATTAAACAACTTGACTAAATCAGCAACTCAAAGTAAGCCAAATGCAGATTACTACATTTACAAATTTAGATCTCTTAAATCTTACCTGTATTAAAATTAAATAATTAAAGATTATTTAAGATTAAGAATAATTTAAGCCTAAACATCCCAAGAACTCTTATCTTATCCTGTCATTACTAGTAATGTCACTGTTCAGTCATTAATCTATCAAAACCTTGTTAAAACTGAATATTCCATTGTTCTTCAGCTTCAGTGTGGTAAAAATTACAACACTGGACATCTGGGTCTTACTGTATAAAGTGCTGCATGACCACCAGTTAAAAGCTAGGGAAAACTATAGCAAAGAATCCAGATGCAATGTCTTTGAAAAGGTATGCATTTGTACTGCAACTCAAATTTGGTAAATCTGGATTGATATGCTAGTAAGGAATACAGTGCAACATTAATGCAAAGATGAATTAGGGTAAGGAACTTGACTGATTTCAGATGACAAATGCAAGATGGAAGAATTGAAGAAAAGGCTAATTCTTTTCCTTTTGTTCAAGGCAGATGGAGAACAAGGAGAGGTTCACATTAATATACTAGCTTCTGTACGTCTCTTATTTTGCATGGTTTCCAGCCAGACACATACTCTAAAATACAGTATACACTGCAAGGATTCATTGAAAGCTCATTTATACTGTTGCTGAGCAAAAGGCAACAGTGTATGTTACGTGCAAGAGTGTCACTTTGGTAAGAAAATTAGCATAAACTGTATGTACACAGAATGGCCAAATTGTCTACAGATACAATTTACCTGAAAATATATGCTTGGTAACTTTGTTTATCAAGTAAATGTTTAAAAGTCACTTTTATACTTAAGACTGGTTGCAAGTAAATTGTGTGTGTGTTTTTCAAAAGAAACAACATTTGACAAATAGAGTATATCCATTGGGGATTACTTACTCCAGAAGTCGTGGAATCCGTCCTGGTCTATGCCTGGACCAAAAATGAAAGTTGGGGCGGGGGAGAGTACAGGTTAACTTCTGTGCAAGATATACTGCAAGTAGCAGTCATTAAATAAATGTTACAACACACATCCCTTATACAACTATAAAAGATAGAACAGTATATTGGTAGGATAAGACTTTAGAAAGCTATGTGGGCACAAATAAGAAAATGGCTATGGAAGCCAGATGTTTGAACAAATTTATCAATTTCCCTGCTTTTACAACTGTGGGCTACCAATATTATTCAAAGTACTACTTAAACATTTAGTTGTGTAGAAAGCATGGGATGAGTCCTTCCTGAATCTTCGTTTGTGAAGAAAAGCCAGAGAGAGATTAGAAAAATATCTCTCAAAACCTACAAAATAAGCTGAAGTTCTTTTAAAAAAGATATTTTTGTCTATATTAAAGGTCATATACAAAAGGCTTCGATGGACTTTATAAGGAAAAAAATCTAACCCAAGTCATAGTAAATACTGGTCTTTTTACTAAAGGGAAAGGTGATACTTAACAATACTATTTTACAGTATACGGGCTGAGAACAAGGGAGATACAGAAAGATACATTTTCAACAGCTTAAACTGAGAACTCTCAAGTAACATATATTATTTGCTATTTAGCATATGCATGAAACTGCTGGGAGAGGTTATCTGGAGTTTGCCACCAGCATGTTGATGACTCTATTTTTCCTTTCCATCTCATCCCCCAAAAGCTCTACTGGCGATAAAGCAGTGCCTGCTCTCAGTAACAGATTGGATAAGAGTGAACAAACTTATCTTGATAACACAGAGATACTTCTGATCAGTCAAAAGGCAGATCTGGGAATGGGGATTCAGCTTGTGCTGGAAGGGCTGCACTCTGCTGAAATCTCAGGTTCATAGTTTGGTAGTACTCTGGGACTCAGTCCTGAGCATAGATGCCCAAGTTTCAGCAGTGACTAGGAGTAGGTTAGCAAGCTAGAACTAGTGTGCCAGCTGCACCCATTCCTGGAGATGTCAGACCTGGCTATGGTGACACACACTTTACGAGGGGTTGCCTTTGGGAACTATTTGGAGACTTCAGTGGGTCTAAAATCCTGCAGTCACAGTGCTGACTGGGGCTGATTATAGGGAACACTTAAGTCTGCTGTTGCAGCAGCTTCACTGGCTACAGTCCATTTCTGGGCAGAATTCAAACTGCTTGTCATGACATATAAAACCCTGTATGGCTCTTGTCCACACCATGTGCAAGACTATATCACCCTATATGACCCTGTCTGAGTTTCCAGATCTTTGGAGGAGGACTTTCTCTTGTCCCGCCATTATCACATGCGTGTTTGGCAAGGACATGGGAAACAGGATTCTTGGTGGCTGGTCCCCCTTCTGTTCTTTTCACCAGCAAGCGACAACATTTTTATTTAGACAGTTCTTTGGCTATAAACTGGCTATGGCAGAATGGTCTTTTAATGTGGGTGCTATAGGTTAGCTCCTTTATTATGTTTCAAATGTGTTTTTTGCTGTTAGTGTTTTTAACAGAATTACTTGTTTGGCATTTAAAAACTTTTTATTATTAGGGCTTTATTTGTACTTTGTTTTAAACCATATTGTAATTTATATTGGGTCTTGTGCTGGGAAAAAGGTGGGATATAAATTGATTAAATGTATGAATAAATAAATATTAGATACTAAAAGAGAATAAGAGGTTGAAGAAATTACAGCTAAGGCAGCTGCAGTATGCTATTTCATCAATGAACTGACACTATGTTCCCTCAAACCAAATTACAATATATTAAGATAATATACTCACAAGCATTATATGTGCCACAATTGTTCCCCCACCAGCACCTTCAAATAAGATCACTGGGTGAGTTATTGTGCACAGTTTTGCTTAAGTTGCCAGGTTTAAAGCCTGTACAAGTGTTGATAGAGAAGCTCAACAAAACACAGGCTGGATATACAGTCAGAAAAGATCTGTCAAGCACCTGAAGCAACATAAAGATGACAGCTGTTTGGTCCTGCTTCATTTGCTGTTAACTATCTTTTTAAGTAGAGACAGAAACAAAATCCATTCTGCTGAATAAGTTTAACTCAGAACATGAGAAGCACATGTAGACCTCTTCAGGCTTCTGAAGGAGCAACCACTAAATAAGGCCCTTCAGGAGCCAAGATCTATGTCAGGGATGGAAATTATGCAGCCTTCCAGATGTTGTTGGACCACAACTCCCAGCGTTCCTCACCCATGGTTATGCCGGCTAGGGCTGCTGGGATTTGCAGTCTTGACAATCCCCAGTCCTGGCTGATGTTCATTTGAGTGTCCAGCACTGTGAGTTTGAGTTTGAGTTAACATTCAATGTCAACTTTTTATTCTACTTCAAGTTTCACTTTGAGTCATTTGTGTGTGCAGAAATGTCCCATTGAGGCAGTCATTTTGTATGCGCTAGCTCAAGAGCTAAACCAACTAGAAAACAATGTGGGAAGATCATCCAAACTGCCAAGAAACAGTAGCAATAATGACAGCTATCTCCCACAAACCGCACAAGGCACTTGTAAGGACCTACTCTTCCAAACAAGGAATCTGCTGGACAGGACTACTTATGAGGATCTACCTTAATCTATTAGGATATCTCACTAGCACACCAGCAATGGAAGGAAAGTCATTAATATTCTTCAGTAAAGCCAACACTTCAACTGTTTCTTCTCAGTAAGAACTGCTTTATCTTCTCAAACATTTCTGTGTGGAATGGGGCTCTAATTTTAAAAAGCTGCTTGCCTTGCACACCCCACTCAACTCTAGGATGCAGTACGGCTGCAAAAGATCCAATATTGTATGCTGGTGTTACTACATTCTTGCTGTGTGACCTCTACATAGGAAACCAGCTTCTCAAATACATGACTTGCATGATGGTACATCTTACACTATACTTGGATTGTTTTGCTGCTAATATTTAAAACATAGTTTGCAATAGTGCTTAGGTTAAGGAATTGTCTCTGAATAAACAAATGGTAGTTAAAGTTAATGGCTAACAATAAGCCAGAATTCATTGCTAATCACTGCTTATTGTGAATGCACTGGTGCATGCAGTTTGTTCATTTCTGCTTTCTTTCTCCTAATTATGTGAGCAGCCACAAAATGATAGCTCCTTCTTATACCTGAACCCAGGATCCTAATTTGTTGTTTCCAAGCAAATTAGGGTTTGTTGTTGGTTTATGAATTCTGGGGCAACAAGCTGGATCCTCAGTTTAGATGTAATGTGCAGCTATCATTTTCTGGGTTGTTTACCTGTTCACATGAACGGGAGTAACAAAGAAATAGTGAACAGTTTATGTGCAGCTTGTTCATAGTAAACCAATATTGGAAAAAAACACTGGCTACTAACAAAGGGGCTAGAGAAAAGAGCAAGTAAAAGCCGATGTGATGCACTTTCAATAGTGTTCTATTCCTAAAAGGTTTGCATCTGCACTAAAAATCTATGCATGGAATTCTCCATGACATCAAACGGATTATCTTTAGTAATGCAAACTTGAAAGCTATTTAGATTAAAAGTATCAAACAAGCATATACTGCATTATTTTAAAATGAAACAATAATTACATTGGTATAAGAAGAGTTAAGAGCATTTTACTAACTCTCTAAAGTGCAAGTGTGTGTAAAACAATGGGATTATGAAAATTCTAATCGTTTTATAAATGGTAGTAACAAAACAACAAAAACAAAAACATAATGCAAAATTTATTTTACCTCTTTTCAGGATCCGGTGTATGTGCTTGATCAGTTGTTACTTTGACCCATGAAGACATTTTAATTTCTAAATGGGAAAAAAAAACTATTATATTTTTTAGAAGCAAGTTTAAAATTTATCCCCAGAATTCTTTTTATCAACCATCCTTTCCCAACAGCAAGGCAACTGTTAACCGTTCAGCTTGATTTCTCTTCAAACTGTTTACTTACTACATTATAGAAATAAAATGAATTGTTCAAGAACCTATTAGAAATATCACCTTTCTTACCATGAATTTAACATGCTGGTAAATTACATACATACATACTACTAAGATAATAAGCCTATGCTTAACAAGAAGTCTTATTTTGGTGTTTGATCAATTTCCTCTTGAACTCCTCCATAGAATCTTTCAATTTCTTCTCCTTTTGCCTCTGTGGTTGGAGCATAAACTTGGATTATAGGTATATTAATGGGTTTCCCTTGAAGTCTTATTGACATGATTCAACCACACTTTATATCCTTTGACTGCTTTTGCTACATCTCTCCTCACTATAAATGCCACCTCATTTCTTTTTATCCTTATATTATTCTTGTACACATTTCCTGAGAAAAAGTGTAATTATGTGACTCAAAATGTCCTATTCCTATCCACTTTAGCTTGCTCACTGTTTGCAATGTTCATACGTTCAATGTGAAGTCGGAGGCTTTCACGGCCGGCATCCATAGATTTTCCTTGAGTTGTGCTTCTTTTTTGTCCTGGGTGATGAAGCACAATAAAAATATTGGTAGACCGTGCAAAAAGGATCTGCGAACCCCACTACCTGGAGGACGAACTGAGGCACCTAAACTGGGCCCTACAGGCTAATGGTTACTCCAGATCAGACATCACAAGAGCAGCCAGACCCAGAAAAAACACAGGAATGAAGAAAAACAGCCACCCAAAGGGAAGGTATTTTTACCATACATCAAAGGAGTCACAGACAGAATAGGGAAACGGATGGGGAAACACAATCTCCAAACAATCTAGAGACCAACCAAGAAAATCCAAGAAATGCTACGCTCAGCAAAGGACAAAAGAGACCCTCTCACAGCTGCAGGAGTTTACCGCATACCATGCAGCTGTGGCCAAGTTTACACAGGGACCACTAAACGCAGTGTTCAAACACGAATCAAGGGACATGAGAGACACTGCAGACTGGGCCAGCCAGAAAAATCAGCAGTAGCAGAACATGTGAAAAATCAACCTGGACACAAAATGCTATTTGAAAACACAGAAATTCTAGACCGGGCCAACAACTATCATGTCAGAATACACAGAGAACTATTGAAATCCACAAACACCTGGACAACTTCAACAGCAAAGAAGAAACCTTAAAAGTAAACAAAATCTGGCTCCCAGTTCTGAAATACAATAGAATCAAAACTCAACACTTACAAAAGAATTCCACCCAGGGACAGGGGGATTCCCAGCAGATAATGGACAATCAACCAACCATTAGCCAAACAGACACTAACGAGCCTTGTATTTCTATACCCAGAAACTAACCATTTAATTACACAAATTTACATATTCTCCCCAACAGGGGTTCACAGCATATAAACTCTACACACACATCTATCCAACCATTCTCTGAAGATGACAGACACAGATGCAGGTGAAACATCAGAAAGAAACTATTCCAGAACTCGGCCTCACAGCCTGGAAAAAAACCAAGGAAAATCTATTTCTACGTTCACTTTCTTGTTTTACTATGTCCAGCTTCCTTTGATTCATGCTTTTCACATTCCATGTTCTAGGGATACATCTACACTGCAGAAATAATGCAGTTTAACACAACTTTAACTGCCCTGGCTCCATCCTACAGAATCCTGGGATTTGTAGTTTTGTGAGGCACCAACACTCTTTGGCAGGGAAGGCTGGCTGGCTGGCTGGCTTTTCTTCGCAAACGAAGATTCAGGAAGGACTCATCCCGCGCTTTCTGCAAGCGCGCTGATGACTAAAAAGGCCAATCCGAGATAAACAAGTCCGGTTGCAAAAAGCACAGCAGAAGGTCTCCTTGGGTGTTGTTTTTGGGTTGTGATTCTTTCTGCATTGTCGTTTCTCTTCAAGACTTGTTCGGCGTGAGTTCTCAAACAAGGCTGCAGCATTGTGGATAGTGCGTCTCCATGCCTCCCGATGTGAGGCCAGGGCGGACCACTGTTGGTGATCAATTTGGCCAAGCCTGAGATGTTGTTTCAGGGAGTCTTTGTATCGCTTTTCTGGAGCGCCCCTCTTACGCTGACCCGTGGCGAGTTCACCGTAGAGTAGTATTTTTGGAAGGCAATGGTCCTCCATCCTAGAGATGTGCCCTGCCCAGCGCAGCTGTGTTCTCAATATCATGGCCTCAATGCTGGTGATCCCTGCTTGCTCAAGGACAGCAACATTCATCACATAGTCAGTCCAGTGTATATTTAGGATTGTGCATAGACAGCGCTGATGAAAGCGCTCGAGGAGTCATAGGTGGTGGCGATAGGTGACCCATGTTTCAGATCCATAAAGGAGGATAGACAGTACGATGGCTCTATACACACTGATTTTTGTGCTTTGCCTCAGGTGTTTATTGCTCCAGACTCTTTTGTGAAGTCTTCCAAATGCACTATATGCCTTTGCTAATCTAAAGACCTTGTAAAACTACAAATCCAAGGATTCCATAGGATGGAGCTACAGCACATACAGTCACGTCAAACTGCATTGTTTCTACAGTGTAGATGCACCCTATATGTATGGTTGCAAAAGCTGATAGGAAGAAAATGAACTCATTTGAAATGTGGTGCTAGAGAAGAGTTCTACGGATACCATGGACTGCTAAAAAGAACAATAAATGGGTCCTAGAGCAAATCTAGCCTGAACTCTCCCTAGAGGACAAGGTATCTAAACTGAAGCTGGTGTATTTTGACCGGATCATGAGAAGACGTGACTCACAAGAAAAGATGATAATGTTTGGTAAAGTGGAGGGCCGTAGGAAAAGAGGAAGACCACATTCCAGATGGACAGACTCAATTAGGGATGCCACATCCATTACTGTGCAAAACCAGAGCAGGGCTGTTGGAGACAGGGTGACTTCAAGGTCTCTCATGCATGGGGTTCGTAAGTCAAAGTCGACTTGATGGCAATTAACAACCACAAATTTCAGTCATTTTCACATCTTCTTGTACCACCATTATGAGAGACTACAAAAATAGATATTATTTACTAGGTCAGGAGGACTTGATTTCTATTAGCAGTTCTCTTGAGACACACTCTCCATATGCTCTTGATTCACTTTCTAAGTCTTCTAAGCTTATCTGGTAGCAAGAAGATGCATTCTTCCAAAGCAGCTTAAGAGAGTCTGGTATTTTAGCACTGGATTACTAGCCATAAACATTAGCAGGATGATGGAAGTGTGACAGAGCAACTTTCTTTCCTTTTCCTCCCTACCACAGACATGGTAGCAAGCTATTGCAAGAGATGGGCACTTTGCAATTCTCTTATACAAGCCTCCAGATGGCTTATAAGATTTATTTCTCAAGATATTAATTTTTGGAGGACTTGTTTATTTTTTTAACTTTTTTTTATAAAGTAATTAAAAAAACATAAATTAGTTAGCACCAACATATAAAATGGGCAAAAAGATACATTAATACATAAATAGGATAATTCAATTCCATAATCAACATCTTTACATTATGAAATTTGTGTTGTTGCTTATTACTTCCTGTAATCTAATTCCATAGAATCTGGTTTATTCAATTTTTTTCTTATCTTGAAAACAACTGACCTCTGCAAAATCCAAAAAATAAATAAGTAAATAAATTATTTGACCACTATGTCTACTGATTACTTTGATATCTTTTCTATGTCTTATATACTGGCAGGTATTCAATAATCATAAGGGAGAAATCCAATATTTTCAAAAAATAACATCACATATATGGCTACACTTCAAAAGCTTATTGTTGATAATTTCCCACATTCTTTCCTCCCATCTCTCTCTCTCTCTCTCTCTCTCTCTCTCTCTCTCTCTCTCTCTGGCTTTTCTTCGCAAACGAAGATTCAGGAAGGACTCATCCCGCGCTTTCTGCAAGCGCGCTGATGACTAAAAAGGCCAATCCAAGACAATTCCATTCTTCCTTGAACTTATTCAGTGTTTTATCATTTAACAGAAGAGTTTATTTGTCCATCTCAGCAATTTCATATAACGTCATTAACCACTCTTCCATTAAAGAGATCTCTGGATTCTTCCAATATTTAGCATACACTATGCTTATTGGTGATGACCATATATAGCAACACTTGCCAGTGTTTCCTTTCTATTCATTTGTCCAACCCATCCAACATATTTAGTAGATACAATTTTAGTCGCATTGGCATATTTGATCCAAAGTTTTTAGTTATTATTGTACGTATTTCCCACCAGGGTTTTTTTGTTTTTTTTTTTGGCTTTGGGACATTGCCACCACATATAAAATAAAGTTCCAATATTCATGCCACATTTCCAACATGTATCATTATTAGTTTTATACATTTTAGTGATTTTGTCTGGGGTCAAATGCCACCTATAGAGCATTTTATAATAATTTTCTTTTAAATCGTAGCTCTTAGTACATTTTAAATTCCTATTCCAAGATTTTCCCCATTGATTTAATGGGGGGGGGGGAGACGAATATTAAGTGCCCATTTGACCATATTATCTTTAGGTTTTCCTTGGGTTTTTTTCTGGGCTGTGAGGCTGTGTTCTGGAAGAGTTTATTTCTGACGTTTCACCTGCATCTGTGGCTGGCATCTTCAGAGAATGGTTGGATAGGGGCATGTGGGGTTTATATAAGAACCTTTCCTTACTTTCCCCCCTAGGCAGGCAGCTCTCTTCTGAGGCAAGGAAGGGGAGGGGCTAAGTGTCCCCTGCGACCTAGGGGACTGGGGCTCCGTGTGTTCCCTGCTTGGAACTTGGCTGCCCTTTCCTCCCCTGAAGAGGGACTGGACTGATACCATTAACCCAATATGCAGTGGTGTAAATCTGTGTAGCCCGTGCTCTACTACGGAGACTAAGAAGTTTTAAGGCTGACTCCAGTCACAAGAGAGGGAGCTCTAATTATAAAAGCAGTAGCAATAGGAGCCCTTGGTGAGAGACCAGGCTTCATGTGTCTCTTAAGACTAGCTACTACCTCTGTTAAGTTAGTTTCCAAGCATCTCCTCTGCCCTGGCATGAACAGGGGAGGGGTGACCAGAGACATGGGATCCATGAAGGGGAAAAACTGTAGTGGAGACCACAATCCACAGAATAACAATAATAATTATTAGACCCAGGGAGAAGTTAACTGCCACCCCTTATAAAACTGAGCCCCCTGCCCCTAATACTTCGGGGGGAGTGCTCCTCTCGTTTACTTGCCCAACCCAGGAAGGCTGCTTGCGCAGTAGCTTCTGCCAGAGGGCTAGGAGGCTATTCCTGGGTTAGGAATGCCTGGGAGCCACTCCTGCTCATAAGTAGGAAACTTCATATTGCCTGTAGTTTAACCATGACATTATTAGAATTGTAATACATATAAATAAAGATGGGTTATTGTATCAGTCTTGTTATTTAATAGACAGATGTCACACAGATACACACAAAAGGAAACTTGATTACACTGAAAGTTTCACCTCCCTTTCCCTTTTTCAATCTAATGCACCACCTAATTTTAATCACCTTGGATGATATGAGGATTGCTGTGCCACTTGTGCTTTTGTTCCAATCCCAGGAATCAATAGTTTCACCTAAAACCAACAGGGTGCCTGCCATCCTTTTGTCTATAGACCGTTGGGAGAAAGGCTGCTGTAACCTGCTATCATCAAGGTATAAACTAGTATCGTTACCCCTCAAAGTTGATTTTTCCAGTATACAGTCTTCATTTTGACACAGAGGCCTAACTGCAGATCCAATGACTTCAACAACTTAGTTTTCTTTCCCCCCTCACAGGTTACTGAAATGCTTGCCTCTTCCGTGACATTTTAGTGGTACTCACAGACACATGATACTGTACCATAACTCTGGTTTTTCAAACTAGGCTCAACTAGACCTAAGTGTGATTTTAAAATGCAAATTTTAAATTGTGTGTTGACTGTTTTAAAATGTCCTGGTTTTACTTGTTCTTTTAAATTGATATATGTTTTTAACTGATATGTGCTTTTTAAACCAATTTTATATTTATGTGTTAATATTTTGTTCCATGCCTTGATCATGCCTTGAGAGGCAGGTAAGAAAGTAGTAGTAGTAATAATAATAGTAGTAGTAGTAGTAATAATACACCAGTGCATGCTCCACTGAGCTCCTTAAGAGAAAAGATGCTAACAATATAATTCTACAAATGTAAATAACCCAAAGTACAGATTTGCTCATGGAATAAATATTTTTGGGGGGAGAGGAGGATTGAGCCAGCATGGTGAACCTGTGCTCCAGGGAGCCCCAGGGGTCCAAGATGTCTTCACTGGGGGACCCCGAAGACTTGAAGGCTGCTTGGCCCACCTCCTCCCTGCAGCGGAGTGGTCAAATGACAGGAGGAAAGGCTGGCTGGCTTGGCCTGTGCATTGGCATACAATCTGCTCCAGCCACAACCTTGCAGAAAGAAGCAGGAGAAAAGTCTTCCCTCCCCCTCCAGTGTCCCTGAAGGAAAATTTAATGGATGGTGTAATGGTGTCGTCGTCATCATCATCATTATCATCAGGTATTACTGTTATTATTATTAGTGTTTTAAATCTTGAGTTAAGTCTTCATCATCATAAGGTATTATTGTTACTATTAAGATTAATAGGGTTTTATATCTCGAGTTAAGTCATCATCATCAGGTATTATTATTAACAGTTTTACATCTTAAGTCTTCATCATCAACATCATCAGGTATTGTTGTTGTTACTATTATTAGTGTTTTAAACCTTGAGTTAAAGTTGTCATCATCACCAGGCATCATCATCATTATTATTATTATTTTTGAGTTTTGAGTTAAGTCTTCACCATCATTAGGTATTATTATTAGTAGTACGAGGGTTTTAAATCTTGAGTTAAATCTTCATCATCATCGGGTATTGTCTTCATCATCAGGTATTATTGTTATTGTTAATAGGGTTTTAAATCTTGTCTTCATCATCATCAGGTATTATTGTTATTGTTATTATTATTAATAGGGTTTTAAATCTTGAGTTAGAGTCATCATCATCAGGTACTATTATTATTATTATTATTATAGTTTTATATCTTGAGTTAAAGTCCTCCTCCTCATCAGGTATTATTATCATCATCATCATCATCATCATCACGGTTTTAAAATCTTGAGTTATGTTTGGGCGGGGGGGCGGCATGGCAACAAAAGATATTTAAAGTAGGTCCCTGGTAAAGAAAAGCTTAAGAGCCACTGGTGTCCTAGATTATCACACTCTCTCAGCCTCAGAGGAAGAAGGCAAATGGCAAACCCGCTCTGAACAATCCTTGCCCAGAAAACCCCATGAGAGGGTCGCCATAAATTGGAAAGGAAGGCACACAACAACAACAACAACAACAACAACAGTAACACCAATATATTTGCTCGTGGAAGAAATATCAGGGGGTTGGAGGAGGATTGCAAGGATGGCCTCAGCCTTGTAATGTTCTAATTTTAGTATAAAGGTGTTAAATGTAATGTTCATTGGAGAAGAAAAAAAGAGTGATTATGGTGTGTTTAGATTAAGAGGGAAAATGTATTGTTAGTTTTATTTTTGTATTAGCAAGAAAAGAGGGAAACTATTTTTTTTCATTATTGTTAAGGCCTTTTGCGGTGGGATGTATTTTTCAGTAGCATGGTCTTATTTCAATAAAAAAAAAATTACATGTTTATGTCGATATGGATTTTAAATGTTAACACTTTAATAAAAATTAATTTAAAAATTCCTAATCCCCACACATACCCCTCGCCTCAGCGACCACCCCTTTGCCGCCCCCTCTCTATAAAGGCCCGGTTCCCCCCCCCCCCAAAAAAGAGAGACCCTCGCCGCCCCAACTCACACTGGTCCAGGGAGACCTCCAAGGCTTCCCCCTTCGCCACCGCCACGGCCTCGACCTTTCCTTTTCCTTTCTCTTCCCTCCCTTCGCCCCCAATGTCTGATACAAGCAGAGCGGGGAAGGCGCGGGAAGAGGGCGAGGAGGAGGAAACGACCACGACCACGACGACGTGAATGGAAGACAAACACGTTACCGCCCATCCCCGGCTCCTCCTCTTCCGAGAGCGGCGGCCGAGAGGGAGCATCCTCCAAAGGGAGCCCGCCGCCGGGGAACGAAAATGGGGGAAGGAAGGAAGAACCTCCTCTCACCACAGGCCCCGGGGGAGCGAGGCTTAGCTGGAGCCAGGCGCCTCAGGGAGCCCAGCGCGGCCTACCGCCCGTTTCCTAGGCAACGGGGCGCCTGAGGAGTTGAAAGCCACACTGGCCCTCAAGCAAGGGAAAATAGAGCATGGCCCCCCCAAATAAGAATTCTGCCCCCCTCCCTTTAGCCCCCAAATTTCTAGCATTGCAGAGTGAGACAAAAAATGTACCTAGGATACTCACCTCTACTGTACATACATTTGCATTGCCCTCCAAATAAGAATTCTGCCCCCCCTTCAGTCCCCAAATTTCTAGCATCGCAGAGTGAGACAAAAATGTACCTAAGATACTCTACTGTACATACATTGGCATCACCCTCCAGATAAGAATTCTGCCTCCCTTCAGTCCCCAAATTTCTAGCATCGCAGAGTGAGACAAAAAATGTACCTAGGATACTCACCTCTACTGTACATACATTGGCATCGCCCTCCAAATAAGAATTCTGCCTCCCTTCAGTCCCCAAATTTCTAGCATTGCAGAGTGAGACAAAAAATGTACCTAGGATACTCACCTCTACTGTACATACATTGGCATCGCCCTCCAAATAAGAATTCTGCCTCCCTTCAGTCCCCAAATTTCTAGCATTGCAGAGTGAGACATTTGTAAATAATGTACCTAGGATACTCACCTCTACTGTACATACATTGGCATCGCCCTCCAAATAAGAATTCTGCCTCCCTTCAGTCCCCAAATTTCTAGCATTGCAGAGTGAGACATTTGTAAATAATGTACCTAGGATACTCACCTCTACTGTACATACATTGGCATCGCCCTCCAAATAAGAATTCTGCCTCCCTTCAGTCCCCAAATTTCTAGCATTGCAGAGTGAGACAAAAAATGTACCTAGGATACTCACCTCTACTGTACCTACATTTGCATTGCACCCCAAATAAAAAAAATGCCTCCCTTCAGTCCCCAAATTTCTAGCATAGTAGAGTGAGACATTTGTAAATAATGTACCTAGGATACTCACGTATACTGTACATAACATTTGCATTGCCCCCCAAATAAAAAAAAATGCCCCCTTCAGTTCCCTCAATTTCTAGCATTGCAGAGTGAGATGTAAATAGGATACTCACCTCTACTGTACATACATCTGCATTGCCCCCACAAATAAAAAATATGCCCCCCTTCAGTCCCCAAATTTCTAGTATCGCAGAGTGAGACGTAAATAATGTACCTAGGATACTCACCTGTACTGTACGTACATTTGCATTACCCCCCCAAATAAGAATTCTGCTCCCCTCTTCAGTCCCAAAATTTCTAGCATTGCAGAGTTAGATGTTGTAAATAATGTACCTAGGATACTCACCTATACTGTACATACATTTGCATTGCCCACCAAATAAAAAATATGCCCCCCTTCAGTCCCCAAATTTCTAGCATCTCAGTGAGACATTGCAAATAATGTACCTAGAGCCTTATCGCTTTACACTGGTGTCTGTCACAACTGTTATAGCACTATTATTCCACTTTAACTGCCATGGTAGTTAATTTTCCAGTTCTGAGCATAAAGTACCCTTGCTGCAAAAATCATGTTCATTGTTGTCAACTCCCATCAAGTCAGTTCACAGTGACCCTATGAATGAGAGACCTCCAAGAGGCTTATTGCATGCTGAATTAAAACAGCAGGGCAGCCAGAAGTTTTTGTTTTCCGTGCTGCCCTACTACATAATGTCGTTGTTCTTCTGCCTTCAGGTCCCATGGGAGATGGAGGTAAAACTGCAACTTTTTACTAACAGATTTTTACGGTTAGAAAAAAGATGTGGTTTTACCTCCATCTCCACAGGACTCAAACAGCAGGACAACGGAAGAATGACAATGTTGTACAGCAAGGCAGCATGGAAAGCAGAACCTTTCAGCTGCCCTGCCGTTTTAATTCAGCATGCAATAAACCTTCTTCGAATACTTAACTATACCGTACATACATTTGCTGTGTCCATATTGCCTTGGTCATTTTCTCTGCTCCCTTTACTTTGGATGATTTAATTGGATTTCTAAAAGGTCAACTGAAGTTTTGAGTCACTGCAGTGCTAGAAATTTGGGGACTGGAAGAAAATTTATTGGGGAGGCATTATTATTTAGGAGGGGAAGTAGCCTCATTTTGCCCCCCCCTCCCCATCTATATCTTTGATTTAAAGATGCAATCATATGTACAGTTAAATGGATAAGTAATGTGAGATTTACTTTTAGGGAGGAAATACAACATAAGGTTGGATTTTGTAGCTGGCACCAGCCCTCCAGCATTTCACAGATGAAAACTGGGACATGTGGCCAAACAACAGTAGTGTGGTCAAGATGACAAAAGTTTTTAATGAGGAGAACACACAAGCTAGGAGAGGCTGCAGCAGTTTGCTTTTGCCTGAGTCTTTTGTGAAGGACAAGATTCTGACCACTCCTCTTCCCCCTGCAGAGTTAACTGAGTGCAAACTGCTTTTGGCACTTTTAACTGTTGGCAGCAGACGAAGTAAACTGAGGACAAAGAAGGAAAGCAGAAAGAGGAGAGAGAAACTGAGACATCTTAAAAGCAGCTGAAAAAGTGGCAGGATAGAGTATTACCCTGCCCTGTCCCTGCCAAATTTAGACACTTGGAGCGTGTGGATATACTCAGAACTAAGCCTAATTTATTTCGATGGGAGTTGCTCCTATGTGTGCCTATGATCAGAGTCAAATATTCTAATCTTATGCTTACAGCACTGGGAGATGGTCTCCTAAACAGGGGTAGGATTTGTGTGGCCCTCCAGATGTTGATCTGCAACTTCCAGCATTCCTCATCATGGACTGTGCTGGATAGGACCCCTGGGACTTGCAGATCAACAACATCTGGAGAGCCTCATGATTTCAACCCTTCCTTGTGATGTCTTTTGCATGCAAGATCAATAAATTATCTTAAATCCGCACCACAGAAATAATCCAGTTTGAAACTGGATTATTTGCCATGGCTAATTCCTATAGAATCCTGAGTTTGTAGTTTTACAAGGTCTTTAGCCTTTTCTGCCAAAGGGTGCTGGTGCCTCACCAAACTACAAATTCCAGGATTCCATAGGAAGGAGCCTATGGATTACAGTTGTCCCTCCATATCCACGGATTTGGTATCCATGGATTTAAGTATTAACGGCTTGAAAATATGATTAAAAAAATAATAATCCAAAAAGCAAACCTTGATTTTGCCATCTTATATAAGGGACACCATTTTGCTATGCCATTGCATATAATGGACTTGAGTATTAATGGATTTTGGTATCCACCGGGGGGGTGGGTGGGTGGTGGTGGTGGTGGTCCTGGAACCAAATCCCAGTGAATATGAAGGGACAACTGTATATACTTTATGTGACTGGAATTTGGTAACTGGTTTCTGAAACCAGAGTGTAGACCCAGGTGTTTGTTTACATCTTAAATGTTCTTTATCTAGGTTTATATATCTTATGTTAACAGACACATTTTTTTCTAATAAGGGGCCGTGTACAATTTTAAATAAAGCATTTAACTTGAATCCTTTTCTAATGCTAGAGCAGTAGCAAAAATTTCAAATATTAACCTGAAAATGTACAACACTGAAAGGGGGAAAATCTATATTCTCTGGCTATAATAGAAGCTGTTTCCTGGTGGAATTAACCCGATTTGGGTATTTTACCCTCCAATTTAAAGCTTTTGTATAGAGGCGGCGGCAGCAAAAACAACAACAACAGTACAGTTGTCCCTTCACATTTGCTAGGGTTTGGTTCCAGGACCCCCCCCCCGTGGATACCAAAATCCGTGGATACTCAAGTCCCATTATATGCAATGGCATAACAAAATGGTGACCCTTATATAAGATGGCAAAATCAGGGTTTGCTTTTTGGATTATTATTAATATTTTTTAAAGAATATTTTCAAGCTGTGAATAACCCGTGGTTACCAAATCCGTGGATACGGAGGGACATCTGGTATTTAACATCTCCCGAATCGTTCTTAAGGGACCTTCGACGGCTAGGAAGCCCTTTCAAACCACGCATGCGTACTGTGCTCTGCCATTTCCCTTAAGTTCTCTTCTTCAGCTTCTTGCCCTCAAAGGAGTCTGTCCAATGAAGACGAAGCTTGTTGGAGAGCGGCCAGCCGTATGAGGAGATTTGTCCAATAGGAAGTGGCGGTTATTTTTATTGAGGTGAAGGAAGTTCGAGCGCTGACGTTGATGGGCAAAAGCCAGAAGGAAGAAGCAGCAGCAGCAGCAGCAGCAGAAGAAGAAAAGCAAAGGCGTTGCTATGTAGTTGGAGCCGCGGCTCGGGACGGTGGTGAACTGAGATATTTTCTTCCGTCCTTCCTTCCCTTCGCGATGAACTCACTGGAACAGGCAGAAGGTAAAAAAAAAATTGTGGGTTTTTAAAAAATGAAAATACTGGCCTCTCTCCTTATTAATCACCCCCTTTCTTTATTTGCCTCAGGCCAAAGCCACACTGATAAACCAGTTTGAAACTGGATTGTTTGCCATGGCTCCTTCCTATGGAGTCCTGGGATTTGTAGTTTGCAAAGCCTTCCCTGAGAAAGAGTTGCTGGTGCTTCACCAAACTGCAAATCCCAGGATCCCATAGGAAGGAGCCATGGCAAAAACAGTAGGATTCCCCCATATCCACTGATTCATTATCCACTGATTCAGTTATCCACGGGGCACAAAACAGCACACCTACCATAGAGTCTTCCTAGAAATCGTATCCCTCTAGCCATTTTCTAAGTCCTCCAAGGCAACTCTATGGCATTTCAATCCAGAAGTCCAATTATCTTATTTTTTCTCTCTCATTTAATAATTTTTATTGGTCTCTCTCTCTCTCTCTCTCTCTCTCTCTGGCTTTTCTTCGCAAACGAAGATTCAGGAAGAACTAATCCTGCGCTTTCTGCAAGCGTGCTGATGACTTAAAAGGCCAATCCAAGATAAACATGTCTGATTGAAGAAAGCACAGCAGAAGGTCTCCTTGGGTGATGTTTCCAGGTTGTGATTCTTTCTGCGTTGTCGTTTCTCTTCAAGACTTGTTCTCAAATAAGGCTGCAGCGTTGTGGATAGTGTGTTTCCATGCCTCCCAACGTGAGGCCAGGGCGGACCATTGTTGATGATCAATTTGGCCGAGCCTATTATAAACATATATAACATATACAGTTGTCCCTCCACATTCACGGATTTGGCATTCACGGTTTTAAGTATTAACGGCTTGAAAATATTCTTTAAAAAGATAATAATCCAAAAAGCAGACCTTGATTTTGCCATTTTATATAAGGGACACCATTTTGCTATGCCATTGCATATAATGGGACTTGAGTATTCACGGATTTGCGTATTCACGGGGGGTGCTGGAACCAAACACCAGCGAATGTGAAGGGACAACTGTATATCAACAAGGCATCAAAAAATCAGAAAGTGAATTATCACAATTATATAATTGAAGCAAATATTTGAAAAAAAGAAAAACAAAACATAACAACAAAAATACAACCATTTGACAATAAAACTACTTATTTATAATCCCCCCAACTCCAAAATTTCTGCAAGTACAAATATTTATATATCTTACATCTGCCGAACACTTACTTATACTCTAAAAGTCCCATTATTTTCAATGATGTTAAGTATTATCCATGGTTTCCAGTGTCCATGGGCCCCACGGCACCAATCCTCAGCAGATACAGGGGTCCTCTACTGTAATCCCATTTCAAACTCGATTATTTGTGTAGTGTGGATGAAAACTCAGTCACTGCCCTTCGTAGGAATTTCTGAGCTCACAAAGCCAACTGGGGTGGAGCGGGAGGTCTGCTGGACTGAGAGGGAGGAAGGCAGAAGCAACAAGGACTTGCATCTTCCAAATAACACCTCCATCCCATGTTAACAAATATATAGTGATATAGATGTCTGTAGCAAAATCTGTTTCAACTGATGCTGCTAGAAATGTTCCCTTCATTACAAAAGTTCACCAGATAATGCCCCCATCCCATTTTTAAAATGTGTCACAGGAACCTGTGGCTTAATATGGACACTTTGCTGGTTTCCATCCATTCTCAGTTTGAAGCCACTTAACTGGCTTAAGGAATACTGTGTCCACTTCTGGGCACCACAATTCAAGAAGGACATGGACAAGCTGGAACAAGAGGAAGGCAACCAAAATGGCGAAAGGTTTGGAAGCCATGCCCTATGAGGAGAGGTTTAGGGAGCTGGGTATGTTTAGCCTGGGGAAGAGAAGGTTAAGAAGTAACATGATAGCTGTGTTGAAATATTTGAAGGGATATCATACTGAGGAGGGAACAAGCTTGTTTTCTGCTCCTCCAGAGACTAGGACATGGAGCAATGGACTCAAACTCCAGGAAAAGAGATTCCACCTAAACAGGAAGAACTTCCTGACAGTAAGAGCTGTTCGGCAGTGGAATGCACTGCCTTGGAGTGTGGTGGAGTCTCCTCCTTTGGAGGCTTTTAAAGAGACTGGATGGCCATCTGTCAGGAATGCTTTGACTGGGTATTCCTGCATGATAGAGGGTTGGACTAGATGGCCCTTGTGGTCTCTTCCAACTGTATGATTCTATGTTTCTATGATCCCAACCGCTCTGCTGGAGGTGTTGGTTTAGTTGTCGGGTATGAGTAGGTAGCAATGTTTTATCTCCATGCCTTGAAATCCTTCCTATGTTAGTTTCTATGTATCACACTTCTTTGAAAGGTATCATAAGAACAGATCAGATTTGTGGATTAGCCATTATGAATCTAATGTGTTTCCTGGAAAACCGGGTAGCTCATGTGGCCAAAAGTGCCTTTGCTCAGCATTGGGTGGTGTGCAGGTCTGATTGTAGCAGCTCATGCCTTGATCACCTCTAAATAAAAAAAAAAAAAAACTCGGCCACAGATGATTTACATAACTTTAAAGTGGACAATGGAGACATTGAAATACAGTAGTTCAGGGTTTTCCATACCTTGATTCAGTCAGAATGGAGACTCCAGTCAAGAAGTCAAAAGAAGACAAGAACTTGGAAGGGAAGCTATGAAGGAACTAGACAAGGTCCTGAAGTGTCAAGATATCTCTCTCTCTCTCTCTCTCTCTCTCTCTCTCTCTCTCTCTCTCTCTGGCTTTTTTTCACAAACAAAGATTCAGGAAGGACTCATCCTGAGTTGTCTGCAAGCGTGCTGATGAATGAAAAGGCCAGTCCGAGATAAACAAGTCCGGTTGCAGAAAGCACAGCAGAGGGTCTCCTTGGGTGATGTTTCCAGGTTGTGATTCTTTCTGCGTTGTCATTTCTCATCAAGACTTGTTCGGCGTGAGTTCTCAAATAAAGCTGTAGCATTGTGGATAGTGCGTCTCCATGCATCCCGATGTGAAGCCAGGGAGGACCATTGTTGGTGATCAATTTGGCCGAGACTGAGATGTTGTTTCAGGGAATCCGTGTATCACTTTTTTTTTTTTTTGGAGTGCCCTTCTTATGCTGACTTGAATAATAAAGTTAGGATTGTCTGTGCCATCATATTTCCCATTTCTGTGTATGGTTGTGAAGACTGGAGAGTAGAGAAAGCTGATAGGAAGAAAATCAACTCATTTGAAATTGTTGTTTCTTTCTTTCAGATCTCAAGGCTTTTGAAAGAAGGCTTACAGAATATATAGCTTGTTTACAACCAGCTACTGGACGGTGGAGAAGTAAGTTATAGGTTCTCCAATCACAACAGGAATACAGTATGTTTCCTAAGTGCTTGGATCAAATTTTGCTTTGATGGTTCACAGCAACTAATTTTTTTAACATTCACTGTACATCTGTTCTGTGAAAAATAATGATCACATTTGCACATTGTGATAAAACATAGTTTATCTTGACATGCTGCAGGAAGCCTCAAGGCTCATCTACTTCTCTTTCTGTGTCCTCAGAAGAAACATGTTGAAACTTGCTCTTCTGCTTTTTGTTCACTGTAGCTTCCTATTTTGTCCTAATTTGGGTTCGTGATTTACAGTAACAGTCCATTTAAACAAGCCAACTTCCTAACCTATGGTTTGGAATTAGCTTATTCTGAAACTGAAAACAGTTAGTGTTAAACCATGATTCCTGGTTTATGGGAGGTTGTGGTCAAGTAAAACTGAAAACGAACATTTCCAGAGTCCAGCTCTTGGCTACTTCAGCTCTTGGCTTGTTAGTTTGAAGCTTTCTCCAGTTTTTTGTGTCTCAAAATAAATTAGGCATTATCATGATGAGTAAAGAAGGCCAATCCCAGCAAAATTGTAACAGAAATTTGTGGAGTTTTGCTAAATAAAATAAAATCTAGCTGAGCTATGCTAACATTCTATATAAGAATGCCTGCAATATTGTGTATAAGAAAACAAAATAATGGAGTATTGCCAAAAAGGATTATACAAAGGTATTTTGGATGAATGGAGTAATTTTTGGAACAGAAAGGAGTGATCATGGCAATTTTATTTATTTAGGTATGATAAATTTAGAGAGAGTGATTTAATGAAGGATATCTTGATTGCTTTATACTAAGCAGGGTTCAATTTCTGGATTTCTCTCAGCCAATAGATGCTACATTACAGTGGCTCTCAGCTGGATATAAATACTTGGAACACTTACAAGAAGCATCTCTTGGGCTTCGAACTTAGCAACATTTTAAAATCACAAGTTAGTCCATTAAAAATTGCACTATGCTAGTACTACCTGTTGAGGAGTGATCCTGTGTAAGTGTTTTTAAAATAAAGCGAGAGACACACAAAATATGATGGAGTACATGTTCCTTTTTAGGTACTGGACATAACTTTGTCTGGTTATTCTGTACTTTATCCTCTGTATGTCCAGCAAATATCTTGCTGCTAACATTTTCATTTTCCCCCCCCCTAGTAATTCTTATAGTGGTATCAGTCTGCACAGCAACAGGTGCATGGAACTGGCTTATAGATCCTGAAACACAGAAGGTAGGCAATATCTTCCTTAACTATATTAACTGTATTTAAAAAGCCCTTTGCAAGTGCTAGTACTGATATTTGGCAGGAGTGATCTCTACCTCTACTGGGAAAGAAGGGAGAGAGAAGAAACAAAGTAAAAAGAAAAAGACCAAGATCCTATTCACTTATAGCATAGCATAAATCCAAGCCAATGTAGGTATGGTGGATCCCAGATGCACAGTGATTCTGCAGTTGGCACCTGGGCCTTGTGCTCTAGAGCATTGTGCTCTAAAGCAAGTATTTCAATACTTGCATTTCATGATAATCCCTTTCAAATGGTGTATTTTGACAATTATTTGGTTCTTTCCTAGGTTTCTTTTTTCACATCTTTGTGGAACCATCCATTCTTCACAATTAGCTGTATCACTCTGATAGGCTTATTTTTTGCTGGAATACATAAAAGAGTTGTGGCACCCTCAATGTATCCTTTTCATATTGTTTTACTTAGAAGAAAAAGGTATGTGTGTTAGATGCTGTTATTTATTTAACGATGCTCACACAGGCAGTAACTTCAGCATAAGAAGTCTATGTGTGGGGAGTCTCTGCCCTGCACGATACATGTCACCTTGGTTTGTTGTTGTCGTTGTTGTTGTTGTTAACTGCCATCAACTCGGACTCAACTTATGGCAACGCTATGAATGAGAGACTTCCAAGTCACTCTGTCAGCAACAGCCCTGCTCTGGTCTTACAAACTCAAGGTTGTGTTTTCCTTGATTTAGTCTATGCACCTGTAATGCGGTCTTCCTCTTTTCCTACTGCCTTCTAACTTGCCAAGCAGTGTTTTTTGTTGTTGTTGTTTTTAGTGAGTCACGTCTTCTCACGCTATGTCCAAAGTACGACAGTCTCAGTTAAGTGATCTTGGCTTTTAGGGGGCATTCAAGCTTGATTTGTTCTATGACCCATTGATATGTATTTGTGGCAGTCTAGGGTATCTGTGGGACTCTCATCCAGCACCACATTTCAAATGAGTTGATGCTCTTCCTGCCCCCATTTCCCCTGTTCCTCAGCTTTTTCCTTTGGATCAGCTAAGGAGTGGGGAAATATAGAGAGAGATGGCGATGCAGGAAGACGACTGCTTACTCCACTAGCACCATGAGTTTGTTCCATCCCATGAGAAGAGGAAAATGGGAAACACAGTAGGCTGACTAGTCAGAAAGTGGGATATTTTCCTATGATGCCAGCTTGCTTTTCTCTTTCTTCAGCCCTAAGGGAATAAACAGATATGGAGGGTTGGGGCTGGTGGAGATGTGGGGCGGGAGAGAGAGAGTATGCTGCTTTGGGTACGCCTATGTGGCTACACCTGTGGTTTGATCTCTCTCTCTCTCTCTCTCTCTCTCACTCTCACTCTCACGCACACACACACACACACACACACGGGTACCTAGCTCCTGGAAGATTACCCATAAATGAATGCCACTAGCCTTGGTGGGGCCAGTTACGCTTTCACACATCCTCAGAGTGCCTTTCCTTTAAAGCTAGGTATTGGCTGTGGGCTTCTCGTAGAACATCCAGAGACATGGGGAGAAAATACATCATCTGCAATTATTTATTTATTTATTTATACCCCGCTATCAGCCACAAGGCTATCAGAGCGGCTTACAAATTGTTTTTAAGCAATAGCAATTTACACATCTACACTGCATTAAGCAGTTTCCAATGTGTGTTAGCTGAACAATGTGTTAGTTAACCCTATACCTATTTCAGTTTGCTTCATCAATGTGATAGAGATGCTTGTAAGTTTTTACTTCAGCTTGTCTAACCACAGAGTCTATAATGTTTCCTTGACATATTATGTGCAGCATAGCGGCTCGATGTCGGACGGTCTTGGCAGAATACAACATGTCTTGTGATGATGTAAGTGACTCTGGTTTCCCTGACTGAATGTGTTGCGTTCTAGAGCTGGAAATAGAACTATGCTGTGGGAAAGGGCAGTGGTTCTGTCTTGCAGGTTTCACGGATTACTCTGTCTGTCTTTCTCCTTTTCTAACATCCATCCAGCATCTATTCTCTAAAATCTAGTTCCTAACAGCTGTCTGCTTTCTGCCTCTCCATCAGTAGTAGTGGGATAATTCATTTTGCATGGGAAGGAAGGCTTTGAGTGTATTCACCTATATAGTGATTCCTTTGTGGGACATGGCCCCAATTCCTATAATGCTGGAGAGCAACCCATTTCATATCCCTTACTCGACATGAAATGTAAGGATCTTATGGAATGGAAGAGCGCCTGGGGTGGATACGTTGCATGTGGTTGTCTGTTAAGCTAAATTTGAATAGCTGGGCATTGATTCTGGCAAAACTTTTATTAATTCTACAAATTTGTTTTCCAGAGGGCTGGGAAATTAGGGTGGTAAGAGATAATATACTCTCACTAATTATTGACCTCTTAGATTATAACTATTATGGATAAACTCTGGACTAGATTTCTAGTAATTAAAAGTGGTTTCTTTCCTCCACAGACGGGAAAGTTAATATTGAAACCCCGGCTTCATGTCCAGTAACACATGACTTACCTTCAACTCTGTCTGCTGTCATCCAAAAATGAAAAAAAAAAGGACCTTTCTTCAATACAGTGAGGCCAAATAGGACTGTGTGGTGTATTCACTTGTGTATGAAGGTATCTTAATGGTTGAGAGCGGACATGGGAAACATCTGCTACAGTGGCTCAGAATCTTCTTGCCTTCAATTTTTTCCCTTTACAGTATTGGTGTCCCTTTAGCACAGCTGGTAATGCAGAATATAAGGCTCACTTGTTTTTATAATGTGCAGATCACTGTAAATAGAAAAATGGAAGCAGTATTTAAAGAGGTACTTAATTTTGCCATTCACACTGCTTTTACCTGTACAGTTATTTATTAATCATGGCTCATCCCAACCACCACCAACAAACAACGCCGTATCTTAGTGACAAACTTCTTTGTACATGTTAGTTTAATTGTCACATAGGATGCAGTGGCCTCATTCACACAAATAATAAGCCAGAACTTGCATATTTTATTGTCCATGAGACAGCATGCTTGTGCAGCTTGTCTGATCACTTCCATTTGGCTCCTGCTGTCAATGTGAGTGGCTCATTTACTGGGATCTCACGAGGAGGAAAAAGCTTAGCTTTCTCTCCAATGGAACATGGGATTTGCTGCTTTCCTAACAAGCCAGGGTTTGAAGTTGGCTTCTGTATCCTACCGTGTTTCGGAGTGACAAGCCAGGAATTAGATTAGGATGTCATGCTGAGCTGCTTCTTGCTAATGAATTTCTCATTACTGACCTCTGCTGGTGGAGGAACTAATTGGAAAAAGCTGGACAGCCTGCGGTAGCATATTTGCTTGTGAATGATGTACTGTACTTGTATCTTGAATTCTGGCTTATTGGTTCATGCAAATATAACCAGAGTACTTTAGATCCCTGCATCTACCTGGAGCTTAGGTTTTGTTTTCATCATATATAAGTGCAGTGCATTCTGTCTGATGTGAAGTCGAAGGCTTTCACGGCCAGCATCCATAGGTTTTTCGTGGTTTTTTTCTGGGCTGTGAGGCTGTGTTCTGGAAGAGTTTATTCCTGGCGTTTTGCCTGCATCTGTGGCTGGCTTCCATTCTCTGAAGATCCAACCACAGATGCAGGAGAAACATCAGGAATAAACTCTTTCAGAACATGGCCTCACAGCCCAGGAAAAAACCCATGAAACACCATTCTTTCTGAAATTTACACTGTGATGGTTTCCCCATGAAACTAGTATTGAACAACTTGAAATTATACTATGAAAGGAAGTGCCACAAGTGTATTTACACTCAAGGTTGACTTAGGCTGTCCTTTGTATCCTACTTGGGCCTGACTATCTAAACATTAGGAGGAAATTGGGAGTATCCTACAGGCTTACATTCTGTTTCCTGTTTTACATGATGTCTTAAGTTTTTTTTCATTTCAATCAGGTTTGCTAACCATGCTTTGTGCCAAACCAGTTTCACATTCTCTTTTAATCATGGTCACTAACCTGTGTTTTGATGCTATCTTTGGTTAGCAGATGTTTCAGCAGAGGTTTAATGCTTTGGCAATACAATAACTGCTAAGGAGTGGCTGATACCTGGAGGAATGTGTTATCCTGCAGCATGCTCCTACTCAGAGCATATTTTAAGTGATCAAGCACCATTACGTTTGCCCTATACTTATGAGCCCCTGTTCAAATTTGACTATATTTTCACAAGGCTAAAAAAAAGAGGCTTGCCAAAAGTATGTTAGCTTTTGGGTTAAATTCTAGATCCTTAAATGGCCTCAACATAGAAGTCATTATATAGAACATGGATGGTGGTGCCCTGAAACAAAATGCTGTGTGCAGACATAAAACCAGAACTTAGAAAAGTCTTTTTTTAGGTCCAAAAAAGTAACATTTCCAAACTCTGGCAAAAAGAAAAAATAATCTGAATCTTTCCTCCTTGTTACATAAAAGTGTTAAAGACAATAATAGTGGATGTTGTACACTGATTCTGAAATACTGACAAAGAAGAATTTTAAATCCATGATGTACCTTTTTTTTTAAAGCCCTGTTTCAAGCTATTTTAATTCATATAAAACTTTAAGAGCACAAAGTGATTTGTGGTGTAAGGCATGTCATAGTACAAGCAAGAATTAACATGAAGAGTATCTCTTAAGAGGACCTGGAAATCAGAACTACACTTGTATGTTCTACAATGAATTTTGTTTGATCACAGCAATAAAACCCTGTGCTCTTCAAGTCTTTGACATAATTTCTTGTTCCATCACTGTTTTTAAGTTGCTATACATTTTGCAGGAAATGTGTTTCAAATAAATATTTTATTTATAATGGCATCCTTGGCATTAAAAAAAAGCAAATATTTAAGTGTTGGTTGTGAAAAAATAATTATTTATTTGCTTTCCATCACTTGGGACAATCACTTGGAGATGAAAGGGAGACCCATAGTTTCTTCCTTTTTTTTAATTCAGCAACTCGTGGAAGGGAGAACACATACATGTTTCATTGGCACTAAATTGTAGTTTTACAAAATAATGTATTTCTATTGTATGTAATGCCTTTTCTGATAATCAGCAACAGCAGAATTGGGCCCATAGTCGCTCAGGGACTAGTCCGGACATGTATAGCTCTGCATAGTTTATCAGGTGACTGCACCCTCTTCCGGTAGTTCAGGCAACCTCATTCTTCGTTAAGCATCCTTGCAGTGTGATCATTTTAAACTGAGGCAACTAATGGAGTAGGAGACCTCAGGCCATAACGGAAAACAATTCTTGATCAAGGCATGACACTGGACAACCTGAGAGATAAAAATACTCAGTCATTCTACACAATGAAGCAATTTCTGGACAACTTTATCGAGATCGACTGCACCTAATCACCTACATGATATATGGTATGTAAGAGGCTTTTCACATTGTAATGTTTTATTGGGAGAAACAGCTTATATTTAGTGTTAATGTGTTCATTGTATTGTTGAAACTGAAATGAAGACTGCAATCCTAGGCACTCTTTCCTGGGAGTAAAATCCATTGTATATGGGGAGACTTACCACTAAGTAAAAGTGAATAGGGTAGCACTGTAAGATATAGTTGAGAGAGGTGTGTGGTTGCATGAGTTTCTTAATCTTTTGTAGTGTCAAAAGAAATAACCTAAAATGGCAGTGTGGAAACTTCTGAATAATTTCAACATCAGAATTTGAAAATACAGCAAAATCTTGAGTGGCAAGATTAAAACAATATCCATATTTAACTCCAGTATTTTAGAAAAATAACTGAAGCAAAAATACCTAAGATTAAATAGAATCCCAAAATGTTAAATCCAAGGTTTCAGATATTTAATAGTTAAAACTGGACTAGTTACAACTGAACTGTAGGGGTGAAACTAACCAATATCTAGAATAGGCCTAATTTTTTTATGATTGTGGTTAGAAAGAGCACTGTATATTGAGCCATAGTACAATGTATATTTTTCAGTCCCACTGAAAGGAATGAGAGTGATAGAACACTGTGGTTAGAAATGGTTCACTGTACAGTACTTAGAAATATGTATGCTTCGTATATTTGCCTACCCGGTAAGCAAGTCTTAGTACAGTCAATGTAGGAATCTCATGTTTTGGCAATGGTGAGGGAAGAGATGCATCATGTATTCTTGAGCAGGGCAATGGTATTCCTGCTTTCCAAAATAAAGGAACAGTTTTAGCTCCCCTGTCCTTTCTCCCACTGAATTAGCTACCTGGGAAATACAGAAGAAAACTCAATTCTTCTTTAAATGATTGGAGCTCATTTCAAAGGATTATGAGAAATGTAAACATGGCTCTGAGTGTTTGCAAAATGCTGCCTCTGAATATGGATGCTGACGATTCCTTCATAAAATGCATGGAAATCTCTATGCATTGTACAGAGATTAAGATATAAAGCAGCCCCTGCTCATAGCCTAATCCAGTGCCTTTCCAGTTTTCTGATGTAAGGAACTGGCAAATCCCCCCACCCCATATGTCAAGGACTAGTACTGTATTTGTGTTCATTGACTGTATTTTTTCCCTTCCTTTTTGGGAAACTTTCTGCAGACTTGTACCAATCCATGGACTATCACTTTGAGTAGCACTGGCTTAACTGACATAAAGATGGGGAGAGGAAGCAAGTCTACCATCAGTTTTTGAAGTTACATAATTGCAGCAAATAACAAAAGCAAGGGTCTAGTCATGAGAACAAAATAAGAGACAAGAGCAGATAATACCTTCACTAGAACAAACTAAAATTCCACCCTCCTGTTGAATTTTAGTTGTTCAAAAAAAATATGAATTTTAGTTAGTCATATGTCTGAATTTTGATATAATCTCAGCAGTGACTGATTTGGACCGATAGGTCTCCCTGACCTTAAGGATGTTACAATAAACTGGAATTCTGAAAAATTCCCTAGTTCCATGAATTCTGGCTTATTGTGAATAAGCTGGTGTGTGCAGCATTCCAGTTGTTAGTGGTCCTTAGTGGTATTACAGTTAGTGGTATTACAGGCTGGAGCATGTCTCCCTTCACCTCTGCAGTCCAAGGGCATCGATCAAAATATAACTAGCGTACAGATACTGTATTTAGTAAATAGTTGGAGTTTCTAGGGGAAAAAAACAGCCTTCCCATTGCCTCTTCCTTTTCAAAATAAAACAGTCTTAACACCTGTTTATATACTATGTGCCTTCAAATCGCCTGTCACCTTATGGAGACCTCGTGCATTTCATAGGGTTTTCTTAGGGGGTCTGTGAAGGTTTGAAGGTTGCTCGGCCCACCTCCTGTCTGCAGGGGAGTGGCCATGTAGCAGGAGCCAAAACAAAGGGTGGCTGGCTGGCTTGGTCTGCACATTGCCATTCAATCCACTCCAACCACAAACTTGGAGGAAGAAGCAGGAGATAAGTCTTCCCTCCAGTGCCTCTGAGGGAAGGTTTAATGGATAGGGTAATTGTATTATTATTATATTATCAGGTATTATTTTTATTATTATGGTTTTAAATCTTGCGCTAAGTCTTGGGGGTCTGTGGCAACAAAAGATATTTAAAGGAGGTCCCTGGTAAAGAAATGGTTAAGAGCCATTGCTGTCAAGTGCTGGGCTATGACTCTGGAGACCAGGGTTCGAATCCCTATTCAGCCATGGAAACCCACTCACTGGGTGACCTTGGGCAAGTCACACTCTCACAGCCTCAGAGGACAGCAATGGCAAACCTCCTCTGAACAAATCTTGTCAAGAAAACCCTGTGATAGAATCGCCATAAGTTGGAAACAACTTCCATAAATCAAAACTGACTTGAAGGCACACAAGCTGGAACATGTCCAGAGGAGGGTAACCAAAATGGTGGGAGGTCTGGAAGCCACTATGCCCTATGAGGAGTGGCTTAGGGAGCTGGGCGTGTTTAGTCTGGAAAGAGAAGGCTGAGAGGGGACACGATAGCCAAGTTTAAATATTGGAAAGAATGTCATACTGAGGATAGAGCAAGCTTGTTTTCTGCTGCTGCAGAGACTAGGACACGGAGCAATGGGTTCAAACTACAGAATCATAGAATTGTAGAGTTGGAAGAGACCACAAGGGCCATCCAGTCCAACCCCCTGCCACGCAGGAAATCATGAAAATCAGGAAAAGAGATTCCACCTAAACATTAGGAAGAGCTTACTGACAGTAAGAGCTGTTCGGAAGTGGAATGTGCTGCCTGGAGTGTGGTGGGGTCTCCATCTTTGGAGGTTTTTAAGCAGAGGCTGGATGGCCATCTGTTGTGAATGCTTTGATTGGGTCTTCCTGCATGGCAGAATGGGGTTGGACTGGATGGCCCTTTTGTTCTCTTCCAACTCTATGATCCTATGACATGGAATGCTCTGCCTTGCAGTGTGGTGGAGTCTCCATCTTTGGAGGTTTTTAAGCAGAGTGGATGGCCATCTATCAGAAGTGCTTTGCTTTGAGTATGTGTTCCTGCATGGCAGGGGGTTGGACTGGATGGCCTTTGTGGTCCTTCCAACTCTAGGAATGTATGATATGGAATGCACTGCCTGGGAGTGTGGTGGAGTCTCCTTCTTTGGAGATTTTTAAACAGAGGCAGGATGGCCATCTGTTGGGGATGCTTTAATTGTGTATTCCTGCATGGAAGAATGGGGTTGGACTGGATGGCCCTTGTGGTCCCTTCCAACTCTGCTTGTACAAACCACCACCACCACCACCACCATGCTTGCAAACCCTATGTTTTGGCCATAAGCCCCGAAACAACTATGATTCTAATTGGGAATAAGCTACATGGCGTATATGGATACAATACGAAATTGTGCTTATAAGAATCTTCATAGTTAAGGATGTTTGGATGATAGTGGAAGAAAAAAAGTAATTTGTTTGAAAGCAGGCAAAATTATAAACAACCTGCCTGACAGTGTTGAGCTCTCCCACTTTAACAATGAATTGAGAGGGTTTCTGCCTTGATTTTGGTGGGTAAACTGTTGGATTAAATTGTCCAACATTTTTTTTCTTTTCTGAATAGGTATAATTATAATGTGTAGATATAATGTGATTATAGTGTGTTTAGATTAAGAGGAAAAATATATTAGCGTTACTGAAGACTTCAGTCTGATCCAGTGTGGCTCTTCATCTGTTCTCAAAAACATTTTAGGATCATTTCTTTGATTGGGTATTCCTGCAGGGCTGAATGGGGTTGGACTAGATGGCCCTTGTGGTCCCTTCCAACTCTCTGCTTGTATGAACCACCACCACCAAGCTTGCAAACCCTGCGTTTTGGCCATAAGCCCCCAAACAACCCCCACCCCCCTCCTCTGCTGCTTCTGGGGATTAGGAATTTTTTATTGGAATAAGACCATTCTACTGAAAAATACACCCAACCGCAAAAGGCCGTCACCATAATGCAAAAACAATAATTGTTTTCCTCTTTACTTACTCATACAAAAACAAAACTATCTATCCTAACACTAATATATTTTTCCTCTTAATCTAAACACACTATAATCACATTATATTCACACATTATAATTACCGTATATTCCGGTGTATAAGACGACCCGGCGTATAACCCCCCCCAATTTTTAAGGTAAAATGCAGAGTTTGTGATATATTCGCCCTATAAGACGACCCCCCTCTTCCAACGCATAGCCCCCTCCTGCCCCTCCTGCGCTCCCTTCCAGGAAGGAGCGCAGGAGGATGCGGAGGCTGTGCGCCCAAAAGGGGCACGTTCGCCCCTTCTCCCCACCTTCCTGGAAGGTGGGGAGAAGGGGCGAATCGCGGGTTTGGCCGCATAGCCTCCGGATCCCCCTCCTGTGCTCCCTTCCAGGAGGGAGCGCAGGAGGGGGATCCGCAGGCTGTGCGGCCAAATGGGGCACGTTCGCCCCTTCTCCCCACCTTCCAGGAAGGTGGGGAGAAGGGGCGAATCGCGGGTTTGGCTGCGCAGCCTCCGCATGCCCCTCCTGCGCTCCCTTCCAGGAGGGAGCGCAGGAGGGGGATCCGCAGGCTGTGCGGCCAAACGGGGCACGTTCGCCCCTTCTCCTCACCTTCCAGGAAGGTGGGGAGAGGGGGCGAATCGCGGGTTTGCCTCAGCCGCTGCAGAAGCGATCGAGCGGCGGCGGCGGCAAACCGCAATGTTCGCCCCCCTCCTCTGTCTTCCGTTGCTCCCCAAAGGGGGAGAAGGCAGAGGAGGGGGGCGAATGATCTTCAAAACACTTTGCTTCACCCCCCTGCCCCATCTCCTGCCTCTTCGCTCCGTTTGCGAAGAGGCAGGAGATAGGCAGGTGGGCGAAGCAAAGTGTATCTGGCGTATAGGACGACTGTCAATTTTGGAGGGCACTTTTGAGTGCTCAAAAGTCGTCTTATATGCCGGAATATACGGTATACCTATTCGGAAAAGAAAAAAATCAATAAAAGATTTGTTGACCTCACCAAAGCCTTTGACACCATGAGTAGGAAAGGTCTGTGGCAGATCCTGGAAAGACTAGGATGTCCCCCCAAATTCCTTAAAATGATTATCTTGCTAGACGAGGGCCAGCGTAGTCAAGTCAGATATGGTGATGCTCTTTCAGAGCCCTTTCTAATAACTAATAGAGTGAAGCAAGGTTGTGTTCTGATGCTCCAAAGGGCTACGGCAGAGCTCAAAGAAGACGACAGCATCTATATACGTTACCGTACTGATGGTAGCTTGTTTGACTTAAGCCGCCTGAGGGCTCGCACTAAGACTCTAAACTACCTAGTCTGTGAGCTGCTCTTCGCTGATGCTGCTGCCCTTGTTGCTCACACAGAAGCAGCTCTGCAGCACCTAACATCCTGCTTTGCAACAGCTGCAGAGCTGTTTGGGCTGGAAGTCAACCTGAAGAAAACAGAAGTTCTTTACCAGCCTGCACCACAGGATGAACACCACCATCCCCACATTGCCGTTGGCAAATCTGTGCTCAAGTCTGTTCAGCAGTTCACCTACCTGGGAAGCATCATCTCCTCAGATGCCAAGATTGACAAAGAGATCGATCACAGATTAGCAAAGGCATATTAGCGCATTTGGAAGACTTTACAAAAGAGTCTGGAGTAACAAACACCTGAGGCGAAACACAAAAATCAGTGTGTATAGAGCCATTGTACTGTCTATTCTCCTTTATGGATCTGAAACATGGGTCACCTATGGCCACCACTTATGACTCCTTGAGCGCTTTCATCAGCGCTGTCTACGCACAATCCTAAATATACACTGGACTGACTATGTGACAAATGTTGCTGTTCTTGAGCAAGCAGGGATCACCAGCATTGAGGCCATGATATTGAGAACGTGGCTGCGCTGGGCAGGGCATGTTTCTAGGATGGAGGACCATCGCCTCCCCAAAATAGTACTCTATGGTGAACTCGCCACGGGTCAGCGTAAGAGGGGTGCTCCAAAAAAGCGATACAAGGACTCCCTGAAGCAACATCTCAGTCTCAGCCAAATTGATCACCGACAATGGTCTGCCATGGCCTCATCTCGGGAGGCATGGAGACGCACTATCCACAATGCTACAGCCTTATTTGAGAACTCATGCCGAACAAGTCTTGAAGAGAAACGACAACACAGAAAGAATCACAACCCGGAAACATCACCCAAGGAGACCTTCTGCTGTGCTTTCTGCAACCGGACTTGTTTATCTCGGATTGGCCTTTTTAGTCATCAGTGCGCTTGCAGAAAGCGCGGGATGAGTCCTTCCTGAATCTTCGTTTGCGAAGAAAAGCCAGAGAGAGAATCACATTATATTTACACATTATAATTATACCGATTCGGAAAAGAAAAAAAATCAATAAAAGATTAATTAAAAAATACAAAATAATACACAAATACAACAATAATAATAAAATATTTCTTTAAAATATCCTTGTATGTTATTGCTGGGGGGGGGGTTGCAATCCGAGAAGCAACCTCTCCAAAAAGACACACCCCAAACCCAACTCTTTCCAAGGCGCCCTCCCTGCCAAGACCCGGGCACGGCTTCCCCTTGCCGGAGCCCAGCCCTCCTCCTCCTCCTCCTCCTTCACGCGCATCCGGGGCGGACAAGCTCCGGCCCAACAGCCGCCGCCGGAGCCGCCCACGTGGCGGGGAAGGCCGGCCCGGGAGGCGCCCACCTCCCTCGGCTCCCTCTGCGCCTTCGCAGCCATGGGCAAGAGCAAGGCGAAGCGGCTCCGCCAGGCGCCCTACGCGCCCGCCGCCGCCAGCAGCAGGACGGAGGACGGGAAGGACGGGGAAGCCGCCGCCGAGGGAGGGGGGTCCCCGGCCACCGAGCTGCTGGAGAAAGTAAGGCGGCGGAGGAGGAGATCCTTGGCGGGTCGGTCGCCAAGGGAGAGGAAGCGGCAGGGCGCCCCGGGAGAGGAAAAAACGAGCACGTTTCGGGGTCTGCTGCAGCGGATTGCCAATCAGAGTTGCCAACTAACTGGGAAAAGTGGGGCGGGGGGATCCTGTGGATTTAGGGGAGGCCATAATTTTCTTTCACCAAACCCCGACAAAAGTATACAGGACTGGGTTGGGTGGATTATACAGTATAGTATCTATGTAATCCATATGCAAGACTGGATTGGGTGGATTATATACTGTAGTATCTATTTACAGGACTGGGTTGGGTGGATTATACAGTATAGTATCCATGTATCCATATACAGGACTGGATTGGGTGGATTATACAGTATAGTATCCATGTATCCATTTACAGGACTGGATTGGGTGGATTATATAGCATAGTATCCATGTATCCATATACAGGACTGGGTTGGGTGGATTATACAGTGTCCATGTATCCATATACAGGACTGGATTGGGTGGATTATACAGTATAGTATCCATGAATCCATTTACAGGACTGGATTGGGTGGATTATATAGCATAGTATCCATGTATCCATATACAGGACTGGATTGGGTGGATTATACAGTATAGTATCCATGTATCCATATACAGGACTGGATTGGGTGGATTATACAGTATAGTATCCATGTATCCATATACAGGACTGGATTGGGTGGATTATATACTGTAGTATCTATTTACAGGACTGGGTTGGGTGGATTATACAGTATAGTATCCATGTATCCATATACAGGACTGGATTGGGTGGATTATACAGTATAGTATCTGTGTAATCCATATACAAGACTGGGTTGGGTGGATTATATACTGTAGTATCTATTTACAGGACTGGGTTGGGTGGATTATCCAGTATAGTATCCATGTATCCATATACAGGACTGGATTGGGTGGATTATACAGTATAGTATCCATGTATCCATATACAGGACTGGATTGGGTGGATTATACAGTATAGTATCCATGTATCCATATACAGGACTGGATTGGGTGGATTATACAGTATAGTATCCATGTATCCATATACAGGACTGGATTGGGTGGATTATATCGTATCCATTTACAGGACTGGATTGGGTGGATTATATAGCATAGTATCCATGTATCCATATACAGGACTGGATTGGGTGGATTATACAGTATAGTATCCATGTATCCATGTATCCATTTACAGGACTGGATTGGGTGGCTTATATAGCATAGTATCCATGTATCCATATACAGGACTGGGTTGGGTGGATTATACAGTATCCATGTATCCATATACACAGGACTGGATTGGGTGGGTTATATAGTATACACACACACACACATATATATATGTATACTATATAATCCACGCAATCCAGTCCTGTATACTTTTGTCCCAGTTTTGTGGAAGAAAATTATGGCAACCCTACCCATGGTTCATTCACACTACACAATTATAAGGTGCTATGATTCCTCTTTCACGCTATGGATTTTCTGTGTTTACTGCAAGGGTTTGCAAACTAGAGTTGCCAACTACAATAACTGGGAAAAGTGGGGGGGGACCTGTGGTACAGATACACTACACAGTTATAAGGTGTTATGATTCCACTTTCACACTATGGGGTCCTGGGATGTTGCAGTTGAGGGAGGGAGATGTAGAATTCTCAGCCAGGGAGCCTCAAGAAACTACAGATCCCAGGATTCAGTGAGATGATGCCCTGGCAGTTAAAGTGGAATCATTGCTGTAACTGTACCATGGAAAGGCTTCTGGTCTCCTCCTGTGTATGCAACAACACAATGCCTCTTAAGTCTTCTCTTTACCTGGAATCCCCTTTAAATTTCTTTTGTTGCCATGGTCCTCCAAGATTTAACTCATTTAAAACCGTAATAATACATGATGATGATGATGATGACAACAACAACAACAATTAGACCACCCATTAAACCTTCCCTCGGAGGCACTGGATGGGGAGGGAAGACTTTTTTCTTGCTTCTTACTGCAAGTTTGTGGCTGGAGCAGATTGAATGGCAATGTGCAGGCCAAGCCAGCCAGCCTGCCTTTGCCTTGGCTCCTGTCACGTGGCTGCTCCACTGTAGGCAGGAGGTGGGCCAAGCAATTTTCAAGCCTTCACAGACCCACCTGTGAGGACATTGCGGACCCCTGGGCATCCACAGACCTCAGGTTAAGAACCACTGCACTACACAATTAAAGCGCTATGATTCCACTTTCATGAAATTGGATTCCTGGGCTTTTGCAATTGAGGGAAGGAGATGTAGAATTCTCAGCCAGAGAGCTCTGGTGCCTTGGGAAACTAAAAATCCCAGGATCTCATGGGATGATGCTGTGGCAGCTAAAGTAGAATTGTTGCTGTAACTGAGTGGCATGGAAAGGCTTCTGGTCTCCTCCTGTGTATGCAGCAAGGGATTGCCACTGGCTAATAAAGAGTCGGAGGAAATAAAATGGGCATCTGGTTTGTTCCTGTCCATGTTGCAGGATTGCAGTTGAGGTTGCCAACTAACCAGGAGAAAAAAATCCTAAATTTGTCTGCAGTGTTTTGTTGTGACTCTTAACCTTTTCTTTAATAACAACAACAACAACAATAATACAATTACATTGTCCATTAAACTGTCCCTCAGAGGCATTTGAGGGGAAGGCTTTTCTTCTGCTTCTTCCTCCAAGTTTGTGGATGGAACAGATTGAATGGCAATGCACAGGCCAAGCCAGCCAGCCTTGCCTTGGGTCCTGTCACATGGCCCCTCCACTACAGGGAGGAGGTGGGCCAAGCAGCCTTCAAGCCTTCACGGACCCTCTGTGAGGACATTACGGACCCATTGGGGTTCCCGGATCGCAGGTTAAGAACCAGTGTTGTAAGAGAATACATCTGAGGTTACCAGCTCACCAAGCCATGCACCAGAGAGGCCTCAGCCGCCTGGCTGTGTGGAAGTACTCCACACTACATTTTGTCTCATGTCCTTATACTTATTATTAATCGAGGGTGTGTGTTTTTTTGTAAGTACTGTACTCAAAGAGGTTTGTAAACATTTTGGTAATCTTGGCAACAGCCCTACAAAGTAGAGGTACCTGAAGTTGTTACGTAGAAGAGAGTAGCTGCAGTCTTAAACGAGGTCTGATCTGTGTTGCAGCATTTTATTTATTTATTTATTTATTTATTATTTGCAAATTTCACTTCATGTTGTTTTCATATAGTCCAGCTCATTGAAAATAGTTGTGGAACTGAGATTTGCATGTACAGTAGGCCCTCGGTATCCACTGGGGTTTGGTTCCAGGAACCCCCATGGATACCAAAATCCGTGGATGCTCAAGTTTCATTATATACAATGGCATAGTAAAATGGTGTCCCTGATATAAAATGCCAAAATCAAGATTTGCTTCTTGGATTTTTTTTTGGGGGGGGGGGAGTATTTTCAAACCGTGGATGGTTGAATCCATGGATGCCAAATCGTGAATACTGAGGGCCGACTGTACAGTATTGTGCTGAGTACACCTTGGAGTGTACAGTATTCCTTTTATTAGACCAAACTGAAGACACACAATTCATTATGATAGTTTTTAATGTCCACTGCCTTCTTCAGGCAAAGATGGTAAAAAATTGTGCAGGGGAAAGAAGACTGACAGAGTCACAGGTCTGCATCCTGTTTGCTGATGGTTCAGTGTACACAAACCTTGTCTCATGCACAATACTATTAAAAAATATTGTGTATATGCAAGTACAGGCTGACCCCTGTATCCATGAAACTGGTATCTATGGTTTCACTTATCCATAACTGAAAAAATACACCCTCTAGGCATTTTCTAGATCCTCCAGTGTGATTCTATGGTATTATTCCACTGGAAGTTGGGTCAAAGTCATGCATTTCAATAGGGTTTGCACTTATCCATGGATTCATGTATCCATGGTAAGTCTGGGAACGTATCTCTGACAGATACAGGGGTAGAGGGACCTGTATTCCAAAATCCAGAATACGTGTGATCTCAAGCAATTTGGATAAAGAGACTCAACCTATAGTAATATTCATTTATTTATTCATTCATTCATTTATATCCAGCCACTGGATGTATCAAAACACACACTGTTATAACACATCTAAAGTCATAAATAAAAACATAACAGTCAAGAAGATACTATTAAAAGTAAACATTGCGATGATACCTTTATTGGCCCTTCCAGAAGGCACTAAGTTCATTATGGTCGCTTTCAGAGCCGACTGGCTCCTTTATCAGGAAATGATAGTTTTTTAAAAAAAAGATACTGAACATAGCCAGTGGCAAGAGTCCTAGCCTGGATGGTCTGTGGCTGCAAACCGGAAAGGAAATTTTATTGCCTTCCATTTACTGTTTTTGTTCCCAGTTACTTTCCAGCTTTTTTGGAGGGGGGTTGAGGCTGAATTTTCTCTCTGCATAGACCCTCTTTCTATAACATCTCAAGCAAGTAAGATGCAGACCTGTGACTCTTAACATTGTCACTTTCCTTTTAATACCTTTACCTGATGAAGAAGCCAGTGGGCTTTGAAAGCTATCGTAATAAATTATGTGCCTTCTGGTTAGCCTGATAAGCTATCAGCCCAATGTTTGCTTTGGATTTTGTTGGATGGTCAACACAACTACCCTTGCATTTTGGGGGCTGACCAGTTTCTCTTAGCAGTATCTGAAATAGTTATGCAATGTTAATTGTTCCTCAAAGTCTCACTGAAGTGATTGAGTGATGCTTACTTTTGTGTAAATGCATGAGGTCAGTCTCCATATAGTGTATTTGTATGTGTGTAAACATGCTGATATATGCATAAATGTGTGAGTAGGAGAGTTCAGCTTGAATCTTTTGATGGCCTCAATTGGAGTAAAACCCATTGAATTTATGGGGTTTATGAATGTTGACTCATTTTTCAGCAATCAATTCAATAGGTTGGGATTACCAAACAGGGTAAATGCCGTACAATTAATTTAAAGCAGAAAGACAGATTTCTGTCTTACTGAAGAGCAAGTATAGATTTCTTAAAACAAAATAAATATAGCCGGACCCCCGTATTCACAGAGATTTTGTTCCCAGACTTACTGCAGATATCAGAAACCACGGATAACAGTGACCACCATTTAAAATACCTGTAATGGGACTTCTGGTTTAAAATACAATAGAGTTGCCTTGGAGGACCTAGAAAATGTCTAGAGAGGATTCCTCTCTAGCATTTTCTAGGAAGACTATAGTAAGTGTTCTTCTTTTTGTGTCCTGTGGATAACTGAAACCACAGATATTGGTTCCATGGATATGGGGGTCTGATTAATATAAATTTGCATTAATGGATTGGCTGTGCTTCCTACCCAGGTGGATTCAGAGCATGGAATGGGATCCCAACTGTTGACAATCCCCTAGAAAGATTTTGTATCAGATTTTGGAAAAGTTTGTTTGTTTCTTTTCTGACTACAATGTTCAGAATCCCCCAGCCACCATAGCCACTGGAGGATTCTGGGAGCTGGAATCCTAAACAGAAATAAGTTCTGGCTTGAACCCAGTGATAGGAAGGAGTTCTCCCTGCACCATCTGTGCAAGGCATTTCATGTTAAAAAGAAAACTTTCTTACTACATTATCTATGTGCCAGTGTGGGACAGGCAGAGAAATCTGTTTCTCTTCCTTCCTCTCCGATTGCTCCCAAACAATTGGAAGCTACATAAAGAGGTCAGGAGTCCCATGTTAACCATATGACAGTTTGTTGAATGATGGCTTCTTGTTAAGCCTGGAACCTATCCTCACAAATAAAATATGGTTTCTTTGTGAGTTGGAAACCACTGCTAGAAGCAAGTTTTGTACTTCTTGGTTTACAATCTCTGGCTTGTTTCAACCATATCTTGTTATTGCATTAGAGACAAGAACCATGGCTTATTGCTTGCACAACAATGTAGGTGCCAATCAATCCTCTTGTGGTTAACTGCCATCAAGTCAACTTTGACTTAGAACGACCCCGTGAATGAGAGTCCTCTAAGTCACCCTATCATCAACAGCCCTGCTCACGTCATGCAGACACAGGGCTGTGGCTTCCTTGATGGGGTCTCTCCATCTGGAATGTGATCTTCCTCTTTTCCTACTGCTTTCTGCCATAGAAAGCATTATTGCCTTTTCTAGTGAGTCATATCTTTTCGTGATATGTCCAAAGCACGACTGCCTCCGTTTAGTCATCTTGGCTTCTAGGGAGAGTTCAGGCTTGATTTGCTCTAGGGCCCATTTATTTGTCTTTTTAGTAGTCCACGGTATCTGTAGAACTCTTCTCAGGCGCCTCATTTCAAATGAGTTGATTTTCTTGCTAGCATGCTTTCTTCAGGCCTCTTAAGGGGAAGGTATTCCATAACTGGGGTGCCACAGCAGTGAAGGCTGTTTCCCACCTCTTCCTCCTCCAACAGCATAACATCCTGACTGGTTAACTACAGATAGGCCTGGCAAGCTGGTGGTGAGGTGACCCTGTCACTTCGGACCTGACATTCCCGTCTCCCTAACTGTGCCTCTCTCTTTCTAGCTGCAGCACCCCAGCGCGGATGTGAGGGAATTTGCTTGTGCCAGCATTTCCAAATTCTTGCAGCAGAAACAAACAATTCCGGCTTTTGTGCAGAGAGATGTGGTCCGGTGTTTGGGCCCCATGCTGCTCGATCACAGTCTAGCAGTTCGAGAGACGGCGGCAGGAGCTCTCCGGTGAGTGATGAATGCTGGTGATGAGACAGCAGAACAGACACAAGGAAAAACATGCTTCTGAGGAATCTGTACTATCTCTGGAGGCTTCTGGGGATGTGTCCTTGCTCATTGCTTTTGGCCTGGGACCCTTTCATGCTACACAATTTATGGAATCCTGGGATCTGCAGTTTAGGGAAGGGTATTTAGAATTCTCATCCAGAGAGCTCTAGTGTCTAACTACAAGTCCTGGGATTCTGTAGGCTGTTGCTATGGCAGTTAAAGTGGAATCAGCATTATAATTGCATAATGTGACTGGGCCTGTGGAATAGATAAGAATAGCAGTGCAGTATAACCCCTGTATCCATGGGACTGCTACCTGGGGTTTCACTTACCCATGTCTGAAAAAATATATTCTCTCTAGGCATTTTCTAGGTCCTCCAGCACGATTCTATGGACAACTTATGGTGGAAGCTGACCATAGAGTCATGCTGGAGGACTTCCAGATACCTAGAGAGATGTTCTCTCTAGGCATTTGGAGGTCCTCCAGTGTGATTCTATGGTATGCTTCTGCCAGAAACATAAGGTTTGCTACTATCTGCAATTTTCACTATCTGTGGTAAGTCTGGGAATGTATCCCCCGTGGATATGGAGGTCATACTGTAATTGTCTTGCTCAGGCTCTGGACCAAATTCTAGCCTTTTCCAGCTTCCCCCCACCTGTTATTGGACTGCACCTCCTATTGTTCACATCCAGTTGTTGCAGACACATGTACACATACAAAAACACTTACTTGTTTCTTTATTAAATAAAACAAATAATTAATTCCCCCCCAACCAGTTTCTAGAGATCTCAAGATGTAGCACAGACAACAAAGCAACAGTTCAAAACAATCCAACAAGTTAAATCCGTGTACAGAAATCTACAAGCTATTGGGTTAGAGACAAGCCATTGCCCTTGCGGTCTCAAAGCTTGGCAATGGCAGCTGGTAGCTTCAATGTCAGGAGTGCGATGACTCTACTCTGGGTATTATTCCAGAAGTTTAAGAAGCTGTGCAGAGTGATGAGCCTACTTAGCACCTTGGAGAGCTTCTGTAAAGTTTGGAATGAAACCTGAAGTGGATTCACTGCACCCCTGACATGGAAACAACTGGTTGCCATTGGAAAGAGCCCGGTTTTAACTTGGTACCCAAATGAAGTCAGTGTTGGTGCCAGTCAGGCCTCCTAAGAGAGGGCATTCTACAACCAAGGTGCCACAGCAGAGAACATCCTACAAGAGGAATACAAAACCATTGTAGCATCCCAGCAGTAACCTCATGGCATTGATATACTAGAACAGTGGTTCTCAACCTGTGGGTCCCCAGATGTTGTTGGACTACAGTTCCCAGGAGCCCTCTGAGGTCTCACCTTGACAAACCAGGTGGTCCTCCCAATCATTAGTGAGGCTGTAGGATTGAACTCACAGCCTCACTAAGGACTGGGAGGACCACCTGGCTGTCAAGATGAGACCTCAGAGGGCTTCTGGGAACTGTAGTCCAACAACATCCGGGGACCCACAGTTTGAGAACCACTGTACTAGAAGCCTCTGATTTTTACCAGTGGTTGTATTCTATCTGAATAACAACACATCTGTTTTTCAATATGTTTAAAGTTATTGTCCTTGTTTTAGTTACTTTATTTAGTTCTGTAGCTTATTGCTATTAACTGCCATCAAGTTGAATTTGACTTATGGTGAGCCTACGAATGAGAGACCTCCAAGTCACCCTATCATCAACAGTCCTGCTGAGGTCTTTTTAGACTCAGGGTTGTGGCTTTCTTGATTGAGTCTAACCACCTAGAATGTGGTCTTTCTCTTTTCCTACTGCCTTCTATTTTACCAAGCTTTATTGACTTTTCTAGTGAGTCGTATCTTTTCATGATATGTCCAAAGTACGACAGTTTAGTTATGTTTCTAGGGAGAGTTCAGGCTTGATTTGCTCTTGGATTCATTTGTTTGTCTTCTGGGCAGTCCATGGTATCTGTAGAACTCTCCTCCAGGACCACATTTTAAATGAGTTGATTCTCATCAGCTTTCTTCATTGTCTAACTTTCACAACCATGCACAGAAATCAGAAATGCGATGGCATGGACAATTACTTATTATTACCTGTGATAAAAAAAAACTTTTATAAACTGCTTGGCTTTGAAAAAGACATCTAACCCAAAGGTGTAATTTTCTTTCTTTCTTTCTTTCCTTTGGCTTTGTTGCAGAAATCTCAGTGCTTGCGGCGGGTTTGACGTCTGCGATGACATGGTCACTAAAGATGTCATGACTCCTCTTGTAGCTTTACTGAAAGAGGTATATAGTATGGTGACTTAGGGAAGGGACTGAACTGTTGATTGAGAAATACTGGGTTTAAATCCTGCTAGAATCATCTACTTTGAAGATTGGCAATGGTTTTCCTAGGTTGAAGGCACCCTAAGAACTGGACATCCTACAACTGAATACAAAAATTTACATGCTCATCCTCTTCAACAGGGATTCACAGTATGTAAGCCCCACACAACCACACTGCCACCATTCTCTGAAGATGCCAGCCACAGATGCAGGCAAATGTCAGGAATAAACGCTTCTAGAGTACGGCCTCACAGCCTGGAAAAAAATCACACACACAAAAAGTTATCCTAGGTATTTCCCTTTCCCTTGCAGTCCTGTTAGCTGTGATGCTTCTAACTGGAGTTGTTTGAGGTTCAAGCTGGAGTGCTGATGATTGACTACGCTAGTGTAACTCATGGCTTGTCTTTGTTGCAAAAATGCTCCTCATATAATTTGAGGAGAATACCTTTTGTCCCAATGAGATCCTATATCATTTCACCGTATTCTGAAGGAGGGGGGCAAAAACTCTAAAAATGATGCGGGAGAAGCCTTTGCAGTGTTTCCCGTATTTTTTAAAAAACCCAAAGGAAAGGTGCATTCCTGGTTGTTGGGACAAGCAGTTTGCTTTACTGAGCATTTCCAATAAGAGCGGAAGTGGAAAGCTGATTGTTCGGACGTGTACAGGGGCACAGCTTGCTAGTAAGGCAAGCACCCGGAACCACCATGTTGGGTTTTTGTCATAGTGACTGTGCGCTGAGGCGACGAAACTGGCTCCGCCCCCCCCCCATTTATTTAAGTGTAAGATCACACTTCTGCATGCACCTTGGATTTGCTTTTAAAAAAAACCTGTTCGGCAGGGGCAGCATTTGGTGATAATAAAAATGTGAGTAATTTACTCGTGCCTGCCATCTTGATTCACAGGCATGCCCATTTGAACATCAAATGCACATGGCTTCGCATGCTTGAAAAATCTTGAAGAAGAAACTGGCTCTCTCCCCCTCCCCCAATTATTAAAGTGTAAGATCACACTTCTGCAATCTTGAAAAAAAACCTTGGAGACAAATAAAAGTCCCACCAGTCCCTTGAAGCTGGTGCAAATTGGCATTAGTGCGCATCAATCCACATTTTATAGCGTTGTATAGATGAACTCTCAGTGTAGGCAGCAGCAGAAGGAGGGAAAAGGCAGGAGGTTCAGCACCCATGAGAGAAGTAAGGTATTGGTGAAATAAACTACTCAGAGGCAGCAGATTTTGTCTGCCTCCCCTCACCAATGTTATGCGACCCTGGACAAAGTCCAGCTGCTAGTGTGGAGCACAGTCAGGATTGCCTCTTACTTCTTCAGCAATCAGTATACAGAGATATTCAGCCTCTGGAATTGGAGGGCATATAAATGCACAGTATGACTGTTACCTGTTATTGTTGTCCTCCATGAATTTGTCCGGTCTAAGTTGGCAACCATTGCCACTTCTCATGGTGATGAATTCTACAGTTTAACTTTGCCTCATGTGAAGAAGTAGTTCCTTTAAATCAAGGATGGGCAGAGTGTGACTTGTGGGCTTTATGTTGACCTTGGATCCCACTTTTGCAGCCCCTGAAACCCCCACCAGTTCCTTGAAGGCCCCCTGCAACCTACCTCAATTTAAACAGAAATTATTTTGATTTGATATTTGGGTGTTTTTCACCTGAAAATTGCATGGAGAGCTCTCAAAATATGCAAAAAATAACTCCAGCCCCAGAGAGAAAGCCCACGAGAAGTCCCCAGAAGTCCCAAATGCCTCTGTTTTCATTGGAGTCCTTTTCAAAATGATGGTAGGAAATGATGCAATGCTACTTCTGGTTCCATGTTGGGAAGGATTTTAGTGAAGGTAGAGGTAATTTGGGAGCACTGTCAGTAGGGTAGTAACACTTCTTAGGAAATCTGCAGATTAATCTTATTTCACCACCAGCTGATTACTGGATGTACTCTGATTTATTCTGCTTTTGGTTTCTTATCCACATTTTTTTTCCATTTTGTTCTGTTATCAAAAAAAAAAAAAGTGTCGGGCAGGACTTGAAGAAAGCAATGGCTCTCTAAAGGAAGCCAAAGACACCAACAAGAACTACATTGAAGACATTGCGTATGAGGCAGTGAACCTGCTTTGGAATGTCTGGTAAGCTCTTAAGAGGACATTCTTGGTGCCAGGACCATTTTGAGATGCACACTGGACAAAGTGCCTCCTCCGTTGATGGCTCCATGCTGGGCTTAGTTGGAAGAGGCAGGTGTGCCACAGCACAGCAGTTACATTGTGGGAAATTAATATAGCAGTTTCCACTATGGGCCCAGTGTGATTTCAGGATAGTTTGCTAAAGTTCCTTTCATTTCTCTGTTAGTGAATGCAACAGTACAGCAGTATCTATATTCAACAAAGAAGGCTGCTTGCATATTCTGTTACAGTATCTGAAGAGATTTCATACAAATGTGGACCTGGCTATTGCAGTGGGTGAGTATAGGGAAATGTTGATTTTTCCCCACCCAACATGCAGCTGAGTGGGATAGAATATATGAAGGCAGAACTACATTACTTTTTGTGGGCTACAGTTCCCAAAATCTATCATGACTATTAGCCATGATGGCTAAGGGATTCTGGGAGTTGCAGCCCAAAAAGGAACTTGTCTAAACTCCAAATAAAGTTTATTTATTAAATCTACCAGAAACAGTGATTATCTGAACAAGTAGTCATCTGTTTGGGGCAGGAATGGAAAAGGTTTACTACTGTACTTTTATTTTTATTTATTTTAGAAATTTCTGTCTTGTTTTCAGTTGTTGCTTGGGTTTTTTTTAAAATTCCAGAGTGGTTTGTGGGGAAAATGGACGAAAAAAATGCAGCCACCATTAAAATATATGTGCAGATAAAGATCAAATCAAATAGCAGCAGAGAAGAGTAAAAGGCAGTATTGGGTGATTAAAAAAATAAATAATTGGTAAAATCAAGTATAGTGGGCCCTTGGTATCCACTGGGATTTGATTCCAGGAGTCCCCGAGGATACGAAAATCCGTGGATGCTCAAGTCCTATTATATACAATGGTGTAGTAAAATGGCCTCTTTTGTATAAAATGGCAAACAGCAAGGTTTGCTTTTTGGAATTTCCCCCTCAGACATTTCAAGCTGTGGTTGGTTGAATATATGGATGCAGAACCTGTGGATACAGAGGGCCGACTGTAATAATAGCAGATAGAACATTGTGCCACTCTTCTTGGCAGGCAAAACCCTGACAAGCACAAAGGTGGCTATGCAGAAGCAGATGTACACTGAGTGGTGAACCTTTTCCTTTTTGTACATACATCTATACATAGATGCATACATAGGACCCTTCAGATTGATACTTTAGGGCTGAGGAGGCCAAATTTCCCTCTTCAACTTCCAGCTGCGGGCTACACACACCCATCGGTGTACCAAAATACCTACAAAATGCCTCTTGTTTTTGTCCATGTCTTTCCCAAAATGGTGACCAGAAGTCACATTGTATCACTTCCGATCACCATTTTGGAAAGGACGTGGACCAAAATAGGTTTGAGGTGCAGAATTGGAGGTTTTGTGTATGAAGGTGGACTTTTGGGAGGCTTCCTATTCATTTGGGGGGTGCTGTTTGTTTTGGGGGTGAAAATTGCTCAAAAATCATGCCAAAAATCTTTAAAAAATAAATTTGGAAAGCTTTGAGAGACGGGGGCTTTGGGGGCTACAGAGGTAAAGTCCAAGGGCTTATGCAGCCCACAGGATAGGCTTTCCCTATTCTGCTGTAGAAGTAGGTTGAGAAACCTCTGAATTCACCTTCAGAGAAGTTCTCGGCTAGTCGCATTCTTGTGGTGGTCAAAGCCAAAGGAAAAAGAAGCGAGACCATATTTTATATGATACTTTTTACTGCCAGCAAATTAAGCATTTTAGCTTTTTAAGAATCTCTCAATCTCTGTATGTGTGTGGGGATCTGCCAGAAGTTGGGAGACCACCATATGAGAGGGTCATTGAAATGGAACCATGGTGATCCGGGGAAACCGAGAAAGGTCAGATTGGGACCACAGAAGCACCAGGTTGGGACTTCATCAGTGTTGGGTTGGACTGTAGGGCCTGAGGTTCCTCAGCCTTGTTCTAGAGGAGCTCCATGTCCACCAAGGAGGTTTTAAGCCCATGTTCTAGCCACATATGAGGTTGGAAAATGGGAACTAAGTCTTGGGGACCAGCTTTTGTTGCGCCATATGGGAACTTGACAGAAACCTAGTACAGCTGAAGTAGTGCTCAGGCATTTCTGACAGATAACTTGAAACGATGCCCACAATTTAAAATTGTTGATGTTTTCTTGTCCCCATAGCATCCTGTTTGCAGGCAGTGACGGAAGACAATCCTGATCTGCTCTTATCCTTTGATGCTTCGGTGCAACAGGTGCTGGAAGCGGTCATGCTATCATCTGATAAAAGCATGGAGCACACTCTTTTACGGACACTGGTGGCAGGCAGGTTTTAAGTGAACGTATCGTTGAATATATTGTTCGGGGTATTTCAGGAAGGGATGTTGCTCGATGGGAGAGCACCTGGTTTGCCTGCAGAAGGTCCCAGGTTTAATCAACAGCATCTCAAGAGGGGTTGGGAAGTTCTCATATTTGAGGCCAAGTCCACACTACACAAATAATCCAGTTTGAAACTGGGTTATTTGCCATGGCTCCTTCGTATGGAATCCTGGGATTTGTAGTTTGGTGAGGCACCAGCACTCTTTGGCAGAGAAGGTTAAAGGCCTTGTAAAATTACAGACCCCAGAATTCCATAGGAAGGAGCCATGGCAAATAACCCAGTTTCAAACTGGATTATTTGTGTAGTGTGGATTTGGCCTGAAACCCTAGAGAGCCACTGCCAGCTAGTGTAGGCACTACTAAATTAGATCAACTAATGGTCTGGGTACAAGGTTAGTTCCTATCTGTTTTGGAATCGAATGTGTAAATGGGGAGGTACCAACAAACAAGACAGCAAAAGAAAGAACCCAATCTAGCCATTACTTCTCTTCCCTCCTCTTAACCCATTCCCCACCCCTTCGCTCAGTTTGTAGGTTTTATTACATGTCCCACAACATTTAGAAAACATGATTAGCCTGGTATTATTTAAATGGCTTCCAAAGGTTTTATCTATTGAATTCTACCCAGATTTAGTTTCTTTGCTGATTCTCAAGAGGAGATCATTTTTATTGAGGCTTGTGAAGTTGTTTTAATTATGACTTCACCCCCCTGGGACGTTGAAGCATGCTGGCGATGCAATTTGATCTGTGCTTTAACTGGGTCGATGTCACAGCAGCACAGACAGACGGGGCTTGCCAAACTCCTGTAGCCTCTGCAAAATAAATTGTGCTCCTTTGAGGCATTGAGATTGGGGATTATGCGATAAGCAACACATGGATTGTGAAGGTTGCTATATGTCTATGATGCAAAAAAAAAAAAATCGGAGGTATCAGTCGGTTGGGTTGCATACACTGATGGCAATGGCCACATTACAGTAGGATCCCGTATCCACTGATTCATTATCCACTGATTCAATTATCCATGGGACACAAAACAGCACACCTACCATAGAGTCTTCCTAGAAAATGTGTCCCCTCTAGCCATTTCCTAGGTCCTCCAAGGCAACTCTGGTATTTTAAACCGGAAGTCCCATTATTTTCAGTGGCATTTGCTATTATCCATGGTTTTTGGTATCCACGGCGAGGGGGGGGGGAGGCAGAACCAATCGCCAGCAGATATGGGGGTCCTACTGTACTTTATCCTGTTCCTGTGCCATTTAGGCCCTTTTGTGTTGGTGTATGTGCTCAACGGTTTGCACATTCCTCCTGTGTCCCCATGTTAAAAACTGACAGTGTTCTGAAACAAGTTCTTTCCTATCCCAAGAAGCCATTTCAGGACTGCTTTCCTGAACAAAACCTTTAATCAGAGCTTGAAAGAGTTACAGGTTGCCCCCCGTTTATGTGGGGACTTACTGCAATTCCTGGACTTTCTGCAGATATGTGAAACTGCATATAATAGTGAACTGCCATATTATACCATAGAATTGTGCCAGAGGACCTAGAAATGCCTGGAGAGGGTGCCTCTCTAGGCATCTGGCACAACTCTATGGTCAATTTCTAGCGGTAGTTGGAAAGAGGACCTAGTGAGTAAACAGCATGACTCTGTAGTCTTCCAGATACCTAGAGAGACCTCCCCCTCTGATTGTGGGTAAGTGAAATCACAGGCATTGATCTCACGTAAAAGGGGGGCGACCTACACTTTCTTGCAAGGATGAGAGCTCCTAGCATCAACCAGTAGGGCTGCTAGACCATTGAGGAAACCCTATCGGTTGAGGGATGCAAGGAGTAGTAGGAGTCCAATGAAGTTACTTTTCCAAGTTCGTTTGTTAGTTTCCTTGCCAAGAACCCCCAGGGTTTACTTTGGCTTTTTGATGTCCTTAACCCACTCATTTGTGAAATTACACTTATTGGTCAAATGACAAGTTGTCTCTCAAATTTATTCGTTAACACAATAGCCCAAGCTAAATTCTGAATGCCCGAATGGAATATTTTCAACTTTTTTTTTTTGCCCATTGTGCTGAGTGATGCTAAATAAATGCCATTCATATATATATGTGTGTGTGTGTGTGTGTGTGTATGTATGTATGATGGGACAACTATTTATGCTATCGGTCCTGAGTCTAGCCTAAGGAGCATGTAACACTACCAATACTGTACTTACAATCTGTGTTTTTATTTTAAATATGAAGAAGTCTTAAATTGTTCTCTTTGAGCAGAGATTTGGTCTTTAAGGGAATAAATAGACTTAGGCCACATCCACACTACACAAATAATCCAGTTTGAAGCTGGATTATTTGCCATGGCTCCTTATAGTGGAATCCTGGGATTTTTAGTTTGGTGAGGCACCAGCACTCTTTGGCAGAGAAGGCTAAAGACCTTGTAAAACTACAAATCTCAGGATTCAGTAGAAATTAGCCATGGCAAATAATCCAGTTTGGCCTTAGTGTTTTCTGAGAGATATTCTACATAATGGGTGGAAAAAGTGGGGCTGGTGGGTTTCAGGTAGCTGCTGAACCCCTATTTTGTTCTCTGTGAAGCTCTCCAGGAGACCTCCAAGGACCACTGTGCCCAAAATCATTCAGCCTCCCACAAATATGTGGAAGTTTAATTGATTTGAGCCCCCAGTGCATCCTCAAAACCTTTTAAAAAATGCTCTAAATGGTGGTTTGGGGCTGAAGATAAAACAGGAAGTGACATTGCATCACTTCCAGTTCAGCCAAGATGCGTCAGAAGGCAGTGAGCAGAATCATGTGATACAGCTGTAGTTTCAGTTATATGCGGGACTAGAGACCACTTGAAAGCGTCTTCCAAAAGGCATCCTGGGATGATTTTTTTTCTTTCACCAGCCTCCACTTTTCTTGTGATTTATGTTTTGGTAGCAAAACTTACAGATCTATACAGTAGCACCCCTGTATCTGCAGGGCATTGGCTCCAGGGCCCCCTGTAGAAACTGAAATCCATGGATAATAGCAAATGCTCTCTGTCCACCATCACCCCGCCACTGCCGCCATGCTGCTGGACCCTGGCAGGGAAGGGAAGAAAGAGGTGACCTGTTCTCCCTCCATCCCCTGTCCAGCACCCCACCCCCCCCGCTGTCGCCAACAACGGATAAGTGCTGCAAGAAAACTTCCAGCTAGATAGAAGACAAGAAAAACGGGGCTTGGTTGGGCTCTTGTAAAAAAATCATTGAAAAAGGAGTGTGTGTATCAGAGACTTTCTTAACTGAGATATGCCTATATTGTTATTTTTAGCCACCCTGAGTGCCTTTTAAGGCAGAAAAGTAAGAAATAGGTGAAATAATATCCACTAATATTCACTTGTTAGTAAAGATGTGTAGGGTTGTTCTGTAAGATTGTAGACAGTTAGTGGAAACATGCTGTATCTATACTCAGCTGGTGGCTGCTACTTCTGTTTTGCTGTTCTGTACTGTCCTGCAGATGCTATGGTGTCCAAGATTGGTGGCTGATGTCTACCTTAACCTCTTCCTTGCTTAAGGTGTCACCTGGAATATAAAGAGCACCCTACCTTCTGGTAGCCAAGCAGGCACCATAAATGCCATCCTGAAGATTTTCTCGGAATGCTTAGCGATAGACGCTGGTGAGACAGTTATCCAGATGAAGGAAGCAGAAACGGAGAGGTTGAAAAGTTCTGCCGAGTTACAACCAGAGGGAAATGTGGCTGAGGTAGACACCTCAGTCCTTAAAGAAGATGAGGAGATGGAGGAAGTGCCTAAAGAAGCTACCAAAGGGCAAAACGATGTTTCGGATCTGCTTCCAGTGAGTGTGGTTGATGCTGGCTCATTGAATGCTAGATGCAGGGGCATAGCTATGGAAGAGAGGCAGAATTAGAGCATTACCCCCCTCCCAAAATAAGAATTCTGTCCCCAGTGAAATTTTCCTTCATTCTCCAAATTTCTAACATTGCAATAACTTTAAAACGTCAGCTGAGCATTTAGAAATGCAGTTTAGGTATCAAATGAAAAGAGGCAGGAAAAGTGACTAAGACAACGTGAGTACAGCAAATAGAAGAGTTTGAGGTATGAATTATTTTTCGTGTCTTGCTTCTTGCAGCACTAGAATTTTAGGGACTGAATGATAGTGTCACTTGGAAGGGCAGAATTCTTATTTGGAGGGTCAGTGCCCTCAATGGTGCACCACGACCCAAAGCTACACCCAGTCCCTAGGTCTTAGCAGGCATGGGGAAAGAGGCACTACCAATATTCAGGCTTTTATTCTACAGGTGGCTTTGAGATGTCTTAATAAGGCTTTGGTTGGAGTGCACTTTTCTCCTTCGGGTGGGTTTCCTATGGGCGACTGGTTGGCCACAGAATGGGAACAGAATGCTGGACTAGATGGGCCTTTGGCCTGATCCATTTGGACTAGTCTTACACTCTTATGGCTGTTCTGTGATATTACTGCATGCTTTCAGAATATCTGGTTGGTGTTTTTTTTAATTGCAAAAGGATCTTGTAGCACCTTTGAGAGAAAGTAGCGGTAGCATGAGTTTTTGTAAACTTAGTGTATGAAGCAGATGCATGGACTCACACTCTCTCAGCCTCAAAGGAAGGCAAAGGCAAACCCCCTCTGAACAGAAAACCCCATGATATGTTTGCTTTAGGGTCACCATAAGTCAGAAACAACTTGAAGGCACACAACAAAAAGACTCAGTCAAGGAAGCCATGGTCCTGAGTTTGCTAGACTTGAGCAGTGCTATTAAGGACAAAGTATCTTGAAGGTCTCTCATTCATAGGGTTGCCACAAGTTGAAGCCGAGTTGATGGCAATGAAGAACATAGCAGGTGATGGAAAAAGCCTCTGCCAGAAAGTCCATGGAAGACCTCTGCCAGTCTGAATAGACAGTACTCTAGTACTTGTCCAGATGAAAAAAATAGTCTGAATATAGTCTGAGAAATAGTAAGGAAGATATCTGTGATCTTTCTTTTACAGTGCAATAGACGGGAGGTGAAACAGGTAGCAGCTTTACTTCTGGCACAGCAGACAGCCCTGGAAATCATTGTTAATATGTGCTGCAGTGAAGGTATGTATGTTGCCTTCTTGTTTATTTGGTACTAGCAGAATTAGTAGCTTTGCTTGAATTAGAAATTCCTTCCTCGCCACCACCCTGGAGTTCTCTTTCCTTTTCCACTGTCTTTCTCCCTCCTTCCCATCACTTCTACTTTTTTTTCCTTCCTCACTAGTTTTTCTCTCTATCCACGTCCCACTGCAATGTTCATTCAGCCTTCCCTTCCCTTTGCTTTCCTTTCCACATTTACCAAACAGCAGAAATTCGTTCTCTCTCATACGTGTGCTCTATTTGGGCTCTGCGGAGGGAAGCATTATTGGAGTTGTCCAGAGGCCCAGTGAAGAAATAAATCTCCCAGGTCTGCCTCCAGCCTTGCCTCTATATAAGATTAGAGACATTAGCTATCTAAAGATGATACTGCAGGCTACAGACAGGTTTTAATGAACTAACATTCATTAGTTAATTAAAAAAAACAGCAACCCTCAAGATACAACTTCACCCAGCATACTTGCCAAATATCAGGTGTCTTAAGTCTCATGGTCTTTCAGTGCATACACACGCTTACACACAAAATCACACACACAATCTATTTTATTAGTATAAATAGCATTACCTCGGGGTGGGGTGAAATCACCATAGATCAGAGATGGGCAACTTCTGAGGGTCCGGGGGCCATTTCTGGCTTCTCCAAGACTTTGGTGGAACAAAACCCCACCTGCCGTTAAAAAAAGGAGAGGCTATAAAAATGGTAAGTAGCACCTGTAGGAGCCTTGTAGGGTACAACTTCTCATTTAAAAGCTATTTTGGGACTGAAAGGTGGGCCTGCTTTAGGCTCAAAGCAACTTTTTTGAGTAAAAGGAAGTAGACTTCCAGTTAGTTCCTGTTTCTAGGAGAGGTTATTTTGGGCCTGAAACCGACCTGCCTACACCTCTTTACAATGGCCTGTAAATGGCCACACAGCAGCTTGTGGCAGGGTTGGAGGTCCTAATGATCTGTATTTTGCCCATACCTGACATACAGGGATAGAAGTACCGCCGGACCTCCGCATTTGTGGAATTAACATAGATTTGATTATTCATGGATTATCTTCTGCCACCTCTGCTGCTGACCTATGTCATTTTTGTGGATCTGTGGATCGTACTTTTTCTGTGTGTTAAATATGATTTTGGGGAGGTGGAGATATTCATGGTTTTCCCACTTTTGTGGGGGTCTTGCACCTCTAACCCCAGTGGATGTGGAGGGCCAACTGTAGATCTTTTAGAATCCAAACTTGCCTTTAATTTTTTGCTTACTTCAGTATTTGATACCTCTTGGCTTAAGAGTGGCTTATACTCTTATACCTTATACTCCGGCTTCATTATTTTCAGTTGTGCCAGAGTCTTCCTCCATAGACTTTACCTTTTCTTCCTGGAACTGCCATTTTCCAGCACCTGTCTGATGCCCCCTCTCTTTCTCTCTTCTGAGCCCTCCTTTTCTTCGACACCTGTGTCTCCGACCCTTAGTTTGCTTGCCATTCTGCACAAAGCTTGATACCAAGTCTACCGTAAATTCAACATTGTGTTACTTTTAAAATGTGGAAATAACTCATTGAAGTAACTTTACATAATTTATACGTTCTGGAAGTTCATGCTGGATTATAACAAAGTGGACCTGAATAAGTCCAGGGCCCCTTTTGCAGTATCACTATGATTCTACTTTAATTGCCATGGCTGCATCCTGGGGAATCCTGGGGTTTGAGTTTGGTAAGGCACTGGAGCTCCCTGGCTGCGAATTCGAAATCAGTGGCTTTTAACCTTTTCTTTACTAGGGACTCCCTTTAAATATCTTTTGTTGCTGTGGGTACCCAAGACTTAACTGATGATTTAAAACCCTAGTAGAAATAATAATAATAATAATAATAATAATAATAATAATAATAATAGTAATAAATAATAATAATAATATTACACCATCCATTAAATCTTCCCTAAGAAGCACTGGAGGGGGAGGGAAGACTTTTCTCCTGCTTCTTCATGCAAGTTTGTAGCTGGAATGGATTGAATGGCAATGCCCAGGCCAAGCCAGCCAGCCTTTGCCTTGGATTATGTCACGTGGCCACTCCACTGCAGGGAAGAGGTGGGCCAAGTAGCCTTCAAGCCTTCTTGGACCCCCTGTGAAGACATCGTGGACCTCTGGGGGTCCCTGGACCACAGGTTAAGATCCATTGTTCTAAATGGATCTCCCTGCAAGTCCCAGGATTCCATAGGATGGAACCATGGCTGTTCAAATGGAATCACAATGCTATAACTGGGTAGTATGAGAGAAGCCCAGGATTTTCTTTTCATGCCTGTGTTGTATGTTTGCAGACCCCTCCGATGATGAGTGGGAAGAGTTATCCAGTAGCGATGAGAGTGATACTTTTATGGACAACAGTTGCGATGAAGGGGGGAAGTTGCTGTCACCCTTGTGCCTTTCGGCTGAGGTTCACACAGCCCTTATGAACCACCTTGTGCCTAAGAAGGTAGGCTCCATCTGTCACCCCTGACTCCTTCAGTATGCAAACACCTGGTGGGAATTTTGAAACCTAGGGGCTACACATGCAGATGCAGCCCTTTGGAGAGAAGGTCCAATGCAGCCCACGGCATTCCTTCCCCTCCTCCCTTTTTGTCCTGGAAAGAAAAGCTGTTTAGCTAAAAAACATATTCACCCAGGGCAGATTCCATTTTCTAATGCTGCTTTGTCCCCACCAATCAACTAGGAGTGAATCCATGTTGCCTCTAGTGGCCCAAAATGGTGGCTGCAGTGGCATGGTTCAAACCTTGGAGCAGCCAAAAATGGCAAGGTGCAGCCCTGGAATGTTCCTCCCTAATGTAAATAATCCCATAGCTAGTTAATTCTGTACAGTAGGACCCCCTTATCTGCTGGGGATTTGTTCTGGGGGGCCCGTGGATACAAAAAACCATGGATAATAGCGAATGCCATTACAAATAATGGGACTTGCAGTTTAAAATACCATAGAGTTGCCTTGGAGGACCTAGAAAATGGCTAGAGAGGACACCGTTTCTAAGAAGACTATGGTAGGTGTGCTGTTTTGTATCCAGTGGATAACTGAATCAGTGGATAATTAATCAATGGATATGGGCGTCCTATTGTACTTCCAAATGTGGCTTAGGACTTTTCTTTTCATATCTAAAACCTATTGTTAATCCTGATTGATTCAGTTAGATTTATGTATGTGTTGACTCACTATTTAACAATTGATTCAGCGAGTCTCCTCTTTGAGAATAACTAATGGGATTCCAGTCACCATCTCCCTGCCACATGGGAAACTGCTTTTTTGTTATATGGATGGTGGTGGTTGCAGTGCTGTTCATTTAAAAGCTGGTTAGTGATGGATTAAACCTGAAAACCAGGAGGACATTTTCATACTAGTTTAATACTAGTACACACTGGAATTGGAATTTTATCCAGCTCACCCTCTGGCTTTGGAGATTTCTTGGCTGTCATAAGGACTAGGAACATGTTCTTTTAGAAAACTTGAAACAAACAAATGAACATGAAAGCCAGTGTTCACAGGAATCTGAATTTTGCTCTCAGTTCTATACTTTATGTGGTTTCTCTTGCGGAATCCTGTCAATTGCAGCATTCTGACAGCAGTCCTCTTGCCAATTTGCTGAAGCATAACAGTTTTTTTTTCTTTTCCTAGATACTCGAAAAAACTGCTTTTCCCAGCAACATTGCTGTTGACATCTGTACACGTAGCCCAGCTTGGAAGCCACTAATTAAAAAGTAGGAGTTAATTCATTTTTATTGTGTGACTAGTAACCTTGCTTGGATAGCACTGTTTCTCTTTGTGCCATTGATGGAGAATCTGATGATATCCTGGTAGCTGTTGTTAGAAAACATAACTTGATTGATCTTTAGTATGATCCATCCAGGGCGGTGAGGGATTTTACTGTCTGAACATGTGATGTCATTTGAGGATTAGTATTTACCAATTCTGTGACCTTCTCTCTCTTTCAAAAATTAAGAAAATTCAAAGTGAGCATGGTGTTTGAGTGATCTTGATTTAGATCAGGAGTGGGGAATCTTAGACCCCGGGGTAAAATCTGACCTGCCTGGAGTTCCCTCTGGGCACACCCACTTCTCTGGTACATCATCATTTGATGTCATCCCAGTTTTTATATAGGTTCTTCCCCCCATTCCTAAAGACTGAAATGCCTCTCCTAAGGCATAGTTAGTTAGCTTTAAGCTAAAATAGTCTTGAGTTTTGTTCTGACTCATTCGTCCCACCCATCAATGGAATGCAGCTCCTGAAACATCTTTGAAATTCAGTTTGGCCTTTGGCTGAAAAAGGAGCTGCACCTTTGGTTTACTTGAGGTGTGGGGACAGGGTAGCCTGTGGGCCACATGTGGCCCTTGGACCCATTTTGTGAACCCTGAAGCATCCGAAGCCTCCAGACTTCCCTCCATAGTTTTTAAAACCTTCCCTCTTTTTGCCCAAACCAGCTCAGAACCACTGCCAAATGCAGCAGTGTCAACCTCCAGCACTCCCACAAAGTTTAATCCCCAGGTGAATGGCCAAAAATGAGCTGGGGGGAAACAGGAAGTCATGTGATGTCACTTCCTGTGAAGATATATCAGTGAAAAATGCTCCCTGCCACCTCTGCAATTGCCCATCAGTGGTATAAATGATGATGTTTAAACATGTATAATAAACCCATGCTTTACTAAGTGCTATACACATATTGGAAGACAAGATATTTCCTCTCCTTGGTCTCACTATCAGCTAGACATGGTAAGGGGTAAAAACAGAATGTAGAAGAAAGACAGATGGAAGTCAATGGATAGGGCCAGTTGGTTTTTCCCCTTGGTGGAGCGTGCTCCTGCTAGGCAAGTGGTGCAGAATAGATGTTATGTTACATTCTTTCTCAAATTCCACATGTGCTTTGAAAACAGATGTGTGGGGGGGATGTGCTTGGGGTTCATTTCTTAAATATCCCTCTTTCTGACTAGTCAGTCTACTGTGTTTCCCATTTTCCTCTTCTCATGGGATGCCAATTTGTTGTTGTTTTAAAAAATAAAAAGATGGATCCCACCTTCTGGTGCTTACACATCATTCAAGATGGATAACAGACATCAAAACCAGTCATCAAATTCAATGAAATCCCAAAACAGCAAAAATATAATTAAAAAACGGGCAGATGCTATAGATAAAACATTAGATAAAATTCATAAAGCAAATGCTTGTCTTAACAAGAAGGTTCTTGCCATCTGTAAAATGCTGTCAAAGAGGATGCCAACTTTTCTTGCCAAGCAAATAATTCCATATCTTAGGTGTGGCCACTGAGATATCAGTTGAGTGTGTTTGAGTGTGTGCGCACGTATTAACCGCATGCACATGCTGCAAGCCACATCTTGTCACCAAAATCCAGTCCCTTTTCACTAAGTGTTTTATTTTCCCTGTGACCAGAGACTTGCTACAAACAGAGACAATCTACTGGGTAGAACAAAGTTTAAGTCCTGTTCAAGACAATAACTTGGGAAAACACAGTGTTAATGGTTTCTGTTGTGCCCTGTATGCTAAGGTTGTTTGGGGAAGGCGGGATTAATTTCCACAAATCAGAAGACTTGCTGGTATTTCAGAAAGAACAAAAAACGTCTGGCCAGGTCTGCCAGTTGAGATTATATGAGGCCTCCATGTTGTTCAGGTGAGCATTGTACAAGAGTGGGAACTGCTGCAATGGGATGCCCCCTTTGAAGCTGAGGGCCTTGAATCATCCATTACTCCAGTTTCTTTCTTAGAGTGGCCATCCTAAAAGTGGTTAACAAGGATGTAACATCTTGGCTTGTGACTTTGTTGGTGCTACTTGTTTGCATGATGTTCTCTTTATGGAGCTTGTAAGAGTCTAATTGGAGATGATGGGTGAGGAGCCTTAATTCTGACAAAAGGCTGAACTGGGTGCCCCTTTTACCCAATATTGCTTTATGCCTCTTTTCATTGGAGCAGGGGTGGGCAATTTGTGGTTCTTTGCCTAATTATGTTTCTACCCTGGCTTAATTTCAAAAGCCCTCTGCAACTGATCAGTTCTGCCACTCCCCACACCAAATAGCCCCCTGGGTGAGAAGGGGCTGGCAAAGAGAAAAGAGGCATCCCCGTCCTAGAACTTGGAAAAGTTACTTTTTTGGTTTACATCTCTAAGCATCCCACAGCCAGCATGGAGTTCAAGTCCCCAACAGTAACTTTTCTCCAAGTTCTGCCCATCTCCAATATGTGTTCCTCAACAGATTACCCATCTGGGAATGTCAGCATCAACAGAAGAAGGAAAAAAGGTTCCTTATCCACACTTTAGAGGAAGTGCTGATGTACATCTTGACTATTTTCATCCCTCCCACCCAGGTTGAACATGGTTCAGTACAGAGCTCTGACCTGCCTCCACAGCATCTTGTTGGTGTCTGATGTGGATTGTCTTGGAGGAGCATCCGTGCTTCAGTCCCTCTCACAGCACCTGTCCCAGTTAATTTTTTCTCACCCAGGTATGTTTGGGCTTCTATGCTGTGTCTGGCTCACCCCGGCCTCTGATTCTTCCCTCTCTTTCTTTCTCATTTGCTCCCCATCATCACTATGTTGTTAATTGCTGTGTTTCCTAGTCCAAACCCTGCCGTGCAGGAATACACAACTAAAGCACTTCTGAAAGATGGACAGCCAACCTGTGTTCAGAGATCTCCAAATAAAGAGTCTAGTTAGCGTTTATTTCAGTGAAGTTAAATTCTAAGTATATAAGTCTGGTGTGTTGAGCCTTGAGCTAACTTTATGGGAGTTTATACTTTTGGGCAGAATTTTCAAAACAAGTGGAGTTTCTGGAAGCCGTAACCAGTGCTTTGCGGGCTCTTTTGCAAATGTTGGCATCAAATAATATACCTCAGGTAAGATTTTTTTTTCTTCCATCATCCTCTTCATAATCTTTGCATTGAACAGAAGGGCAGTTCTGTTTTTCTTGTTGGGATGTATGAGATAGCTGTGAGAAGAGAGCTTACATTGGCTACTTGAGAAGAAAGAGAGCCTACATTGGAAACTGGTTTTGGGGCAAAGAGTCTGCATTGTGGGGGGGGGGGCTTGAATTGCTGAGGTAAAAGGGCAGACTTGAAATGATCTAGAGTTCTCTCTTTGCCTTATTCTCCTTTTATATCCAAAGGTTTTCCACAAGCCCTTTATTATTTTGTATTATAGTTGGACCCACATATCAGCGGGGGTTTGGTTCCCAGACTTACTGTGGATACCAGAAACCACGGATAACAGTGAACCCTATTAAAAGAAAGGACTTCCAGTGAAAACATACCATAGAGCTACATTGGAAGACCTATACGTTCCCTAGAGAGGATACCTCTCTAGGCATTTTCCAGTGTGACTCTATGGTATGTGTCCCTATGTTATGTCCTGCAGATAACTTAAACTGTAGATACTGGTTCTGTTTATATAGGGGTCTGACTGTGTATATACATGCTGAGACTGTTCTTTCAACATGCAGTTGGGCTGCAGAATGGCAGTGCTGCACATACACAGAGTACTTTCCCCTCTTTACTGTTGTTGGTGCTAGAGGAAAATCATAGCATCATAGAGTTGGAAAAGACCACAAGGGACATCCAGTCCAACCCCCTGCCATACAGGAACACATCATCACAACACTCCTGACAGATAGCCATCCAGCCTCTGTTTAAAAACCTCCAAAGAAGGAGACTCCACCACACTCAGGAGCATGGGAAGTAGTTCACAGGAAGTCCTGAAGTGCTGTATTTTTCCTTTTGTAAGTCTGATACTTGAATGAAAAATACTTTAAAAAAAACTTGGATAAAAGCCTTCATCAAAGTTTAAGCTGTATTCTTTTAAAATAGGAAGGCCAATGATTCCACCCCTCTCCCATTGTTATTCTTCTCTTCCATCCCCACTTTTTTTTGTAATTATTCTTTTAAACAGAGCATGACTCCTGAGCAGCTGATGACATTATGTGAAGCTGGTATTCACAGTAGTAACATTAGTGTCCGTGTAAACGTAGTTAGCATTCTGGGAATTGCTGGCAGCGTGCTTGCAAAAGTGGAAGACACTGCAGAAACAATAAAGGTAAGACCTGGTGGTGAGATTTCCCTTTGTTTTTGTTTTTTTAAACCAATTATGTTACTGCTTGCAAGATGCTTGGTTGTATTGTTTTGGTGTGTGTGTTTACCATTCCAGATGATAGGAAAATTCCTCTTAGATGTTGCAACAAAGGATCCTTCTCTTGTGGTAGTGGGAGAAGCTCTGGATGCCCTCTTTGACGTTTTCGCTGATGGAAAAGAAGCTCAAAGGGCAGCGGAACAAATAAGACTGCTTCATGTACTTAGGGAATTCCAGCCAGTTTTCAAATCACGGGTAAGAATATTGTATCACATTGAGAAGGAGGAATGGAAGTGACTATATGGTTTATCACTGCATCAGGCCACAAATCTGAGAAACTAACTTTCCAACTGTTGCTGTCACTAGTAATTGCCTAGAAACCTCAGTTATTTTTTTAAATTTAAAAAAGTTCCCAAGAGGTTGCTAACCCTCATGGTGCAGTTCTTGTTGTGTGCCTTCAAGTCATTTCTGACTTATGGTGACCCTAACACGACCCTGTCATAAGGGTTTCTCGGCAGAATTTGTTCAGACGAGGGTTGCCCTTGCCTTCCTTTGAGGCTGAGTGTGACTTGCCCATGGTCACCCAGTGGGTTTTCATGGTTGAGCAGGGATTTGAACCCTGGTCTCCAGAATCATAGTCCAATGCTCAAACAATACTGTCTCCCTCCTGGTGCAGTAATAAGCTCTAAACCCAAGGTGGGCATAGTCCAGCCCCTGAACTTCACTGTTTTGACCCCTGAAGTCCTGCACGCATTCCTAAAAGCTTCCAGCCCCCCATTTTTAAATAAAAAATAATAAGTGTGAGTTTCTGGCAGTTTTGCCACACAAATCACACAGAAACCCCCCCCCCAAACACATGAAAACACACAAATATGTCCCCACAGGGACCCCCTGAACTCTGTATTACCTCCAAATACCTCTGTTTTCCTCTGTGGTCCCTCTCAAAATAGCAGCAAGAAGTGATGCAACGCTAGGAAAGAGCAGGATTCTACTCTTGCTGAACCCACTAGCTGTGTGTACCATCCTACAACAGGCAAGGTAAACAGCGGCTGCCTCCAGAGTCTTTACTGAACATGCATGAGCAGCAGAGAAAAAAAAGGAGAACATTAGTCCTTCCTACCAGCTAGCCCTGGCATATGAAACAAGCATAGTTCTATAGGTATGGCCACCAAAATGGAAATATCCTTGAAGAATCTTGGAGGAAGCATTCATGCGTTCTCTAGAAGGTTCACACCCTTTTTGTCCACTTATGCAAGGCTTGGCTGACCCGGATGTTTCATTTCATGTGTGTATACTGTGCAGTTTTGAATACAACATTTGTTGAAACACTGAACTGCTCTTTTTTGGAGCGTTTGAACCTATTCCTATTCCTTGCATGTTTTTTTCTGTGTCTAATGTTACATTTTCTGTCAAAGAAGTACAGTCGACAGATTTGGCATCCATGAATTCCACCATCCACAGCTTGAAAATATTAATAAATAAATAAATTCCAAGCAGCAAACCTTGATTTTGACATTTTATGTAAGGGACACCATTTTACTGTGCCATTGTATATAATGGGACTTGAGCATCCACGGATTTTGGTATCCACAGGAAGCCTTGGAACCAAATCCCAGTAGATATCAAGGGCCCATTGTAATGCCCTGGAAAATATCTACTTTGTTAACTGCCTAGTTTGAAGTTTTCAATCTTCAAGCTATCAGTTTCTGAGGGGGTGAAGGAATTTATTTTTCCTCCCAAATATATCATTGCTTTGTCCAAATGATAGCTTTGTCCTGGTTTTGAAAGGGACAGTGCTTTTTGTCAGATGACTTGCTACTCTTTAAAGAAAATAAATAAAGCGATCTCTTTTTTTTTCCTTTTTAAATTGCAGATACGGAAAGAAGGAAAAGGACAATATAGCACTGATCAGTTATGTGTGCTTGACAATGTGAAGCTAAATTTAAGAAGATTCATTGCTTATCAGGAAACACTGGAGAAGAAAAAATAACTTGAATAGTACAAAGAATGCAAAGCTATATTTTTTTGTTATTGTTTGTTAAATATTTTTGACCTGGAATTATATAGCACCTTGCAGTGACTGGTGGTAGGGGGAGGGTGGGTGGCTGGTACTTTTGCGTTGGGTGATAGATTTCTTACAGATAGAAAGTTGGCTTAGAAATAAAAGATAAATTCGGTGTCCACAAGTGCCAGAATGGTATCTTAACATCAAGACTGAAAACATTTAAATTCATAGAATTCTCATACATCATACGTCATCATATATCATACCAGCATCTGATCTAGTGGTTGGCCTGCCTAATATTGAATGAATAGTTGAATTTTGAGGATGGTAGAATCATTTCTCTCATTTGAAGGCCTGTCATAGACGTAATGTTCCAGACCTTCTGTACATGGTTTGGTAATTGAGAGCATCTCATGGTTTTTTGCTCTTCCCTTATTTTTACCTTCTTTTCCCATAACACTTGGTTTTGAAAGCGAATCATAGTGCATTTAAGACTGTACCGATCTTAATTATTAGCCCTGGTTAGTACAAGCCACCGTTTCCACATCTGTTTGAAACTGTGGTTGCAAACAAATGGTAGCAAATTAATGCAACCTAATGTTAACCTTAGTATTAACGCTAGTCATGGTTGTAAATGAAAGCAACTTAATGTTAACATTAGTGTAGAAATATAGTTGCCCCTCCACATTCGCGAACTCAGCATTCGCGGTTTTGATTATTTGCGGTTTTGGGAGGGCCCCCCCGGGGCCCCCCAAAACCGTGACAAGGGGCCTCCAGAGGCCCCGTGAAAGCCCTGGGAGGGAGCAGAGAGGGCCGGGGAGGCCTCCGCGGGGCCCTGCAAAGGCCTTGGGGGGGAGTGGGGAGGGCCGAGAAGGCCTTCGCGGGGCCTTCGGAGACCCTCCGGAGGCCCGGGGGGGGAGTGGGGAGGGCCGGGAAGGGACGACTGTAATACTGTCCTCTTGATTAGCACTAGAAAAGGTTAGCAACCTGAACACTAAAGAAGTAAGGTACAATATAAATCAAAGTACGTAATGGTAATGGTAATTATTAGAACAGAGAAGAAAGAGAGCTTGCAAGCCTGTGGTATATTCCCACTCTTATCTACATGGTTAGAAAATCTAGAACGTATCTACTTGGTTAAAATCTCTTGAGCTTATTATAGTTGTGGAGAGGGGAGAGGGGCTGTGCCCTTCTGATACAAAAATGCCATTTTGAAAAGAGAGCAAAATAAATGAGAATTAGTAAAAGAACATTTGAAAAGAAAGTTGATCATGAGTAAAAATCAAGGAAATATGACGCTCAACTCTCCCCGCGGTACTGCAACAGTACCGGCAGGGGCGAGCGTCATCCGAAACTGACGCTTTGCAGCGCAGCAGCCTCGCAAGCTGACGAGGCTGCTTGTGTTACTTTTTAAACGTCCGAAAAAGTCCATAGAGTGTTTTGCAATGTGTAACTAGTGACAAAAGCAAAGTCTGCCCTTCTGCTGGGCTACTTTAGCACAAGTGATAGTGCTAAAGTGTATTAGTGTATTATATAGTGTAATAGTGTATTAGGCTCAAGTGGCTGTATACTGTGACTGGCTTTGTGCCATCTGTATTAGCTAACCACACTGGGAGGTAGGGAGCAAACAGCCCAAAACTCTTTCAGCTCTCCTAGTATATTTTTCATAATTCTTATCAAGCTGGCAGGAGGAAAATATCCAGTTCCTGATAGCCAGCACTGGTCTTGTAGGTGCCTCAGATGGACTAATATTTCAGGTTTCATAGATGCTTGTAGACAATCTACAAAGGCAATGTCTCGCTTGGTTTTTTCCAGTCTTGGCTATATAAATGATAGATTGCCATTGCCTGCTACTGCTGAAGAGTAACAACAGGTGTGGAAGTTGTCACTCTGCAAAATTGCCCACACCTGTCACCTTGAAATGTGTTTGCTGAACAGCTGGCAAATAGTATAGATGGCACCAAACTATCTCCCTTTAGAATCATAGTTAGAAAAGACCACAAGGGCCATCTAGTCCAACCCCCTGCCCTGCAGGAATACACAATCAAAGCACCGCCCTCAGACGGCCATCCAGCCTCTGTTTAAAAACCTCCAAAGAAGGAGATTCCACCACACTCCAAGACAGTCCACTGCTGAACAGCTCTTACCATCCGGACATTTTCCCTAATGTTTAGGTGGAATCTCTTTTCCTGGAGTTTGAGTCAATTGCTCTGTGTCCTAGTCTCTGGAACAGCACAAAACAAGCTTGCCCTGTCCTCAGTATGACATCCCTTCAAATATTTAAACATGTCTATCATGTCACCTCTCAACCTTCTCTTCCCCAGGCTAAATATGCCCAGCTCCCTAAGCCACTCCTCATAGGGCATGGCTTCCAGACCTCCCACCATCCTGGTCGCCTTCCTCTGGACACGTTCCAGCTTCTCAATATCCTTCTGAAATTGTGGTGCCCAGAACTGAACACAGTATTCCTTGAGCCAGTTAAGTGGCTTCAAACTGGGAATGGATGAAAACCAGGAAAACATCCACATTAAGCCAGAGGGTCCTGTGACTTTTTTACAATATGGGATGGGAGTGTTTTCTTGTGTTTGTAAACAAGAGAATATTTCTAGCCGCATCAGTTGAAACAGGTTTTACCACAGACATCTGTATCACAATATATTAGTCATGGTCCATTTCTATACTCTATGCAGGCCAGGATATTGTAGCCCTCTGGTATACTGTCCCTACCACCACGTCTTTAGTTTGTTCTACATGAGATTGTTCTAAAAATTTTAAAGTTTTTTTTTTAAAAAATATGGTCCTGTGTGCCCTTCTGGCCAGAAGTGTTTTATAAATATTTCAATAAATAAATAAGCTCCAGGAAGGAGAAAATATTGTGACTTGGTTTTCTGCTTCTGTACTATCCAGTTCACTCTACATTCAGTTTCATATTTGTTACTTTTTTAAATCCGACAACTGGTATAGGTTATATCACATGCAATACTTACATCTCCTCTGAACAGGTGTATAATATACCTGTGTGCACCTTGGGATACTGCATGAAGTCAATTTAATGGATTTTGGCTGTCTACGCTCTGCATATCATTGCACACTAGGCACAACTAGTTTCTGTTGTGAATAATGTACTCACGGTGTTAACGTGGAAAATTTCTTGAACAAATGGCAGAATATGTTTTCTTTGTAGCAAGGGTAATTTTCTTCTTTGAAGCTGGACTACAAGAATAATGCTCAGAGATGTGCTTTCCCCTCTATTTTCCTAAGATCCCCCCCCCCAATAATAGATACTTTTTAAAAAAACGTATACGGTATGTTAATTTTTGGAAAGGAAAAAAACCTGCGACTGATTTGTACTTTTCTTCTTTTCATATAGAGTAGCCAGTCTGTTGTTTGACAAGGGAGGATGAATGAGCCACATCAAATACAGTTTTATTTTTGCACTATAACTCCAGGAGCTAGAGAAGGATGGATATATAGAAAATACAGGTCACCCCCTGTATCCGCGATATGTCCTCTCTAGCAGAACAGCCCTCCATCCATCCCAGCTGCCATTGCCCTGGCCAAGGAGAGAGAGGAGAGAATGCTAGATGGCAGGGAACTGTTTTGTTCTTTTTTTTGTAAAGCACCATATACATTGATGACACTATAGAAATAATAGATATTAGTATTGTTGTTGTTGTTGTTACTACTACTACTACTACTAATATCTGAGTTTACCATGATAACTGAAATTTCCTTCATCACTGGCAATAATGAGAGGACTCCTCTGGGGTTTTTTGTTATGATTATTATCAGGCAGCGATGTAAGAGGAATCCCAATCAGCTGGAAGAAATAAACTTATCTCTTCAGGCATAATGGATACCCTCTTAGCCACACTCCTTTTTTTTTTCATAGGGAGATGCTGTCTACAGGAGTCTGTGGATAATTCTGCCTGGGTGAAAATCAGAGAGGAGATCCTGTACAACAACATCAAGGGTTTCATTGTTTAATGTTTCCTATAATCCTCAGCTCCCTGAGAATGATGGAAGTTGCAGTTTATCCCCTCTAGAAGGCATCAGAGTAGGGATAGTTACCTTTAAACCTTTTAGCTTAAAAATCTGTTCCAAAAAAATGGGAGAAAAATCAGTACCAAAAAGTTAACTGAGGCAGTTGCAAGTTGTGTCAGCTGCTGATAAGCAAAACAACCTGTAATCGTCTGCAGGTTCCAAGAAGAACATGTCGCTCGTAAAATTCCCCATGCGTGAACCTTTTGGGCTTTTTCAATAAAGGAAAGGCAAAGGTGATGGTGAAGATTTGTGGAGGCAATGTACCTCTTCATATTGCTAAGGCTGGTGCCACTTTCACATTGCTAAATACAAACACAACATAAATTATTTGAGCTGATGATTAATTTTCTACATGGTTATAGTGGAAAGTGTGTGTGTGTATGTGTCTAAAACATGCATTCCCTTAGCACATTTTTGGTTGAATCAATTTTAATTATTGACAGAGATGGAAAATCTGCCTAAGCCTTTGGTGACCTAAATAATAAAAGAATACTATCTGATTAGAATGAAGAAACTGTGAGTAGATAAAATAACCTGTCTACTCAGAACATTATTGGCTTAGGCAATATTCCTTTTGTAATTCTATTATTAATTTTTAATTATATTCTCAAATCAGCCACAATTTGAAACCATATTGTTAGGAGAAAACAGAATTTGTTTCATTTTTGCTAAAGTGATGTTGCCAAACACTTCACAACAAACCAGATCTGCAACAGGATTGGTACAATTTTAAATCAAATTTATACTTGTAGTAAACTTGCCAAAATCCATCTGCAGGTGGTCTGCCAAATTACTTTTCAACTCATGAAAACACATGCACACCACTTGCACTCTCCCATTTCTCCAAGCCAAAATAAGTACATGTAGCAGGCGATCCACCTTTCCCTGGTTTTAGAGAAATACCAGTGCATTTTGAAATACTGTCCAAGAATTTATTTTTAAATGAAGATTTGTCTCTTATGGTAACTGGCCTCCAATGTGCCACAAGATGAAAAGAATAACTACTTTGAAAAAAAATCTGACATAAGACTTTGGTACCAAGAGGTACTGTTAACATGAACTTTTAGTGCTTTGTGGTTACTTGGATCCTTTTTCTCAGAACTTTGGAAACAGTTTGAAATAATTGTTAGCCTTTCTTCTTTGGTATTTTCATATAACTGTTTTCAGTCTCCCTTTATTCTTTGTGTGTGTGTGTGAGAGAGAGAGAGAGAGAGAGAGAGAGATAAATAGGCCTCCGAATTCTGATAATTTTTATTTCTGTTTGTAATATTGATCAGATAATGTGCCTTGCTAAGCAAAAGATTTGGATGCAGAGCTGAACTTGGATATAATATAAATTACTCCATTTATGGGGTATATTTACCTTTTGCTGCTGAGCAACGAAGAGATGCCTTTGGATCTGGGATTCTTTCTATGATTGCCAAGTGATGGTTTTGGCAAGAAATACCTTTTCCCATCTATTAAAAAAAAGATTTTGGATTGTAAGTGCCAGATTAAATTACTGTCTTGTATTCCACTGTGGGTGGCATGCATGGTTTATTTAAGTGAATACATAACGTAGTTTGTAGAAACTACAGGGAATTTGTTACCACTGTGTTCCACAAATTTGTAATTCTGTGAGAGGTTGTTATCTTGACAGACTTTTTGTAGTTAAAGGTGTTTTGCAAACAGTCCAGAAATTCAATTTGGGTGGGAGCATTTGTTTCACACATTTTCCAGAAAGATACCTCTCTTGAAATATTTTGTCGAGATTTTAATGTTCATTAAGGTCCGAATGGCTGGTTTCGAGAAAAAGTTTAAACCCTGTGAAATCAGTATCTTCTTCGTGGTCTCTGTGAATACTATAAAATCAGTTTAATCTATTATTAAATGCAAGAATGTAGCAGTTACTGAAATTTTAACTTAAACAAAGTTATCTATTCATTTGCCAAGACATTCTAGTCAGATTTCTGCTGCATATGCTGACACTCTTCATTTACTTCATTTACTTTTAAGCTGTATTCCCCTTTAAGTGCTCTGGCTGCCTCCTGTGGAATCCTGGGATTTGCAGTTTAGTGAGGCCCATTCAGCCAGAGAGGTCTTAGGCTTCATGCAACTACAAACCCCACAATTCCACAGGAGGCAGCCAATGCAGTTAAAGTGGAATAATAGCACTTTAACAGTGCAGTGTAGTAAAGAGGACAAGGCAGCAGCCAGAGTGAGACCTAGCCTGGCCTTGAGGCACACACACCCACTTTTAGCCTGATGAGACACTATACTGTTATAATTCCACTTTTAACTGCTCTGGCTGCCTCCTGCGGAGTTCTGGGATTTGCAGTTTAGGGAGAGGCATTTAGAACCCTCAGCTGCCTTGAGTCCTTATATTAGGAGAAAGGTGGGATATAAATAAATATAATAATTAGGCCTCCCTAAACTTCAAACCCCAGAATTCCACAGGAGGCAGCCATAGCAGGTAAAGTGGAATAATAGCACCACTATAACAATGTCACACTACACTGTTATAGGGCTATTATTCCACTTTAACTGCCTCCTGTGGAGTCCAGGGATTTGTAGTTTTGGCCGGGACCATTGAGCATTCTCCTCCAGAGTGCTCTTAGGCTTCAGTAAACTACAAGCCCCAGAATTCCACTGGAGGCAGCCATCATGGTTAAAATGGAATAATAGTACTATAACAGTATAGTGTGATAAAGGACACAAGGTGGGAGCCAGAGTGAGGCCTAGGCCAGCTGGACACGCACACACACACACTTTTAGCCTGATGAAACACTACACTGTTATAGGGCTTTAATTGCACTTTAACTGCGCTGGCTGCCTCCTGTGGAGTCCTGGGATTTGTAGTTTAAGGAAGGGCATTTAGCATTCTCAGCCAGAGAGCTCTTAGGGCACATTAAACTACAAACCCCACAGTTCCACAGGAGGCAGCCATAGCAGGTAAAGTGGAATAATAGCACTACTATAACAATGTCACACTACACTGTTATAGGGCTATTATTCCACTTTAACTGCCTCCTATGGAATCCTGGGATTTGTAGTTTAGGGAGGGGTCACTGAGCATCATCCTCCAGAGAGCTCTTAGGCTTCACTAAACTACAAGCCCCACAATTCCACAGGAGGCAGCCATCATGGTTAAAATGGAATAATAGTACTATGACAGTACTGTGTGGTAAAAAAATGAGGCGGACACAAGGTGATTGCCAGAGTGAGGCCTATGCTAGCCTGAGACACACACACACACACGTTTAGCCTGATGAGACACTACACTGTTATACTGCTATTATTCTGCTTTAACTGCCTCCTATGGAGCCCTGGGATTTGTAGTTTAGACAGGGGGTATTAAGCATTCTCCTCCAGAGTGCTCTTAGGCTACACTAAACTACAAGCCCCACAATTCCACAGGAGGCAGCCATCATGGTTAAAATGGAATAATAGTACTATGACAGTACTGTGTGGTAAAAAAAATGAGGCGGACACAAGGTGGGAGCCAGAGTGAGGCCTATGCTAGCCTGAGACACACACACACACACACACTTTTAGCCTGATGAGACACTACACTGTTATACTGCTATTCTGCTTTAACTGCCTCCTATGGAGCCCTGGGATTTGTAGTTTAGACAGGGGGCATTAAGCATTCTCCTCCAGAGTGCTCTTAGGCTACACTAAACTACAAGCCCCACAATTCCACAGGAGGCAGCCATCATGGTTAAAATGGAATCATAGTACTATGACAGTACCGTGTGGTAAAAAAATGAGGCGGACACAACGTGGGAGCCAGAGTGAGGCCTATGCTAGCCTGAGACACACACACACACACACACTTTTAGCCTGATGAGACACTACACTGTTATACTGCTATTATTCTGCTTTAACTGCCTCCTATGGAGCCCTGGGATTTGTAGTTTAGACAGGAGGCATTGAGCATTCTCCTCCAGAGTGCTCTTAGGCTTCACTAAACTACAAGCCCCACAATTCCACAGGAGGCAGCCATCATGGTTAAAATGGAATCATAGTACAGTACTATGACAGTACCGTGTGGTAAAAAAATGAGGCGGACACAAGGCGACGGGAGGCAGCGTGAGGCCTAGGCCGGCCCGAGCCATACAACCACCCACCCTCCGTCTTTTAGCCTGAGAGCGTGGCGGCCCGCTCAGAAGCAGCAGCCCCGCCGCCGGGCTTCGAGGCGAGGGCCTAGTCCCCTGGTTGGCCGCCGCTTCCTCCCACGCCTTTATTACGCGAGGCCCGTGCGGCGGCAGCGGCCTCCTCCTCCTCCTTCTCGACACGGCCCCGCCTCATTCACTCCCTCCCTCGCCGAGAAAGGCGGGGGCTGCTCTGTGGTGAGAAGCCGCCGGAGCAGCCAGCGAGGAAGCCAGCCAGGCGGCCAGCCAGCCCGGGCGACCTCCCTCCGTCTTGACCGCCCGTCCGTCCAGTCCTTTATTTTCTATTTCTGTGGAGGGGCCTCCTCCCTCAGGGGAGGGGAGAGAAGGCCAGCAGGAGCAGCGGAATCATCCCGCCCCAACCTCCCTCTCCCCACACATTTATTTCTTCTCCTTCTCCTCCCTTTTTTTTTTTCGCCTCAGGAAAAGCCGCCCGCCATTAGCGCCGGGAGCCGGTGGGTGGCCACCACTGGGCTCTCGGCCGCCTCGGCTGGGCCCAGAAGCGACGAGGACGAGGCGGGGTGGTGGTGTGGGTGGTGGGTAGGAGACGGAGCCGCCCCAGGCAGCCACTCGCGGGTCGGCCCCCCGTTTGATGGATCCCCGGATCGCCTGGTTCCAGCCAGAGCAGCTCGGCCCCTCGAACCGCCTGTGGATGCAGATTTGGGAGACCACGCAAGGGGTCCGCAACCTCTACTTCCAGCACGAGCAGCAGCAGCGTATCCAACAGCAACAACAACAGCAGCCAGCCTCGGTGGTGGTCCCCCTTCCTCCTCCTCCTCCGGCCCCTCAGCCCACCGCCGCCTCGCCTCCCAACGCCGGGGTCGCCCCGGCCTCCCCGCCCGGCATGTCCCGCGGCCCCGCTCGCTGCGACCCTCAGCCCGACTTCTTGCCGCTGGAGAGCGCCAACAACCATCATCACCACCACCACCACCATCATCACCACCACCACCACCGGCGGCAGGCCTCGCCACAGCCACCGCCGGCTTGGGTAGGCCGGCCTGGGGCTCGGGCATCCCCCGCGCCGCCCACGCCCGCATCTTCTTCGTCTTCTTCCTCCACCTCTCCACCCGCGGCGACGGCTCCGTCTCCTTCTTCTGCTTCTCCCCCGGCCGCGGCGCCGGCGGTCTCCTCGTCGTCTTCTAGTTCTGCCCCCGCCGCCTCTTCTTCCTCGGCCGCCGCCAGCAACAAGAGGAAGCGCGACAACAAGGCCAGCACCTTCGGGCTCAACTACACGCTCCTGCTGGGCCCCGCCGGAGAAAGCGGGGGCCCGGCGCCAGGAGACGGACCCCTGGGAAGGCCGCAGGCCGGGCCCGACCAGCCGCCCGCCGCCTGTTACACCGGCACGCCGTGGAAGAAGAGCAACTACAGCCAGGGAGTGGTGGGGTGAGGAGACGGACGCCTTTGAACCCGCGGGCGCCCCTTGGCCCTGCCCGTTCCCCTGCCCTCGCCTCCCTATACTCTCCTCGCCTTGCCTTGCCCCTCTTTTCCTTCTCCTTTCCTTTACTTCCCTCTCCCTTCCTTTCTATCCATCTCTTTTCCTCTCCTTTCCTTCCATTCCTTATCCTTCTCTTCCCTCTCCTTTCCTTCACTTCCCTCTCCCTTCCTTTCCATCCATCTCTTTTCCTCTCCTTTCCTTCCATTCCTTATCCTTCTCTTCCCTCTCCTTTCCTTTGCTTCCCTCTCCTTTCCTTCACTTCCCTATCTTTTCCTCTCCCTTCCTTCTTTTTCCTCTCATCCTCTTCCCTCTCCTTCCCTTTCTCTCTCCTTCACTTCCCTCTCCTTTCCTTCACTTGCCTCTCCCTTCTTTTCCTTCCCAGCCCTTCTCTTCACTCTCCTTTCCTTCACTTCCCTCTCCTTTCCTTCCCTCTCTTTCCCCCTCCTTTCCTTTCTTTCCCTTCCCTTCCCTTCACTTGCCTCTCCCTTCCTTTCCTTCCCTTCTTTTCCCTCTCCCTTTCCCTCCCTCTCTTTTCCTCCCCTCCCCTTCCCTTCCCTTCCCTTCCCTCTCCTTTTCCTCTCCTCTCCTTCCCTTCCTTCTCCTTTCCTTCTTCCTCCTGGTTTCCTTCCCTCCTTCTCTTCCTCTGCTCCTTCCATCTCCTTTCCATCTCCTCCCCTCCCCTCCCTCTGCTGCACATTTTTTCTCTCCCTTTTAAAATATTTTTATTCAGAATTTCCACATAATAAAACATGACATACATCAACTACTGTACAGTACTACCACTGAATCTAAACATGGTTACTACAAATGTCCCAAATTCATATGCTGTACTTCTAACAGTTGAACACTTCCTTTTCTTTTCCTAGTTGTGATCATCTTGAAACTTATCATCCCCTTCTCCCATGATTTCTTTATTTCTTAAATGCCCTCTGTTTCACCAGCTTTCTTATATTTCAGTTCTCTATGGTTGTTGTTGCTAATTCCCCCCAGCTTCCTTTCCATAGGGTTATTATGTCTCTCCCTTTTTGGAGGGAGGCCTACAGTAGTGAAGTGGGAGATGGGCAGACATAATGGAGGTCAATACATGGGGCTTCTTGTTGTATTATTTGTTTATTTCATTTAATTTTTATGCCACCTTTCTCCGTAGATGGGATCCAAGGCAGCTTCCACAAAACAAATTAAAAATACTATATGTACAGTTAAAATAGTTAAAATAAAATAGTTACAATCAGATTAAAACATAGTATTGGTATCAAACAGATTAAAATGAAAACATGCAAAATAAAAAAAGCCCTGTTATACATTAAAAGCCTGCTTAAAAAGAAAAGTCTTTGCCTGTTGGTGAAAGGAAATCAGGGAGCCCCGTGTTTTGAAAATGGGAAGTTGGGGGTTCAAGATGAGGGGAGGAGAGCTTAGAGAAGGTGAAAGTTAGGAACAGTTCTCTAGCCAAGGTTATAAAACAGTGTAGTTGCTCCAAAATGGTGTGTATTTAATTGATTGGTAAGAGCAAGTATTCTAGGCAAAGGTTAATATACAGTATTTCATTTTTTTAAAGGGCTAGGCTGCGTGGGAGGTATACCTTTGGACCTAGAGGTCCTGCAGGTTTCATCCCAGATCCCTTGGGTGCCTGGTGTTCAGTGCTGAGGCAGTTCCATTAGGCACATGCAAGCAAGCTCTCTGTATGTATGTGTGGTCACATGTGTATGTGGATATAGGTGGTCTCCCACCCTTTTGCCATTTACACACACATACATACCTTGAAATCCAGAATATATTTCCAGGGCAGCCCTCAACTTGAACCCTATGCATGGAGAAATAGTGGAAAGGAATGGAAAGTCAGCCAGTGTTCAGGCCTAACTCAGGCTGTAGAAGTAGAAGCAGTGATACCTTGCATATGGTTAGTGGCATTGGATTATTATTATTATTATTATTATTATTATTATTATTGGTTAGGCATGCTGAAATAGTGTATTGCTTTGAGGCTCCTGTGTAATAAATAGATTGCTGCACAAAGCAGTGGTGTCTGGACTTAATTCTTTACATTGTAGAAGGTCTAAGGGAGCATGGCTTTCATGCTGCAGAAGTCTTTTAAGACCTGGTGTGTGCTTGGAGTGTACTTGGGATGGGCGGGGTGTATTAAGCCAGATTTGTAAATTTATAAGGATTGAATTTAGTCAGATTTGCAGTGTAAAGTTAGGTTGATGGCTGATGGGAGTGCCTGAGTGCTGGTGGTTTGAAAGGGGGGGACTTTGGAGAGGCTTGTATGTGAATGTTGTGGTGTTAGTTATGCTCTGCAGTGTAGTGATTCATTTGAATAAGAGATGGTCTGTTTAAAATGCTGTCTGGCAATCTTGGCCCAGAAGCACATGGCGTGGGAAGCAATAACATGTTCCCAATTTTAATCTGGAAGACAGACTTCTCCCTCTGTTTTTGGAGGGGGGGGGTCATAATATTCTCCCAAGGCAGAGAGGGGTTTGTCTTTCAGATGAGGATTGGGAGCATGCCCTTGTTTCCTACACCATGTTCTTCTGGGCTGAGATGGCCAGACAGCATTTTAAAGAGAATGTCCTTGATTCAGATAATAAAGCTGGCGGCGGAGGGGGGGCTCAGTATACCTTCACCTTTGTAAAGCATGTGTACACTTTGTGTGTATGTATATATAGTATACCTTTTAGATCTTCTAAACCTGCAGACTGTAGATATTTGAAGGAGTGTGTTACACTATCATTGCTTCAACCTGTCATTGCTTATTTTTGCATGGAAAAGGGTGGAGAACCACCTAGATGTGCCCTTTTTTAATAGGGAGGGCAAGAATTAGTAAATGTGCAATGTATGTTCTTAAATACCACAGTAACGGGCACACATGCTGTACAAAAAGGATATGCTCAGGTTTGGATCTTCTGATCCTTGTGATGTTGCAGCATGTGCTCTGACATATGGGAGCACGTGGGCCAGGAAGCATATTACACAGAGACTGTGCCTGCTAAAGAGCATAGTGTACAGAGAATATATATGCTTGGTGTGACACGCAGAGATGTGTGTTCAGTGAATTCAAGAGTCTCATGTAGAAATCACCTCCTCTCAGCTCTTGCAAAGCCTCTTTTTTAATGTGCAAGTCCACATTTTCTGAAGAGAATCTTTGTCACTCATGCTGTTTCATTATGCAGGATCCCCAGAGATAGGTGCCTTACTGAATACAAATGTGCCTGTGTGCAGAGCAAAGAGGGCGTGGAGGAAAGTCTTCTCCGCAGTTGATGCACAGCTTTCTCCATGGCGTGTTACACTTAAATTAATAAATGTTTGTAAGGTATTTAAAAATGTCTTTAAATGGCATATCCTGCCACCCCTGCCCTGTTCTTGTTCCTCCATCAGATCCTATCTGTTGGTTTTGCTTTTATCTTTTCTCTATTATTTAAATTAAAAGTCCACTGGGAAGTGATCAAGCATTCTGGGTGCTTGGAGATATATATATATATATATATATATATATATTTGACTATAGCAGCCCACAGTGTGCCTTCTGATAGCGCACTTGAGGGAATTTTTCAATAATATGTAAAATTTGTCAGTACAATGTTCAATGAAGCAATTTGGTTTTAAATTGTAACTCTTGAATGGACAGTTGCAATAGAAGTCTGATTCTTATATTGTTGTTCATTCACTTCTAATAATTTTTGTGCACATTGAAATTTTTCAGAAAATTTTACCCAGAGCTTGTTTCTGATTTTATGAACAGCAGCCCAGCAGATTTAGCTCCAGCTGAACAGCTTACTTCATCCACAGACTTGTGCCATAAGCCTAAGAGTGGCCTAGCTGGGATTCTACATTGAAAGAATAAAATTACACATAGAGAAAAGAGAGCCATAGTCATCTCTGAGTGTTGTATATCAAGTATTGCTTTCTTATACAGTTGGGCCCCCATATCCTCTAGGGTTTGGTTCCTGGACTTACCACAGATACTGGAAACCACAGATAACAGCAAACCCTATTAAAACAATGGGGCTTCTGGTTAAAAATACCATAGAGTTGCTTTGGAGGACTAGAAGATGTCTAGAGAGGATACCTCTAGGCATTTTCTAGGAAGACTCTATGGTATGTGTTCTTGTTTTGTGTCCCACAGATAACTGAAACCTTGGATATTGGTTCCATGGATATGGGGGTCTGACTGTATTTTGAGATATCTTTCTTCATTTGCTGAGTATTGTCCCTTGTTTTTATAATACACGTTGAATTCAGTGGCTGAGTGGTTTATAACAAAATTTGTAGCTCAAGCACTGTGTTGCTTCCAAACAGACAAATAGAAGATGGTTTAGAGTTAGTTATGTAGTGTCAGTTTCCATCTCTTTCCCATGCTAGTCTCTAGGTGCAGTAAGTTTATCACTCCACGCACCATATTACAGGTTGTCCCACATATCCACAGAACTAATATCTGCAGTTTCAGTTATCCACAGCTGAAAAAATAGGGTCACATACTATAGAGTTGTGCTGGAAAATGCTAGAGAAGTGTCCTCTCTAGGAATTGCTAGGTCCTCCAATGCAAATTTATGGTACATTTGTACTGGAGGTCCTTTATTTTAATAGTTCACTCGGTATCCGCTAATTCTGTATCCATGGATTCAACTATCCATGGCTTGATAATTTTTTTTAAAATCCATAAAACAAAACCTTGATTTTGCCATTTAATATAGGGGAAACAATTTTATTGTGCCATTGTATATAATGGGACTTGAGCATCCATGAATGTTGGTATCCACAGGGTCCTACAACCAAGCCCCAGTGGATACAAAGGGCTCACCGTATAAACAGTAAGTCTGGCAATATATTTCCCTGTGGATACGGGGGAGGGGTGACCTCTATACCATAGTTACCATTCCTTGACCATGATTTGGTCTGATATCTGAGAGAAGTCAGTGGTTTGCTTTGGCTGAAACATTAAACTATGGCTTTCATGCTCAAACCTTGGGCTCGTGTGATCTCTCCTCCATTTCTTTTCCTCTCACAACTATGAGCAGATTAAATGATTTTGCATTTGCTTCAATTAACAATGCCTTATTGCTGAGGTGGGAACCTATGTCCGTTTGTGTGCTGCTGGACTGAGTCCTACCATTCCTGAACTCCCCTGCCCTTATTAGACATATCTTTGAATAAAGAACATGGCCAGGCAGTAGTAACATCTAGTTCTGTGTTTTCTATAGATTCCTTTCTAACTTTCACCCTTGACAATACCCCAAATGACTCAGTACTGTGTTAATTAGGTCCCTACAGAAATCACCAGGGCAACACATCATCAGGTCTTCCAGGTTACTGGTTGGTCAGCTTGAATTTCCTGGTCTAGGAGCTTCCTGCTAGAGGAATCTTTGTTTGTGGAAGATTCCTGTGGAAGTTTGTGGAAGATTTGTCTTCATATGGCCAGTTGTCTTCCTATCTGCAAGTTATAAATATATGTATATATACAACACATGTGCAAACACGCATACACACCTCTTTATCAATTGGGCTCATGAATAAGAATTTCAAGGGCTCTTCAATAAGGAAGCTCCTGAGAGTAAAATTATGTTAGCTTGTTGTGTTTCCTTTTATTTTAAAGACAGAGAACTTAAAAAATGCATGGAGTTGGGAAATGGAGTTGATTTAATCCTTTTGTCCAGCCTAAAGGTTGACCTCACAGGATTGCTTGGCTGAACTTATTTTTAAAGAGGTCAAAAGAAACTCTGAAAAATGTGTCTCTACTCCTCCGTGTATAAAAGCTATAAGCCTGGATTCCCTGTATCCTGCTTATGGCTTTTTGAATATTAAATGAGGATTATTGACAATTGGTGGTTGCAGCCCTATCACCTGAAATACAATCAGAGTGTCTTGTAGTGTGTCACTCCTTATAGGATTTGTGGTAAAAAACATATTTGTAAAAAATTTTTTTTTTAATTAAAAGTGCTATTTTTACTCTGACAGAAATTAGGCTCTAATAAATGGGACAGAGAGGACCTAAATAATCTAAAGGCACCAGATCCTGTCAGATCTTAGAAGCTTTGGTTAGTACTTGGTTAGTACTTGGATGGAAGACTACCAACGAATCCCAGGTGCTGTAGGATATATTTCAGAGGAAGGAACTGACAAAACCACCTCTGAGTATTACAGGTGACATACACACAAACAGAGCAGTGCCCTAGAAGTCGATAGGCTGCAGTTCCTGTTGGCTCTAGCAAGGATGCTGAGGAATAATGGGAGTTGTAATTCAGTAACATCTGGTGGTCCACAAGTTGTCAGTCCACTGGAGTATTTGGAAGGCTTGGATTCACTTTTTACACTAGTGCGGACTTTGAGGTTGTATAACTGAGGAAGTTGTTGTCTTCCAGCCTTCTTTTTCTATCTTTGAAATGGAGCTAATAATGACATAACTAATGTTTGTGCAGTCTTAAAGGAGTTAACACACTTTACAAAACAGCATATATGTTATAAAATCATAGCACATAGCATCATGACTTCTCTGAAAATATTTTTATTAGTTTGTTTATATGGTTTGTAAATTGTTTTAACAATGCTTTTCACTCTTACAAATCTAGTCTATTGAGGGGTGGTGTTGGTTATTGTAACTTCTTCTGAAGACTCATGAATGAATGTGCTTGGATTTTATAGTACTCTGCATGTCTGTCCTCTTTGAGATAACAGGAATGCTGATTTATTAACTCTCGTTTATCAGATAGTAGTTTGCTCTTGTTCTTACACTTCTTGTATAACTTGTCTTGTTTTGTAAACCAAATTGTTTGCATGGTTTAGCTATATAGTTGTATGATTAGTTCCCTAATCCTATTATATATACCTTGAAATGCTCCATGGTGTTAGCAGTGCTGTCCACTAAGCCTTTTAGAATGGTCTGAGTCATACTTGAAGGATAGGCCCTGGAACTAGTTTAATACAACATCATGATAGTGGAGATCAGGCTGTCCAGGTTAGATAATGATTTGTTGTACTAGTGGTCCAGCTGTACATAATAGATATTGAAGATCGAATTATGCTGTTGGTTAATCTAGTTAGGTAATGTTGTACAGTATACCAAAGGAGAGCAAAGTATGAACCTGAGGCTTCACACTTCCTCCAAAGCTGTTTTTGTGGCTCCTGACTTCACTAGACTGTCCTAGACTGGCTTTTGTTTCTGGAAAAAAATAGATCTTAGGGCCTACCTTCTCTGTTCAACTTTTTTTTTTTTTAAATGCCTGTTCAAAATGGAAATTGACTCTGTGGAATTTCTGGTTTAATTTTCTTTGGCGGGGGGGGGAGCCTGTGGAGCCCCAACTAAAGGTCCCAGGGGCAGAAATCCCCCCCCCCACCTTCTGATGTTGCCTATCCATGTTGTATATCCTAGTCAGGAGTAGTTCTGTGGAACTACAGCTATAGTTTTTTCTCTGTTACCAGAGATCTGTTAAAGTGGGGATGCTTGAAATTGAATTTGGAAGCTTCTATGTAGAAAGCTTATGCAATGAGAAGAACCATTTCCTGTTTATGTGTTGTCTTTATCTGATTAGAGGTATCAGCAATTAAAATTCCCCCTCTGTGATGAGTTTCACTAGGTAACTCAGATAAACTAGCTTTCTCTTGTTCATTCATTAATCTGCAGCATCTGATTAGAGGTAGAACAACTGTGTCCTCATCCATATGTCTTTTTTGCTGAGCTTTACATTATAGAATTTTAGGAACTGAAGGCATTCTGTTTGGGTATAGAATTCTCCATGCCACAATCTTGCAAGATATACCAGTCTTGGTGGTCTGTACTCCAGGTCACATGTAATCTTGTAGTGCTTTTTAGTTTTTGAAAGTATTTTATGCCGTGATTCCTTTGCACCACCCTGTTAAGGAAATTTCAGTTTTAAAATAAAATGAAGAACAGGACAGTATCAATTTTGGCAAGATAATATTCACAAATGTTCATGTTTGAAATTATTTTGTATATACATTGGCGCATTAGAATCCATTTGATGTTGCTTATTTATAGGTTAGCGGAAGACAAGGTGAGAAAGCTCGCTTGCAGTCGTGTTTCTTTAATAACTCTTTGAAGCATAAGACTGAGACTAGGATCTTGTGTACTGAGTGCCTTTTACTTTGTTCTAGACAACTAATAGACAACATTACTGAGAGACCTTTGGAAAAGGTAAAAGGCAACATTAATAATCCCAACATGACAACATTGTTCATATGTTCATTGAATTATTGAATTATACAAATTAGTGAGGAAAATAATCAAAAAATCACTCTTAGTATTATCTGTTCCTCCATTTTCCTCCATCAGCATAGAAACAATAGCAACCTTTTACTTAGAAATTATTTGACATTAATTATTTCATTCATACACTTTGCAGTATAGAATCTATAATCATAGTAGTTTCTTTATAGATTAGTGCAGTAAAAATGTTTATGAATCTACTTATGAAGACAAACACTGATTTTTCTGTCCAGATTAAACCACTGTACAGATTTGTGCCATAATGAATGAGGGATGGTTAAGTACCAGAATATAATCCTTGTCCAAAGGAAATAAATTTGTTTCATGTGTTAAGCCCTCCCGAAACATTTCATCTTCCTTATGAAATCTAATAAACGTGGTCAAATCTAGTTTTCCAGTATTGTGCTACTAATAATTGTGCATCTGTTAATAGATTGGAGAGAAATATTGTTTTATTTCAGCAGAGACTTATAACTAAACAAATCTGCTTCTGGGTGGTTACACCCAGAGATAGTAATGTGCTAAAAAAAAAAAAAGAGTTCTGCTTATTCATGAAGTGTTTTCTGGTTTTAAAGCTCATCTATTAGTTCTGCTGTATGGGGGGGGGATCCTGTTTTTCTTACTAGATCTCTGACTCAATTATTAAGCTTTTTTTAGGGTTCAGAAAGTGAAACAGTTATTTACTAACTTTATAGTAATATTAATGTAAATTTGTAACTGTTACTGGTGAGGAAACATGGGGGAATAAATAATAGGGAAACTCCTCCTCCTGTGTGCAATACCACTATGGTTTATGACTAAGGCAGCTAACCCTGAACTTTTCAATATATAGTACAGCAGGGTGTGTGAAAAATGGATATTTTAATCCTATTTAATTTATGGCATGGAAACCTTCAGGGGAAATTATCATTAGGAAATACATTAGGAAAGCAGGCATATACGAGTTCAAATTGTTGATCAAACTGTTGGCTCACCTAGCTGAGTATATTATACTTTGATGGGCAGTGGATCTCCAAAATCTTAGGTAGAGATCTTTCTTATTTGCTATCTGACTCCTTTGCTTAGAGATACAGGGAATTAAACCTGGGGCTTTCTGTCTTCAAACCATGTACCTACCATCGAATTTCAGTCTCTCCGATCCTAATTCCTGGCCCTTCCAGAACCCATCAAGATGTTAGTGTGTGTGCTCCCTTCACAGTTGAAATAGTCATATCATAGAATCATATCATAGAATTGTAGAGTTGGAAGAGACCACGAGGGCCATCCAGTCCAACCCCCTGCCACGTAGGAAATCAGGATCAAAGCATCCCCGACAGATGGCCATCCAGCCTCTGTTTAAAGACCTCCAAGGAAGGAGACCCCACCATGCTCCGAGGGAGTGTGTTCCACTGCCGAACAGATCTTACTGTCAAAAAGTTCCTCCTAATGTTGAGATGGAATTTCAGTTCCTGGAGCTTGCATCCATTGCTCCGTGTTCCAATCTCTGGAACAGCAGAAAACAAGCTTGCTCCATCCTCAACGTGACACCCCTTCAAATACTTAAACAGGGCTATCATATCGTCTCTTAACCATCTTTTTTCCAGGCTAAACATACCCAACTCCCTAAGTCTCTCCTCATAAGGCATGGTTTCCAGACCTTTCATCACCCTCTAAGCAATAGTTTGATATGGCAGAAGATTTTTGCTGTGTCAATTAATCCCCCAAAGGATCTTTTAAGTTTCAAAAGGGTGGAACTAAGTTCCTGCTTCGATCCTGAAGGCGGTGCAGAAGGGTTGATCTATTAAGAACTGAGCCTAAAGGAGTTAAATATTACAGTTATGGGGTGTGTACAATGATGCATGCATTCTCTAACCCCTGGTTCCGTCATTTAGTTAGGCCCTAGGTTGAAAGCAAATAGTTGGCTAGTTACTTCTTCCACTCAACAAGCAACTAGCACAGCTACAGCTTGTACCAGTACTCTACCTTCAAGCTGCTGAAATTGAGTGGAGTGTACCAGCCCTCCTGTATACTGATACATTTCCTCTCCCCACCTCATCCCATCTTTAAAAACAACCCACATATTTGTGCCTGTTTAATGTTTCTTCTAATACACATGACCCCAAACCATCCTTCTCTTTGGGTAGCTGCGTTTTGCTGCTGTACTGGTAGGTAGGGTAGCCACTTCACTGTTAGAGGGAATAATATTGAGATTTCTGTGTGCTTGCTGTATATGTTCTCTATGTGGAAGGAGTTTTGGATTAGCTGTCATTAATTTGGTCATTTTCTAATCCTTTTATGTATGCTCGGATTTCTGGCTAATCCATTATTGCAGGTAAACTGTTGGGCCCAAAAAGGACTTTGTAGACTATCACCTTCCAAGTTGACGATTACCAGCCAATCTGAAAATGCTACACTTCCAAAGCTTGTGGGTCTTTTCTGGCTGTGTGTCCCATTGCCACCATATAGGGTAGTTTAGATTCTTCAGATTTCATTGATTTTTGAATATAAAATGAAAGAAATGTATAGACATTTAAATTTCTGTATTATTTAAAACATCCAAACCTTTGCTATACAAGATATTTATTTATATTAAAAGATTTATGCAATACTTTCTCTAATAATTTTGAGAACGTTGTATGAATAGAATGCCATTTAAAATATAGTAACACTACATTTGTTTCAAAAGCAAAAGGTTAAAAAATGTGTAGTGGTTACTCTAGTAAAAACAATAAATTTAAACACTGCTTTGTTTTTCCTTTATTTGATGCATTCTGTCTTTTTTCTGTCCTATTTGTTTTACTACAATGTTTTAATTTGTACATTGTCTGAAAAAATGTTCATTACTAGGAAGTTTTGAAATGTAGTAATAAAAGCTGAACACCTAGGCAAGCTAAAGAATCACCTTGGCCTGGCACCTAAGGCCTAGATCGTATTGGTACTCCTGCTACAGTAGACCCACTGAATCAGCTGTTGAATGGTAAGTCAGCACTGGATGTAAATACCATTGATTTAGTGTGGCAGTCTAGTTGGGACACCTAATATTTTTCAGATGTTTATTAGTAGAGCAGGCACCCCTCAAGAAATTTCTGGATGCCATGACAGAAAATGCCTTCATGTAATTGGTATAGAGGTTCATGTGGAAGCAGATATCCACTTTTCAACCTGTGTAGGGTTTTACACTTTAAATTATCACCACTAGCTCCCTGTCCTTTTCCAGGAAACATTCAAAGATTCACTCTACTATATTCATTCAAAATGTGGACTTGAACCGCTAAAGTTTAAAACCAGATCTTTGAATTTGGCCTTGAAGTGGTCAGGAAACTAGTGATTTAACATGGTTGATGAGATGTGCTGTTATGCCAGAAATATACAATTTCTAGTGATAAAAAAATCCAGAGGGGGTTGTGGGAAAATGTTTAGTGGGGGAATAGATTTTTTGGTGGGGGGGGGAATAATTAAAATACTTATTTCTTTTCAAACCTAAATTTGTTTTACCACTTTAACATCATAAAATGGATCATTCGTAGCCTAGTTAGCTTACAAGATTGTACCATTCACAATATATGAAATTTACAGAACAGTCCTTTACTCAGTATTCAGAAGCAAGACCCATTGTGTAGTAGAGCTTAAAATCAGGTGAGCATGCATAGAATTGTAGCCTTAAAGATATTAAAATGTCTTAGTTTTGTACAAGCAGAGTTATGTATACAGTCAGACACCCATATCCCTCTCTCTCTGGCTTTTCTTCGCAAACGAAGATTCCGTATCCATGGAACCAATATCTGTAGTTTCAGTTATCACAAAATAGGGACACATACCATAGAGTCACTCTGGAAAATGCCTAGAAAGGTGTCCTGCCTAGGCATATTCTAGGTCCTCCAACAAAACTCTATAGTGGTTTTTTTTTAAAAAAAAAAAAACCAGAAGTCCTTTACTTTAACAGGGTTCACTGTTATCTGTGATTTCTGGTATCGTGCTAAGTTTGGCAACTGAACCCCTGCGAACACGGTGGTTCAACTGTATACCTCAAGTTAAAGAGGGCTGCAAGTGTAGTTTTTGTCATTTATTAAGCAGGACAAAGGTAAAGTTGAAAATAGAAATGCAAATAGTATTATATAAGGAAAGTGTATTTTGGACAGTTTCATGTAATCACAATATGAAGAACTAGTAGCATATTTGTAGCACATTATCACACGAGTATACTGTACAGTTGGCCCTCAACATTCACTGGGGTCAGAGGTGCTGGGCTTCCGCACAAGTAGACAAACTGCAAATATCTCTTCCCCCCCCCCAACCATATTTAACACACACAAAAAGTACAATCTGCAGATTCAACCTACCACAAATTCCATCAAGGCAGCAAGATTCCTTTGCGAGGCAGAAGCAGGTGGCTGGCGGGGCTTGCCATTGCCTCCGCTGCTGCCCTATGCCATTTTTATTATCGACTTACAAGCCTGGCCACACATTCACAGTCTCTCGGTCTCACAAGGCTTGCAGTCCCTATTAAAAATAGCATAGGGCAGCAGCAGAGGTAGCAGCAAATAATCAGTGAATAATCAAATCCAACAAAGTTAATCCTGCAAATCTGGGGGGGCGACTGTATCATTATTTGTGAGTAAAAGCAGTCATATGTAACCTTTAAAACATACTGTATTCTTGAAAATACTTCAAGCTAATTGGAAGTTTCTAATTAGCATTTTCTGAAATACTGGCAACACCAGGTTTTTTATTGTCAGGTAATTCAGAAAATTTGAAGTTTGCACAGATTGAGGCAAACTTCTCCTTTCAGGTATGTGGTTTTTTCTTGATTTGGTGTATTTCTAATACTGCATGTTTTTGTTTTTGTTTTTGTTTTTGACATGCAGCTGATAGAGGAATTTGAATTAAGGAAATATTGTGAAGGAGGTTTCTTCAGTGTCTCCCCAAAGTTTTCTGCTGGAATTTTTTTTGGGCGGGGGGGTGTCCTTGGGTAGAAAAAACCAGAGTCCTATCATTCTTTTGCCCCCAATTTTCTTTTCTTTTCACAGGCATTCCCATCTCTAGTTCTGACTGGACAGTCCCAATAATCTAGCTGTTGTGTTCTGTACAGATTGCATTTTCCAGTCAGTCTTCAAAAGCAGGTCCATGCAAAATACTGCAGTAGTGTAATTTGAGCATATGACAGGCATGGGTCACAGCAACCAGTTTCTCTCTGTCCAGGTGAGGCTGCAGTTTGAGTATCAGTCTTAGCTGGTGAAGATATTTTGTATCACAGATGTGACGGGCATTTTTCAACATACAATAAAGTATCTGGAATAATGTACTGCAGTGAGTTGGAAATATGTCTGCCTAAATAGCAAGGAAGAGAAGAGATGGAATACAATGTATTTGAAGGGGTGTCACATTGAGGATGGAGCAAGCTTGTTTTCCGCTGCTCCAGAGACTAGAACAAGGAGCAATGGATGCAAGCTCCAGGAACAGAGGTTCCACCTCAACATTAGGAGGAACTTTCTGACAGTAAGGGCTGTTTGGCAGTGGAACACACTCCCTCGGAGCGTGGTGGGGTCTCCTTCCTTGGAGGTCTTTAAACAGAGGCTGGATGGCCATCTGTCGGGGATGCTTTGATCCTGATTTACTGCGTGGCAGGGGGTTGGACTGGATGGCCCTTGTGGTCTCTTCCAACTCTACAGTTCTACGATTCTATGAGTCCTTGGTATCCACTGGGGTTTGGTTCCAGGACCCCCATCCTGTGGATACCAGAATCTGTGGATGATCAAGTCCCATTATATACAATGGAGTAGTAAACGGTGTCCCTTATATAAAATGGCAAAATCAAGGTTTGGTTTTCTGGATTTTTTCGGGGGTAGTGGTGGTATTTTCAAGCTGTGGATGGTTGAATCCCTGGATGCAGACTCTATGGATATGGAGGGCTGACTGTATCATGGACCAGTGGCAACTGTAGAGGCAGTACTCTTATACCCTGTTGCAGATCTGGCCAGGCTAATTGGTATGCTGGTGTTAGCATGGGTAAAAATTTCTCCTAAAAATAGGTGGCTTCTCTGTAGACACTTGCAGATATGGGACTCGATTGAATGTTGCATAATGGTAGAATAGTCACTTGCTGCAGTAAAAGTTTCCTGTATCATACTGCTATGTAAACACCTTGCAGAATATTAAGGTTCCAGTTATATAATGCACTAACCTTCCTTGCAGACTGACTTCTTTTATGTGATAACTGCAGTTGTCCATGTTATTACTCCTTACGGTACAGGAATTCTTTTTAGAACATTGCTGTGCAAACTTTTTTTAAAAGTATATGAATGAAGGGATGACTGCTATTGCATTGTTATCTCAACAGATAGTGTGAATTGTTCCTTAACATTGTGTTTCAGGGGATTGTTACAGCACTGAGGTAATGAAATTTATATTGCATCATGCTCTAATAGATGTGGTTCAGAGAGCTGGGGATTTTGGACTATGTTGAATCTTTTGCTTTGCCAATAAGGGAATATTTATCATAACTGTGATTCTTTTACGTGCATACATGAAAGGGGTAAGGTATTGTTTGTGTCCTGTTCTGTATAATAGCCCAGGAACCAAGTCTTTTAAAATATGCAGTGTCAACTTTAGCAGAGTGGATTTCAACTGAGTAAATGAATTTATCTTGGATGGAACTTCTTGTTAATTTTTTGTTAGTGGCATTTTTGAAATTTCAATTCATATCCTGTGTATGTCACCTTTCCTCCTTTAATACTACTACTACTAATAATAATAATAAATGATGTTGATGATGGTGCCATCAGTTGTTTTTGTCTGCCATTGGACTCACCCAAAGAAGTTTTAAGTTAGAGTATCTTAGTTATAAGAGTATCTTTCTAGCTACTGCAATATGCATAATAGCATATTGCTTACTAGTATATACGCAAAAATATTTGTGAATCTTATTCTTCATAACCTAAATTAAAGCAGTGGACTTTATGTTTAGGAGAGATGTGTTTAAAGATGAATTTCTGATATCCCCATCCATGATTTACAGTTGAGGAATCCTCTGGGCTTCATCCAGGATGCTCAGCTGATATCCTGTGGTACAAAAATATTGGCTACACAGGTTGTTGTTCTTGTCTGTCATTTCACTTTTTCTCTCTCTATTAATGGAGAAATCTGTTTGTCCAACTAGTCAAGCAATAAGATACACTACCTCTCTATTACAGCTCTTAAGTCCAGAGGAACACAGGCAGTCAGCTTCATGTCTCTTTCTCTCCATAGTGCTGCCATGAAAGTTACACAAAGAGTTTTCTTTCTGAGACTCTAACCCTAAGTTGGAGAAGGTGAAAGAGCAGTTGCTGTTAATTATGGAAACACAGCAAAGCACAAAAGCCTGTGTCTGACCCAGATTTCTAGCTGTCTTTGGACACACCCTTATTTATTTATTTGCTTTTACAAGGGCAGCCTTCTAATTTTCATTGTGTTTTACAGCCCGTGCAGTTTCATTATGAAAGGAGAACACTAGTCCCATTTTATAGGTAACAAATTGATAGTTAGCAATTTTTCTAACATTCAGGTGTGGTTATACTACAGAACTTACCAATTCAAGATCACACACAGTATCCATTCAGTCACACTGACACTGTCTGTTCAACTTTTTTAAAGTTGAAATTGACATTTGTTCCTTAGGATGTAGTATATTCCAGTGAGGCAGAACTAAGGCCCCAAACAGTACTTAAGCAGCTCCATATAGGGTTGCAGCTTGGATGACAAACTCATAATGACATTTTCACAGTTACTCTTGTCAATTTTAATAGTGTTATATTGCAGCAGGATTAAATGAGTATCTCAAAAAATAACTCTGATCATCTCCTTTTAATGTATTTTTTAAGTACAGTGGAACCTCCTGATCTGCAGGCTCAACTGCCCACAGATTGCTGTGTCCTGTACCTAAAATGGCAACAGTGGATGCTCCAATGCACCCATGGACACGCCACTACCATTTAATAATACAGAGCACAGCCATCTGTATTTTTTGCCATCTGTGGGGTTCCCTCCTCCCCCCGGAACCAAAACCCTCCAGATCTAGAGGGCCAACTGAACAGTTATCCCTCTGTATCCACAGATTTGGTATCCATGGATTTAAGTCTTCACGGCTTGAACATGTTCTTTAAAAAATAATCATCCAAAAGCAAACCTTGATTTTGCCATCTTATATAAGGGACACCATTTTGCTATGCCATTGCATATAATAGGACTTGAGTATTCACAGAGTATTTTGGTATCCACAGGGGGTCCTGGAACCAAACCCCAGTGAATATGAAGGGACAACTGTGATTGATAAAAAAATTCCACTGTCCTACATAGAGCATGGTATGATTTTCAAAGTTATCCAGGTTATTTGAAGGACCATATTCTCTCCTATGCATTTGCGCATGTTTTGAGATCTTCTGGGGAGGCTCTGCTGTTTTTCCTACCATCCTCACAGGTACATTTGGTGCGAACATGGGAGAGTGCCTTTAATGATTTATGGTTTTGGTTTTCATTTTATGATGGCTTAATTGCTTTTTACCTTTTGTATGTTGTGAATTTTTAATTATATTTGTTTTAACTGTTGCAAGCTGTCTTGAATCCCAAACTGTGAGAAAGGCAGAAGGAGATGATGACGATGATGATGATGACAATGATACTGATGATGTTTATTTGAGATATTTACTAAACAAAACTTTTCAGTGTCCCAACACTATGTATGTATATGAACAGAAATATTTATAGAAAAAAATTAAGCATACTTCATGTGGCTTAAATATTATTTTGAGATTCAGACCTTCTGTAGAAATTAAGTTTATCAAAGTACTTGTTTTTAAAATTTTATAACAGCATGCATTTCCCTCGCATGGTTTGTTTTAAACGTAAGAAGAGAAGCCATTAAAAACACTAATTTTAGCACTTCCTAAAACTATGCATGTTATACTGTGATTGTCTACTCATTGGCATCCAACAAAGTTTAACTCTCATCCACTGAGTTTGGTCTTCCCATGGGTAAAGAGGAAATTTTTTGGCAGGCAAAATGCGATCAGTTCAACATACAGTGCCTGCCCATTGTCAACATTGTCTCAGTAACACTTTACAAGTTTCATTTTTGTAGCATTATCTATTTATGAAATACTGTACATTTTTTTAATTCTAGCTCCCAAGGACGTCAGCATAATAAGAGTGCAAATATCAATGGGCTGGGAGATACAGTATGCAATCTTTCCATTTCTTCCATCTCTGGAGAAGAATAGAAAACATTTCTAAATTATCTTGTCAATTATTTGAAGTGAAAGTTGCTAACAATATCGATATTTTGTGTTGTATTAAAGGGCATACCAGGTTATTTTAATATCAAAAGTTTATTCCATCATTTTAGAAGCTGCTCATTGCCAAGATGTTGGTGCTCAAGCATTCTTTAAACAATTCTTTTATATCAGTTGGATGTGCATAATAGTGTGGTGAAGAAGTGCTGCTTCAAACAACCCATAAGGTTTGCTTACACAGCCAAGTATTACAAGTTGAAAGTACAGTTGTTCATCATTGCTTATAATAAAAACAGGCACACAAGTGTTTTCTGAGGTGGAATTCAAGTTTACACTTTTTAAAAAAAACATGAAGTAAAATAAGGACAGCATGCAACTACAGGTAATTGCAGTATGCCATTAGGCATTAGTATGCAGTAGGCATTAGTATGGGTGAAGTTTGGCCTGTGGGCTGTTTGTGACTCCCAGAGCCCTCCCCCTATTTTTTTGCTCCAAAATGCCCAAAAACAATGGGGGGGGGATTTCTACATGTTTGGTGCCTTCCCCCCCCCCCCGCTCACCAGGGTCAAAATGAAATGTTGTGAATTTTTTCAAAAACCTTTCCCCCCTCAGAATGTTCCAAAATGCTCTTTAGGGGCTCAGCAACACCAAAAACAAGACAAAACAAAAAACTTGTCCCTATGTCCAATGAAGGGTGTTTGAGAGCAAAAAAGTTGTTTTTTGTTCATTTGTTTTTGCAGGAGTAGGTACAGCCCTCCAAGGTCTCCTGGAAGGCTAGCCCCCGCCCCCCCAAGTCTTTGACAGTTGCCCACTCCATCTGTTAGGGTATTGTACAGGTAGTTAATAAATATGTTTTTGATCCAGAGGTTGGTATTAGTATTGCTCTATGAAAGTGCAGTAAATATCCACCTAAAATGCTTAGGAGGCAGGACTGCTGCATAAAGATAATTAAATCCATGAGGGCTGGTATTAAATTTTTTTATGTTTATGCGTGGGATTTTTCCAACTCTGATAATATAATACAAGTAGTAGTTAATAGCATATAATGTTCTCTCTCCTTACTCTGATGTTATTCTGAACACTGGTTGATCATGTAGATATCTTTTGTCAGTATAGCATTGGGCTAATATCTATTAATTAGGTTACATCAGATCTTGCATGTAAAATAACTCAGATATGTATATCAGTAGTCCCAGTAAAAATGTTTGGGTTTCATCTTCCAGAATTCTTTGCTATTGAGTATGCTAGCTGGGACTAATAGGAGTCACCTTCCAAAACTTTGGAAGGGCACTAATTTGAGCAAATCTGTTTGTTTATTTGAAGTAAATCTATTGAAGCTAGTTGTAGCATAGGGGGGGAAAAAAACCAGAAGGAAATTTTCTGTAAATATAAAATGCTTAGGTATGGGTTCCTAGTGCTGCTACTATGTGTGACAGGTAAATAAAATCATACAAATTGCTTTTGGAACAAATGTTTATTGTTCAGTTTAACTTGACTCAAGAACAAAGGCTGAAAGTGTTGTCTTGGATGTTCCTTCTTGTAGCTTGCTGTACTCTTTGCTCTGTCTATGGGTGAAAGTACATTTCTGGGTAATCTTTAAAAGGCTGACTGCTGTCCATGAAGGAAGAAAATATTTACTGGTAACTGTCATTCAGATAAACTGAGTTGCAAACAAGGATCAGACTTAGTGTGACAATATACTTTATTAATGTATTTGCCTTATTCATACAGATAGCAATTTGCAATTTTTACTTACATTTTAAAGAACTGAATAAATGTAAATAGTTATAATTTATATGAATGTCTTAAATATATAAATACAATTAAATCATTTTTAATTATGTAATTTTAAATTATTTAAATGATTCCACGATAACAATTTTTCTTGCCTCCTTACCCTGTTTCATGAGACTCACAGTGTTGATGTGTTGCCTCATTCTTTCTTATTTCTCCCTATGTCCCTTTGTAAAGAAGTTATTATCTAACCCAGTGTTTCTCAACCAGCGTTCCCTGGAACCCTAGGGTTCCCCAAGAGGTTGTGATTGTGGGGGGTGGGGAGTAATAGAAGTATATAGAATAACGTTTATGTAGGCGTTCCCTGAGACCTGAAAATTATTTCAAGGGTTCCTCCAGGATAAAAAGGTTGAGAAAGGCTGAAGTCCAGTTGTTTCTAGTAGGATCTAGTCCCAACTAAATCCAATTCATTTAGGACCTTGGAAGTTCAAAGTGTATGAAAAATTGGTCCCGAGAGTAAAAGGCATAATACAAAAATAGAGCTCCTAGCAAATTCTCAAGCTGCAGTATGAGCTTGGCTTTCAGCCAGCAGTTACGGATACTAGCAAGTTGAGTGCTGCCTTGGCTGTCAGTTCTGCCTCTCCCACATGCTCTGGGTGAGCTATCCATTTTCTTTTAAAGTGGGAAGCTGATTTAGGCATTGTGATGTTGTGAGAGGGACAAAACCTTCTGAGTAACATCTTGAGGGGTTAGGCATCAGTATATTTACACAGGAAATTTCTGCATCACACTTACAATGCTTTTTTTTCCTTTGAAAAACCTGACCATGGAAAGGAATAATAAATTTGTATTGTGTGTAGTAAAAACTGCTTCCAGAGAGACACCCCTTCTTTCACAATAGCACTTGTGTCCTCTTAAAAGGATGGGGCCATTCTTTTTGATTAGTAGACCTCTTGGCCTTCAGCAAGTCTTTCTAAGTCAGTAGCAAACAAGAATTAGCATTTTAGTGGACTTCTAAGCCTCTAATTCACAGGATAGTGATGCTTGTAAGCAGTAGCAGCACTAGGGGAGTGTGAAGAGGCCAAACCACACCAGGTGACACCATGGGGAATTTTAGGAATTAGGAATTTTTTATTGGAATAAGACCATTTTACTGAAAAATACACCTGACCGCAAAAGGCCGTAACAATAATGCAAAAATAATAATTGTTTTCCTCTTTTCTTACTAATACAAAAATAAAACTATCCTAACACTAATATATTTTTCCTCTTAATCTAAACACAGTATACTCACATTATATTTACACATTATAATTATACCTATTCAGAAAAGAAAAAAACCAATAAAAGATTAATAATAAAAAATAATAATACAAAAATACAATAATAATAAAATATTTATTTAAAATATCCTTTTATGTTATTGCTGTTTTATGTTATGTTATCATGGGGAGGCATGATACCAGCCTTAGTGACACCGCAGTTTGTAAGGAAGGAAAAGTGCTTGGTCCTATTTGAGGGACTACAGAATAAAAAATAATAGCTCTGTAAGGGGTTTGTAAGAAACGGTTAAGTTACTCTGAAATTCCTGTTCCGTCTTCTGCGAACACCATATTAGCTTGAAAATTTTGTGCAGGTTAGTTTTTTTTTTTCCTTGCCTGCCTGTTTTTTTTTTTTTTTTTTAAATGAACTAAAATTGGTGAGCTTTTAAAACTGTATTAAAATTGGTGAACTGGCTAACTGGCAACTGAGCCAGAAATTGAAGCTTCTTGCATCCTCTTGCTGAGTTACCTGTTCTGTGACAAAGATCACCCCCAACCACCACCTGACCTTTATGCAAAGAAAGGCAATTGGAGGGCAGCTGTGTCACTGAAAGACTGCACAGTTGCAAGTAGCCAAGAAATCCCTCTGCTAGTTCTCTGCTCCATAATGGGACTTCCCCACTTGCTTCTGCATTTCTGAGGTTTATCCACATCTTGGGGACCTCATTGTTAAATTAAGGGTTCATCTACACGGGCCAGAATAGTTGACGCCTTCATTCTTAGCTTCTCCTTGTAAGTTTTTCACTATTTCTATTAAGAAACATTTTCATGTGCTCATACGTTTTAACGTCCAGATGTTTTGGATGTCCTCCAGGCCAGACAAGATAAATTGAGTTTTGAGTTTATTGTAAAATTTGAAAAATGACTATGCAAGAGAAAACAAAAGAACAGTCTTTCTGCTTCTCAGATGGAATTACTTGCAACCTCCTCTCCACACACACACACATGCACACACAAACTATGTTTGGAGGCTTGCCGTACTCCCTACGGAATGACATTAAGTTGATTGTATTCTATGCTTTATTTTTTAAAATGCACGTTCCTCCAATATTGTCTCAAGTTAGAATAAACCTTGCCAAGTTCTGTTTTGGTGGTAAGAATGTAATGAGAAGCTGGCCTTTTTGCCCAGAACTGTAGGACTGGTAGCTTTGGATACAATACTTCTTGTACAATGGGGCAGCATGTGGAACTGCCCCATTGGATTCAGTGTACCTTTCCTAATCCTCTCTTCCACTAGGTTGTCTCCAGCTAATTGCTGTGGATATTCTTAGAGGCCGTGTGGAAGAAATTCATTGGAGAGAACAGCACAGCTGTTACATTGTGCACATAGTAATGTTGGCAGTGGCCTAACACTGGGGAAGAAGATTAAATTGTGTCCTGCAAGGTTAAAAGCCAGTGTGGTCTAGTAGTTAAGTGTTGGACTAGGACTCTGGCAAAAAACAAACAAAAAAAAAAAACACTGAACAATGAGAGGCTCACTTTAGGGTCACCATACATCAGAAATGATTTGAGGAAAGATAACAACAAGATTAATAAGGTGGGCAGAATTGCAACATTTGTACATGCAGTCTGTTTGGAGGTGGGAAAGTTCCAGTCATCCAGTTTTCTGCCCTAGGACCACAGCCGTCACACCACCTCTGAAAGTGGCTCCCAAACTGAAAAAAACAAGAAACAAACAAACAAACCTGGAAGTGGTTGCACATCCAATTCTACTTTTCTTTTTTAAGAAGGGGTGGATAGCTATAAAACCAAATGCTGTAAAGCCAATGCTAGAGTCTTCCCTGAGCAGAAAATGAATTTTAATGGCCCACAGAAGTACTTGTAAGGAAGTACTTGGAGGCATCTGTGGGGCTAAAAGGGCTCAAGAAAGCCCATGTGTGTGTGGCGGGGGGGGGGTACACATAGCCAAATGTATGTATTTTACCAGTTGTGAGGGGTGAATTACAGTGATAATGCCACATCTATGCATTTTGAGTAACTGGCTTTCACTCTATACATTGTCCTCCAAAGTAATCTTAGTACTCAAAGTCTACTAAAGAACAAATGATTTTAAAAATGGATTTTAGCTGTCTAAAATCTTGATATCTGGATTGGTGCTCTAACATTCATTCTAAGACTTTAAAATGCTCAATATGTAGCTATTTGAAATGTATTCAATTTAACAAGGTGGGGGGGAAGGAACCTGCAGGTTTAATTTGCAATCCCTGCCTTCAGCTGTTGTTTATTGACACACTGGAAAAGCATAATTAATCTGAAATAGCCAGAAATGTTTTAATGCTGCTTTACAGAATTTTCTTTGTTATGGAACTGTATAGATTCTTCCAGTTAGTGTTAAGCGAGACCTCTGTGGTAGGAATTATCCAGTCTTTGTATGTTTGACTAAGACCTATATCAGACATTATGAGAGACAAATTATTCTCCCACCTATGCCTGTAGTGTTCACAACAAATGCTTTAATTATGTAGTGAAATGTGTATCTGAATATATACAATAAATGCACCACCAGGTATATTAGCTAATTGTGAAGTCCCTGCATTTCCCATATTTCATGTTAACAATGTAACCAGCTGTTACGATTAACTTTTAATGTCAGTGCTGCAAGATCTTGATACAAAAGATCTTCAAAGATAGATGGGCTCTGTGCAACTCGAAGGTCTTGTTGGAATTTAGGAATGCCATCCCTGAACAAAAATACATTTGTGGGTTGTTTTTTTTTTTTTACATGTGCTGTCTTAGAATCCCTGTTTATTATTTCTGACAATTGCACAGTCTAACAAAGTTAACTGACTGACCAATTGTTTTTCTGATATTTGAGAGAATCATTTATCTCAGTGGCTTGTTCTGTGCACAGAGGGAATGAGGTCAGAAAACAGGGGGGGGAAATCAATTGATTTTTTTTTAACTGATTCTCTCTTCATTCCTCAGTGTAGCAATCAAAGTATTTCTGAGAGAACAGGAAACAGTTAATAGCCCTTTCTTCAGCCAAAGGAACAAAGCAGACAGAAGATTAGGAAGGCTGAGGAATAACAGTGCTAGTTCTTAGAGTTTCCTTGAAAAGAGAAGGATTTTTTTAGTGTGGGAAACTAATGCCTTGTGTCTTGTAAAAATAGAACTTTATCCTGTGCTTCAGTGCAAATAACTGGGTGTCACAGAACATATTTAGATCTGATTCCTACATGTATGTTTAATTTGAGTGGATGAATAATTCAGAGTGGCTTGTTAAGATCTGTAATAACTGTTACATTTTGAATATGCATGTGATTCCTAAATGGATTTTGAATTTCAAGCATGACTGAAATACTCTTTTAAATTTGAAAAGCTTATTAGAAAATTAAGTAGATTGCCTATTAGGCTGCTTTAATATTACCAGATGTTTGACAAATTTTAGATTTTATTGCTCTGATCTATCTAATCCTGGTGTTATTTCAGCATTTAGAAAACTTGGTTCATTTAGTCACTAATGATCAGTGTTAAATGTACCAAAGTTGGAAATAAAGCTTGCCTATTTGTTAAGGCCCAAGTTAAGTGTATTTTATCAATGATGTTTGTATTGTCTCTTTTTTCTGAAGCTCTGAGTACAGCTTTATAGCCTACTTCCAATAAGTGTGTGAAACCCAGAGACAGCAACTTGGTCAAGGCCACCCATTCTGTGTCATCCCTGACTGGTGATTCCAACTTGGGGGGGGGGGCTTGTGCAGCCATTCAGTGTAGCATAGCTGTGGGCTATAAAAAATGGTTGCAACATTGTGTTAATATTTTATTTCATGTTCCAGTATTTTATGAGGTATTGTGTGTGTTTGGATTGTTATACTCTGTCTTGGTGATGTTTGTGGGAAGGTGGTGAATACAGTAAATCTCTCTCTCTCTGGCTTTTCTTCGCAAACGAAGATTCAGGAAGGACTCATCCCGCGCTTTCTGCAAGCGCGCTGATGACTAAAATGGCCAATCTGAGATAAACAAGTCCAGTTGCAGAAAGCACAGCAGAAGGTCTCCTTGGGTGATGCTTCCGGATTGTGATTCTTTCTGCATTGTTGTTTCTCTTCAAGACTGGTTTGGCTGAGTTCTCAAAGAAGGCTGCAGCATTGTGGATAGTGCGTCTCCACGCCTCCCGATGTGAGGCCAGGGCGGACCATTGTTGGTGATCAATTTGGCCGAGCCTGAGATGTTGTTTCAGAGAGTCCTTGTATCGCTTTTTTGGAGTGTCCCTCTTACACTGACCCATGGTGAGTTCACCGTAGGTACTATTTTGGGGAGGTGATGGTCCTCCATCCTAGAAACGTGTCCTGCCCAGCACAGCTGTGTTCTCAATATCATGGCCTCAATGCTGGTGATCCCTGCTTGTTCAAGGAAACATTTGTCACATAGTCAGTCCAGTGTATATTTAGGATTGTGCATATACAGTGCTGATGAAAGTGTTCGAGGAGTCGTAAGTGTTGGCGATAGGTGACCCATGTTTCAGACCCATAAAGGTGTGTGTGTGTGTTTGGATTGTTATACACTGTCTTGGTGATGTTTGTAGGAAGGTGGTGAATAAATACTGAAAATAATTGGTAATACATAGGGAGTCCACATGCAAATGTTCCTCCTGCTAGAATCTGTTTGATAGCATTACTAGGGTTAAGCTGGTGCAAAGATGTTCTTCTGTGCCTTCAAGTTGTTTCTGACTTCTGGTGACTCAAAGGTGACGCTATCACGGGGTTTTCTGAGGGTGAGAGTATGTGACTTTCCCAAGGTCACCCAGTTGGTTTTCATGGCTAAATAGGGATTCAGACCCTATCTCCAGAGTTGCACAGTAGTTCAACACTCAAACCACTATGCCATGCTGGCAACTGCAGAAATATTGGCTGGAGTTTTTTGAAGGGGTGATCATCAAGCATGTTATGCTTCCCTTCTTACCAGTCTGTTTCCAGGCACATTTCAAATTGCTGACCTTTACCTTTAAAGGCTGTAAATGACTTGGCCAATATACGGTATTTAAAGAATTGTTCCCTCCTATGTGATTTCCCCACCCACTGAGTTAAATAGGAGAGACCCACCACACATCTCTTTCAGAGTTTTGCTTTGCCTCCTCACTGCTGCTTTTTCACAACTGATTGAAGTTTTATTTTCTTCCGGCAAGATTTTGGCCTTATTTTGGTTTGATTTGTGGGTTTTCTTGGTCATGGCTACTTTCCTCATATTTGATTTGGTCCATTTCTCTGTGTTATAAAATGTTGATTGCTCTTGAAAAATTGTTTAAAATCATTTCTTATCTGTCACCTTGAACACTGTTTTATTTATTTATTTAAAACAATACTATATTGGCCTTCAATTCAAAGAACTTGCAGGGTGCTTTACAGTACCTTATAAAAAAAAAGCAACAATGAAAGAGCAATAATCAGTCAAATGGGTAACAGTAAAACAAGGCTCTAAAATGCAGTGAAAGGCAATACACAATAAAAGGGGTAACAGTAAAAGTTAACAGTAAGTCCCAGGAGAAATCAGAACTTCTTCATCAGTGTTTAAATGGGGAAAAAAACTCTGCCTGGGGACTTACATGGGGACTGAAGCTATGATAAGGTGCTGCTAGGAAAAGGCTCTCTCCTGAACAAAGGCCAGCCATTGAGGAGGATCTTTTTTTATTGGCATGCTGAGTGGAAATGTAGGATGGTAGGCATACAAAATGAGCCTCAAGAACTTTTTGAGAACCCAATGATACTCCCTACTGGCTTGGGACTGGGTATTTGAAAGACTGCCTGCCTCCTCTCTTGTGAGCCATAATTTCAGATTTTCATCAGAGGCCTTATTAAGCGTCTCCCTATTCCACCACCAAAGGAGGCTAGATTGATGGTTACATGGGGCAAGGTCTTTTCAGTTGCAGCATCATGATGGAGTGAGGTTGGCTATGTCCCTGTTGAGTTTACATCAGGCAATCAAAGCTGTATCATGCTTTTAACATTATTTTTGGCCTCGAATCATAGAGTTGGAAGAGACCCCAATGGCCATCTAGTCCAACCCCATTCAGCCATGCAGGAATACCCAGTCAAAGCATTCGTGACAGATGGGCCATCCAGCCTGACCATTCCTGACAGATGGGCCATTTTAAAGACCTCCAAAGATGGAGACTCCACCACACTACGAGGAAGTGTATTCCACTGCCGAACAGCTCTTACTACTGTCAAGAAGTTCTTCCTAATGTTTATGTGGAATCACATTTCTGTTTTGGGGGTGGTGGTGATGCTTTTAACATTATTTTAACATTAATTATTTTAACATAATTAACATTTTAACAGGCTTTTGGCCTGTTTTTGGAGTGGTGGTGGTAAAGCTTTGTCCTTGTATTTGGTTTTTCAGTTGCAATTTTATTAGATTTTATTGTACCTGTACATTGCTTCGAAGGCCCTGATTTACAGAAGAATGTTATCAAGTACTTATGCATAATGCATATGCATAAATACAGCAAGTGATACTAACTAAGAAACACAAAATACATCATGCAAGTTTTCAAAGCTTCACTGGCTTCTTCCTCAGACAAAGATGTTAAAAATCATATAGGAGAAGAAATGTGACAATATTATTAGTCACAGGCTTGCATTTTGTCTCAAATGTTACTTCTGTTGTCAGTTAAGATATTCTAGGGGAATATGAGTGCAGACAGAGCCACATATACATACTTAATTCTAAATACTTAATTATAATAAAAGGTCCTGAAGTGAGTTCTCAAGTATAACTGGTGTGACAGGTGTGTGCAGCATCATATAGACCGAAGGACCCATGGCAAGAGATGGAAGGGCACACACAGTTCGGTAGCCTGCTCATGATTCAGATTCCTTCATCCACAGTGAACGTGTCTACTCCCAGCGTTTCCAGTGCTGCTAGCCATCCTCTTTTTAGGTTTGTCTGGATTTAAGTTAAATGTTAGTCCTCACATACAGGACTAAAACAGCTTCCAGGCACTAATTGAATGCTATTACTTTGGCTCTTGAATCATTTTTTATTTTACTATATAATTATCAGAATGAGTTTGGCATGTTTTCTCAGCATTTTATATATCTTAGATGGAAATCATATAAAAGTTTTTTGTACTGTGGTTGCAATTACTGGCTGCTAGTGACAAGCTTGTGACATTTACTAGAACAAGAAATACTTTAGTTGTTTTTGTTTTTTTGGTTTTTGGATGGGTGGCTTTAGAAGTTCAGTTGTGTTTTAGTTTGAAGTTGGGATGTTTCTTTCAGTAGACTTGACTTAAAATGCTATATTACAATTCTTTCTCTTCTCTCGCAAAATGAGTCTATAAAGAGGCTTACTTACTGTAGGTAATATGCTCACTAGTTCTTGAAATTTAGAAGAGGCACAGCTTGTATTATAACCACTGTTTGAATGCATCCCTGTGCCATGGAAGCTGCATATTCCCGCACCCCCGACTCTTTCCAGCTACCATTTCTAGTTTTTGAGACAGAAATTCTGTGCTCTGTCCTGTATGTTAAAGTGGCTGAAATGTGGCGGTCTCTTCTGTTTATTTACACATGTAAATAACCCATGGAGGTCCTGGGAAACACTGTGAATAAAAGCAATACTTTGCAATTGTCAATCTTTTCAAAGAGAAAGTAAAATAAGGCTGATGTTTTGACTGTGTTCTATATCTGTTTATTTTATATTGTTTGTGTATTATGGTGACCAGTGACTTTTTCAGAAAATAAAATACTTTTTATATTGGAAAATTTGTTCTATGACTGATAGGATGTGTAAGCAATGTGCCTTTAAAAATGAGCCTAAGAATAACTTTATTGAAGAATTTTGTACACCTTTCACAAATATAATTGAATGTAACTAAAGGGCAGTCATCATAAAGGGGGTGTAGTTATATAGGCACAAGTTCAGGAAGCAAGAAGTAGGCATTGGTCCTTGCTTTAGGAAGAGAGACTAGAGCTTAGGAAGCGTTTGTGGGTTCTCGTTGGATGGGCAGGCAGGCAGGAAACAAGACCGCTTTGGTTAGATATTGGCATAGCCTATCCTGCTGGTATTAAAATAATTTGTAGACTATTGTGAGTGACTCTTACGCTTATTACGATCTCTTTTTTAGAAATTTAACCCCAGTGAACAAGAGTGGACCAAGATATCTTTGTGAATGGAAAACAGTTGTTCATGAAAGCTTTTTGGGCCTAATTGGTTTTACAAAAACTCTCACATGTACATGGCTTTAATTCATTTAAAACTATTTTAACTCTTTAAATCTGTCTTTTTATCTTGTTAAATTGTTCTAGCTTTTCAAAATCATGTTCATTTCCACACTATTTTAAAGTTGTCAGATTGGTTTTATTGTGTGCTGCCCTGATATCTCTGGATAAAGGGCAGGATATAAATATTTTAATAAATATATAAATAAACAACCCCACAAAATTATGGGCCTGTCATATAAAATTGTTTCTAGCATGTGGGATCTGGCAGAGTAGGGACAGAAAGCTTCATTCCTCTTGTCTACTGCAGTTCTATGCTAAACATGGAGGAAGAAATTTCTCTCTGATTTCTCTCTTGGTTTCTGTGCTGAGTATTCTTCCAGAAGCTTTTTCATTTACCTCCATCAAATTTCTTATCTATATGCCATTTCATGATCTAAATTCAATTGTTAGTCCCAGATGGATCAGATACATTTAATCAGTGGGAGCTTGGTAAATCAATTTAAGTTCCATTGATTTAGAGGGTCTAACCATGGTTGGGAGAAATAGCTGTACAAGATGTTATGGGTAGTAGACAAATGTTTAAATTCAAGGCTGGCCTAAGTAAATGCCACAAAATTCAAGACGGTTATATCTCCTTCAGCCCTTATTTCCTATCCATAAAGGAGGAAGTTTTCAGTAGTCATGAAGTAGGTGTGAATACTTTATATTTAACTTGGTGCTTTTCCATCCTACTGTTTATGCCATAGAGGAATATTTCTCTATCTCCATCATTAGTGTTATAATTATGTGGAACACAGCCAAGCTTTGACTTGCTGCTAGGAAATATATTTAAAATGGTTGTTTTCATCACTGGCTGGCTATGATATAAATCCTGTTGAACTCCATTAGAATTATTTTTAAGTAAAATGCATAGTATCACAGCATTGGAAGCTTTTTTGTCACATTATTACATAGTTTGACTAACTCAATCACTCTTCTTTTTTAGTCTCCATGAAGAGATCAATGACTTCTACAAGTATATGTCTCCTAGACCTGAAGAAGAACGAATGCGAATGGAGGTGGTGAATAGGATAGAAAATGTGATTAAGGAACTCTGGCCTAATGCAGATGTAAGATTAATGAACTCTTTGGATTTCTGAGTGGGGACAGGGTGGGTGGGTGAGTGGTGTTTCTCTTTGCACAATTATTGCACTGTATTGCTCCAGATGTACGTGCATTATTAGTTAAACGTAATACAATTTACAACTCTGCAACTAGTAAATGGAAATCTTGGAATAAAAGTATACAAGTAAGCCAAATTTGCGTAACATTTTTTTAATTTTAATAGCATGTTCAGTGCTTGTGCATTTTCCCCTTAAATTCAATATATTGAATTTATTGGCAGTGGAGCAGTGGAAGCAAAGATACTGGCAGGTGCGTGTGAAGAAATCAAATCATGAATGAATGGACAGGTGTAGATCAGTTCCTCAAGATGGGTGTTGTGAGTGTGATAGGAGGTGCAGGCTTTCAGATGCTGTTTTAACTCCTTACAGTTTACAGTCGACTTGACTGTCCCTGTGAGAGGGAAGAGAACTGGAAACTCCCCCAGAATAATGTTAATGCAAACATGAGGCTGAATTTTGGCTGTGGTGAGGTTTGTAACTGTAGGGCTTTGAAAATGGGCAATGTAAAACTAAGTAAGCAAAATTAGGTGACTGAATAGCAGTGCTTTTGCGTGTGCTCAGTTGCTGCCTGCTCTAAAAGCTGTTTGAAAAACTCAGCTAATTGCTTGCTGGCTAAAAAATTATAGCAAACCTCTTAACTAGTAGAAAGAACATCTGCACATACCCCTTCCTCATCTCCAGTGCAGATTTCTCATAGTAACCTGACTCAGTCATCTTTGCTTTACACAACTAAATTTGATAATTAATACATTGCTATACCATCATATTCTGTAGACAAGATTCCTGATTCTGCACGCTTCATAGAAAGAGTTTGGGTATTTTATTTTTTAGACAGGAAGGTATTTTTTAAAGAAGTCATTAGGGTTTGTGAATATGTGTATGTATGTATAAAATAAAACCAACCAATTTAGGAAAAGAATAAAACAAAATTTGTGTTAAGAGAGAATTTTTTAAGCTATAATTTTATTTATAGAAGCCAGCAATTGTGTCATTTGCTCTATTGCTCCAGAGAATGTGCTTAGACGGAAACATTCCTAGTAAGTGAGAACTGTTCTTGGCATCAACTGGACTCCACCATATAAGAGTGGCTAAGTGAGGCTTTAATTATCTTGGGGTTGGAACATTGCAGCTGAAAAGGAAAGAAAGTGTGTTAAATTAATTTTATAAAAGAAAGTAAATCTTAAAAAGAACCAATAGTGCACAATTACAGTTAGTATGAACTTTAGATGCCTTCCAGTTTCTTGAATACGGATCTAAGGTCTAGAAATGTGGAGTTGTGCCCATGCAGAAAAGGTTCCTTGGAAGTACTTTTCTGCTGCTTTTAACAGCAACTCCTTTCTCATATCCTGATTCTTTTAACAGGAGGTATCAGGGATTAAACCTAGGACTTTGTACATGCAAAGCATGTGGTCTGTCTCTGAGTTATGTCCTTTTCATGTCACTTGTCCAGAATGGAAAGTAAAACTTGGACATGTTATTTTTCTTTACTGTGATTCCCAGAGGCTCCCAACTAGATACTGGGAGTTGCAGTCCAAAAAAGTAACAGTTTCAAGCTCTGAAAAATGGATAAAGTCACCCCAGTTTTCCAGTTATAATTGAGAGCGTACATATGAACTGCACAATAAAACCTGGCTACATTGTAATATAATCAAGAGTGAATGTTGGGTTATAAAGAGACAAGCAACTTATTTTCCCCTCATTTTCCTTATTTTTCACCAGCAATTTTGCACAGGTTTCTAAATTGTATGTGTTTTAAACAGTAGGCATTACTTTTCTCAGTTATATTTTAAATGCAGTTGGAGTGCAAAAGTGATGCAATCTTGAACATTTTGACAATTTAGAAATAATTTAGGATACTGTTTATCAAAGACCATTCTTGGTAGGATTAACCTTTTAGGAGTTGAAGTCAGCTGATGGAGTGTCAGATAATGAAGATTCACCCACAACATGACACACTGAAGAGTTCAAACTCATATCCTGTACAGTATTAATATTTTCCAACGGCTACCAGTTGAGGGCAGCAACAGTCAATATTAACTCTTTATTCCATGTTTTTTGATGAAGGCTTTAAACTTCCTGCTTGTGTTTTTTTTCAGGTGCAAATATTTGGAAGTTTTAAGACTGGTTTATATTTACCTACTAGGTGAGTAGTTACTTAATTATTACATTTTTATCTTCCCTTTGATCTAAGGAGTTCAAAGTAGCATGCATGATTTCCCACCTCTACCATCAGATTACTTGCGTCGCTTGAAATTAAGTTCTTTCATTTTTCTGCTTATATTTAACTTGTAAGTGACATTGAGGTTGCATAGCAGCCATTATGATGTTGCTGAGCTGAAGAGTTACATGGTTTTGTTAGAAGGCACATTTGAAATCTACAGGAACTATTATCATTTAGCCATGTTTCTGTCCCTCTTCTGACCTGACAGAAGCTGGTTTTATGCATTCATTTATACCTCATTTATTTATATTCTGTCTTTAAGAACAGAAATAATTCCATGATGATTTATAAATAAAATAATGTTAGAGTAATGAAACCTCAATAAGCGATCAGTTTTATTTGTCTGTGGCATAGCATCCATTACAAAACACTAGGGTAATATATTTGTTAAAACAAACTGATGGCAACCAGAACACTTACTCACAATCTCAATAAAATAATACGAAAATTCATCAGGATTCCTCCATGATGGTAGACAGCCCATGGTATGGGTTGGAAGGAAGCACCTGGTGGTTTCTTCATTTACTTCCCTTTGTTCTCTGTTCTTCCTGCAAAAAAGTTTGAATCTGTTGGACTTGTGGTGTTGGGGCAACCTTGCCACATCTCAATAAAAACTTAAAGGGCTTTAGCTCTTTACCTCATTTAATACCTGGCCTAGACTGGTGCTCCCTATCTTTGGCCTCCCAGGTGTTTTGAACATCAAATCCCAGAAGACCTAGACAGCTCCTTCAGTGCTCGGGGAGCTGTCAGGGAGTTGACATCTAAAACACTTGGAAGCCCAAGAGTTGAGAAAAAACTGGTCTACAGACATTATATGATAAAATGTCTATCTCTTTAGCTTTTGAGCCAGCTCAAATTATCAAAACTTAGCTTAATAACAAAACATATGTACAAATGTCTTGTACCCAGTGTTATGTTCCTTCTTATGTGCAAGTGAAAAAATAATTCACCAAACCATAGTTAACCATAGCTTTGTTTGAACTGGGAAACTGAGCATTGCTAATGTCTTTAGGGCTTGTCTAGACGGGCTATTTACCCTGTTTTGTCTCCATCTTGGAGCTCTGCAGTCCAAATGATGCAGGGCTCTTGCCCTGTTTTGCCCTCAGGAAGTCCTCATGATGCATGGGGCAAAGATGGAGGGAAGACAGGGTAAAGCCCATAAAACTATTTCATCAAAATACCTGGGAAAAACAGTCTCATTGAGGAAAAACGGATCGGGCCTCAAGAGACTGCTGGATTCCATACTGGCATGCCAACCCATCTGTACAGCTGCCACCATTGCAGTCCATGTCATGCTCTCCAAAGCCAGGGAGAAGGCCTGCAACATGTGATCAAGGCTGGTCACATGCAGGGGGCCTTGATCACGTGCTGTGGGCCTCCTCCTCCTCCTTGGCTTTGGAGAGTGCGATGCAGATGGCAGCAGCAGTGGCTGCACTGATGGGCCAGTGTGTCCATGTAGACTCCATCTCACTTGTAACAGAGTAATAGAGGGGCAATGGGCCTGGTGCAGTATAAATAACAAGATAATGAAAAAAACTTAACAACATTTGCAAGGATGTTTGCATGGTCTAGTGAGATCCAGAAAGCAAGGAGGTTTACTTGTATCATTGTTAGTAAAACAGGTTGGTGTCACTTCTTTAATAAACCAGTGCATAAAGGTGATAAGTGTCAAGTTTTCAAAAAATATACTTTCTTGATTGACTGCTTTTTAATTTCAGTGATATTGACTTAGTTGTGTTTGGAAAATGGGAGACATTGCCTCTGTGGACTCTCGAAGAAGCTCTCAGAAAGCACAACGTGGCAGATAAAGGTTCAGTAAAGGTTTTAGACAAAGCAACTGTAAGTTATATTTTCTTCTTTGTTTAACCAAAACTTGGCATCCTGAAAAGTACATTTCTTACCCAATACTATTTGGCCTGTGAATGTTGCGAGTCAAATCAGTTAATGGTTGTTGGCTGATCAAAGGAAGTCATAGTGCCACTCTTCAGACCTCACCTGGAATACCGTGTCCAGTTCTGGGCACCACAATTCAGGAAGGATATTGAGAAGCTAGAAGGTGTCCAGAGGAGGGCAACCAAAATGGTGGGAGGTCTGGAAGCTATTATGCCCTATGAGAAGCGGCTTCAGGAGCTGGGCATGTTTAGTCTGGAGAAGAGAAGGTTGAGAAGTGACATGATAGCCGTGTTCAAATATTTGAAGGGATGTCATACTGAGGATGGAGCAAGCTTGTTTTCTGCTGCTCCAGAGACTAGAACACGGAGCAATGGGTTCAAACTACAGGAAAAGATATTCCACCTAAACATTAGGAGGAACTTCCTGACAGTAAGAGCTGTTCAGAAGTGGAATACACTGCCTCAGAGTGTGACGGAGTCTCCTACTTTGGAGGTTTTTAAGCAGAGGCTGGATGACCATCTGTCAGGAATGACTTGATTGTATATTCCTGCATGGCAGGGGGTTGGACAGGATGGCTCTTGTGGTCTCTTCCAACTCTGTGATTCTATGATTGCTGTTCAGATCTTGTACATATGTTGAAAAAGACTCCTCTGGCTTGTGGATGAACTGGAAGCTCTAATGTGCTGGGAGGGAATAAGGTAGGCTTGGGCTTATACCAATGTTAATGATCCCTCTGCCCTTGTAACGAAATAGTAGGAGTCAAAATGCCAAATACCTACTTTTTCTCCAGCTCATTTATGGCCATGGAAACAGAATATGATTTTCTTCTGGCAGCAAAATTTTCCAAGCAGAAGGTTTTTTTGGGTGTGTGTATGTGTGTGTTAATTGGTTGGTTGAAAGAAGTTAGCTCAAGGAGTAGCAGATCCTTGCAGTTGTCTAGGTAAAGAGGGACAAGGAAGATTGACCCTCCCCTTCTCTCTCCAGAGGAGCCACTAGGACACGCAAGACAAACTGTATCATCTTTTTCAAGGTACACGATTATGGCAGATACTGTCATTCATTGGACATACTGTATTGCCAGAGAAGTAATCCAGAGTTTGTTCTTGGTTTCGTTTGGAAGGAACAAAGCACAGAAGGGAAGCTATCTGCTGCCAGGCAACATGCCAAACCACCTGTGAAGCAAAATTCCATAGTTTGTTTAGCCATTTCCATTGCAAGTGAGAGCAGTTGAGCATCAGGCATCAGCATGCTTCTTGTTGTCGGTAAACGAAGGGTGCATCTACACTGTAGAAATAATGCAATTTGACACCAATTTAAGGGGCCATCGAAACGGTTAAAATAGTAATCGAAATGGAATTCGCTGGGGATATGATCTGTCTTAATGGGAATCTGCATCGATGCATTGTATTCAGAATGGAGGGACAGCAAAAAAACCTCCAGAAACTACACCCGGAGAGCCTTCACAGTTTTTAAAGAACTCTGAAGGAAATGCACATTCCTACTTGTTGGGACAAGCAATTCAGTTTGAATCGCTTTCCTATAGGAGAGGAATCTGATTGGCTGGACAAGCGCAGGGGGCGGGGCTTGCTAACAGGGCAAGCTCACTTGCTGCCACCATGTTGGATTTTCGCCATTTGTATTTCTCTCTCTCCTTCTCTTTCGCAAAGTTGAGATATTGCATGTGCTCACCATGGATTTTTTTTTTTAAATTAGGTGGCAGCAGATTTAAAAACGCAAGTAATTCACACTCAGCCGCCATCTTGGTTAGAGGGCATGCAAAGTTTATGGGGGCTGTAAAAAAGGTTAAGACAAGTTGCAGCTGCTGCGAATTTCTATTACTGCAGAGCAATCTGTTTTTTTCAGGCTCGTAAAGATGAAACCTATGTGGTATATCTCTATCCTATGGAATCCTAGGATTTGTAGTGTAGTCTTTAGCCTTCTTTGCCAAAGCGTGTTGGTGCCTCACAAAACTAAAAATCCCAGGATTCTGTATGATGGAGCCATGGCAGTTAAAGTGGTGTCAAACTGCATTATTTCTACAGCCTAGATGCACCTTAAGATTCCTGCAGATCCCTGGCTTATCACAGTGTGCAGATTTGCTTTGTGGGCTGAACATACTTTAGGGATCTTCTGTTTCCCAGATAATCACACAGACCATTCTTCATAGCAGAGGAGAACCAGAAAGAATTTGAATTATGAGGTTGGGGGTGGTAGGTTGCTGTTCAAAGAAAAAGTCCAGCTTCAACACGTGTTCCCAAGTCCCTGATTATACAGGGTACTTTGGATCTTTATCTTAGTACACAGGTTCTTTGATTCAAAAAAGGATTTTGAATCCTTGATGGATTTGAGTGCTAAGAAATGAATATGATCAGTACTCTGGTCATTACATTTTTACAATTCTTTGTGTGCTTATTCAGTTCCTGAGAGCAGAATTTTTGTTTCAAAATACATCTGAGAAACAATTTTGTGAAGTGCAACCCTCGTTTTTATTATTATTATTAAAGGCCTTGTACAAAGAATAGTTTTTATTCTTTGGCCTTCTATCTCCCCCTGCTGTCTGTTTGTGACTAAAAGTAATTGTTTTCTGTTTGTAATGCTAAATCTCATTCCTCAAGTACTGTGTAAAAACCTCTTGTGTGCAGCAGAAGGCTGTAAAAATGTGTTTTAATTTTAAGTAGGTGCTGCAATGGACCAAGACTAAGCAGAGTGAAAAAACTGTTTCTTTGAAATAAATGTGTTTTTCCCTCTCTTTCCTCAGGTTCCTATAATTAAGCTAACCGATTCCTTTACTGAAGTAAAAGTTGATATCAGCTTCAATGTACAAAACGGTGTAAAAGCTGCTGATCTCATCAGAGATTTTATCAAGGTTAGGTGATGCATATAAACTCTTCTGATTCCAACACAGAAAGTTTCAGTTTGTAATCACCAGTAGGCACATGCCTAAGAATTATTGCTGTTCCTCTCCCCTCTTTTTTTTTTATGTACTAATCAGTTTTTTCCCCCAGTGGCTGAGAGAAATACTTTAAAAAGTGTATGCCAAATATATTTTATAAGTTTAAAACAATAAAACAGTTATACATCTTAAAGCATTTAAGCATTTTTATCTTTAAGCATTTATCTATTTCCTATGTTTTAAAGTATCTCTACTCTTAAGGGATAGAAACTTAAGGAGTCTTTTTGGTTCAGTCCCCAATACTTGGGCTGGTAGCCAGTATCAGCATTAATACTGGGCAGACTGACAAAGAATGTTAAACTATGCTTTATCACCACATACATGAGCAAAAAGGAATTATGGGTAAAGATTTGAGACTGCTTATTAGCTCCCTCCCTCCCTTTCTCCTCCTCCTGTATGGCCAAGAGGAAGAATAAGTGAAGACATACCAGGAATCATGGTTTAAAATAAATCCTAGTCAATTGATAAACAAGTCAACTACAAATTCCAAATTGTTTCGCTGGCTTGTTTAACGAACTAGCGTTTATTTTAGGATCAAATTCCTAGGTTACATGTAAAGGCAAGCAGAATGTTGGCTAATGGTAAAGGATAAATTCTGGTTTATTCATCTTCCCAGTTTTGATGCAAGAAGAGAGGTTGGTGCTTTTGATCAGTCTCCTTCCTCCTTATGCTAAACTGTAGTCTTAGTATTAGTACTGCATGCAAATTAAGCTGCAGGTCAACCACCTCTACCCATATTCATGGGAGTTAGGTTCCTGGATTTACTGTTAAGTGAAACTGTGGATAATACCAAACCCTATTAATAAAAGACTTCTGGTACAAATATACCATAGAGTTGCATTGGAAGACCTAGCGATTCCTAGAGAGGATACCTCTCTAGGCATTTTCCAGTATAACTCCATGGTGTGTGTCCCTTATTTTTTTTTCCCAGCTGTGGATAACTGAAACCATGAATATTGGTTTTTGTGGATATGGGGGATGACTTATACTAGTATTTATGTGCAAATGGAGCCATTTGGGTCACTGACCTATTTAGGGTTGGTCTACAATATCAAAAACCCCGGATTCCCCTGCAAATACCCCCAAGCCTGTGGCAATCGGGCTACATGTGGCATGGCTTTCCCCCCGAATCTGGGGCGATCCAGCCACGTGTTGAATGTCCCAGATTCCCAACATTTCCGGGTATTTTACCTAGATGCAGAGTATGTGGGATTCAGGGTTTTCTCCAAATTTTGTCTGCTGCTACTGCCACCACCACAACCAATTGTAAAGCTCCAGAGGCAGTTCCTGGCCAAAGAGAGAGGTTTTCTCCTTTCCCCTGGCTTGGCAGCACTGCCTCTGCCTGCTCTTCACTAGCCTGTCACTTCCTTCAAGTGCCTCTTCCTGTGAGGGGCAAGAGGGAGAATGAGTGTAGGCAGAGCTGCCAAGCCAAGGGAAGGGAAGGGAGAAAACCTCTCCCTTCGGCCAGGAACTGCCTATGGAGCTTTAAATTGTGCTTGAGATGTCGGCAACAGTGGTGGATGAAACTCTGCAGGGACAATGAAGACAAGGTACCCCACATGCCTACAGAGAATAATAATGTCTAGGGCTTCAGGGGGAATGCAGGGGTCTGTGGGCAGAACCCCATTTGGAGTTTTTGCCCCACATGTAGACAAGCCTTTAAAGATTCTTGCTTTCAGAAACTCTGTGCCAAGTCACTTCCGTGTCAGGCTGTAACTTAAATATAATAATTCTAGAGCCTTTAACAAGAGTGCAGTAAGCAAAATAAAAGGGAGTCCCTGCTTTCAGGCTTAAAGTCTGAGAGGACGGAGCCACACAAGAACAGTGGGGAGAAATGTTAGAGATGGCTTGACGGTCAGTATTATCTCTGCACAATTGCAGAGAACACATACTGTTTTTGTTGCATTTGAAGTATGTAGTCAGAAGCTGAAGTGTGATATTGATAACTGGTTCTTAATAGTCTTAATAGTCATGTGTCAGCATGAGCATTCGACCTTTCAAATGTCTGCGAAATGGTTAGGTCATACTTCCCCCTTCCTTTCTTGAGTCATGTGATAATAAGCCATGGTGATCAGTGTATACAGTTCAGATCTTGTGCACCCAGTAGCCAGAGCTAATGAAACGTCTTTTCTATATCATAACTTGTTCACTGAGAGCACTTTGCTTATTGGTGAAAGACAGTTTTGAAATAGGAAATTGCCCTGACTGGAGCCTTTGACCATAAATGAGGTGGGGAGAGTGTTCTGGAATGCGTCTCTCTCGTGGGAGCACAAACAACTTGAACCTGTTGGCAATTGCTGGGGCAGTGTATCAAGAGCTAACAAAGTCAGTGGTAGTGTCTGCCTACATATACTGGTGAGAAGAGCTGTTGAGACTAATAAGAACCATTCCCCACTTGTCCTTATTTTTAATTGTTCCCAGTAGAGGGCACCAGAGGCTGTGCATGCATTTGTATATACACTCAGGAATTTTAAATAAGGCTTTTGAGCAATTTTACAGAGTGCCCATTTGGCATCGTATTGCACAGTTAATCGTATTGCACCTGAATCTTCATTTGCGAAGAAAAGCCAGAGAGAGGCACAGTTAATGCAAGGAAGTATATCCTTACTTAGTCAATCATGTGAAGTATATCACATGATTGCACTTTTGCAATGAATACTTTTGCCACAAATTTCAGGTGAATTGTAAATGGACAGATAAAGCTCTGAGGTTCTGTTGATAAATACATGTAGGTAAAGGCAAGAAACAAAGTCGGGCATTTAGGAAGCAGATGCAGGCAATTTACCTTTTGTATTGTTTTCCATAAACCAATTTTAACATCTTTATTTTAAAGATTTCTGTGAATGAAATCTTAAAGCTTTCTGTGAGTGCAGTGTGAAAGGGAAAGGAAAGTTTCTTCCTGGATTGAAACGTATTGTTGTTGGAATATTGTTGCTAAAATATTAAGTGTAGATCAGTGATTTCACAGTTCATGCATGTGGTAGTTTCTTCCTGAATTAATTTAGCATGCTGCTGCTAAATTGGGATGTCAGATTAGGAGTAGGAAGGAATCTCAGGAGCAAGAGGTATGGCGTGCCTACCAATCATACTAGTGTGTGTCTAAAGAGATCATAAATCAACATTAGACTGGCAACCTTTGTGTATCTTGCAGGGGTTAGGAGTACTAGATCAGTGCATCTGGCTTTTGAAAAACTACCCCCCTGGAGGACTCTGGCCAAGATGGCTGACTGTTAGCAGCATGATTCACATTCTGCTCTAGCTTTGCAGGATTTATTATTATCTTTAAGCTTGTAAAGCTATGGAAGGATTCCAGAAGGGCAGAATTGCAATTTCCTTGATAACCCCCTGGCTCAGGAGTGGGCTGGGGAGTTGTGTGGTAGAGATGCATGGCATGGAAATAGCAATGTTCCCCCACCCAAAGGTTGAAGAATCATAAAAGATTCATTAAGGTCGGCTAGACAGATCCTGCTCCTACCAAGGATTTAACAAATTAACAAAATAACAAATAAACAAACTATCCCCCTGGAAGCAATACAGATACAAATTTTAACCTTACAGATACTTTAATCCCAACTTCTTATTGTTTTTCTCCTTTGGCTATAACAAGTATCATTGCCTGACAGCTAGTCAGTGTCTGGAGTAGTTATTGTATATTGGCTAATGTTATTATGTGTACATCTGTAAATCAAACACTTAAGAGCCTTACCTCACTCTTGCCGAAAAGTGGCGGAGCAGCAGGAACATTACGTCTTTCCTGCGCCTTATTGCATGATGTCAGCGTTCTTTCATTCCAGTCCTGTGGGAGACTGAGGTAAAACGGCGTCTTTTTGCTAACCAGAAAGATCTGTTTGCAAAAAGACATGGTTTTACCTTGGTTCCCCACAGGGCCAGAACAAAACAATGCTGCCGCCATACGGTAAGGCAGCAGGAAAGACGGAACGTTCCTGCTGCTCTGCCGCTTTTCTTTGGAGTGCAGTAAGGCTGTAAGTGTCTATAGACCAAACACACAATGTTAGTCAGAAAGACTTGAGAATAAGAAAATTTGTAATTGATTCAGTGATAATAGTCTGTCAGTTTGCTATATTTTTAACAGTGGGAGTGGGGGGGGGGAAAGCTCTCTTTTCATAACAAAATGCATGGTTTCTGCTAATAGAAAACTGATATAAAAAACAGTGTAAGTCACCCTCTTGTGCTTTTCTTGTGACAAGTGGTATCAGTAGAACTTTGATTCTCATCTCCTTTTTTCTTGCAGAAGTATCCTGTATTGCCATATCTAGTTTTAGTACTGAAACAGTTCTTATTGCAGAGGGACCTCAATGAAGTATTCACAGGTGGAATTGGATCTTATAGTCTTTTTTTAATGGCTGTCAGCTTCCTCCAGGTATGTTTTAAAATTATTTTATGAATGGTCTTTTTAATTTCTTTTAGGTATTAGTGCTCACAATAATATAGACTGGAAATTAAACTTTAAAATCAGTCCAGTTTGGAGGGGAGAAAGCATTCATTTGGTTATAATAACAAAATGCGTACTATGTAAATCACATATGACAGTTCGTCCATATAGTTAAATGTCTTGGGTAAATGGATCACTCTGTTTTAAACTAGGGTTTGAAATAAGAGTAGCCTTTTGAGAGAACACTGCTGCAGTAAGCCCTTCTAGTACTGTTTCAAAAGTCTATTTAAAATTAAGATTTGTTTTAATTTACTTTCATAGCAGTTCTGCCAGGTATGCATTTATTTTATTATGAAGTAGTTGGTCATAACCATTCCCAGATGCAGATCCCAGAGCTGGTTCTTAATAGTCAAGTATCTTTTGATGCAAAACTAGGGATAAGATGACTTATTCAGTTGGGCCAGGAATTTGCATTCAGATCTCCTAGGTCTGTTCGATGTGCTGCATTCACAGTCTCTGTTGAAGAGGAAGCAGCATGCATACCGCTTTGAAGTGATAAGTCTGTATGCTAATCTTCAGTCTCATTCAGCGAGACATCATAGCAATCTTGTGAAGGCTGCTGATTTCATACAGTAGGGCTCCCGTATCCACTGATTCAAGATCCACTGATTCAGTTATCCGCGTGAAACAAAAAGCAAAGTTATCATAGAGTCTTCCTAGAAAATGCCTAGCGAGGCATCCTCTCTAGACATTTTCTAGGTCTCCAAGGCAACTCTATGGTATTTTAAACTGGAAGTCCCATTATTTACAATGGCGTTCACTGGTATCAATGGTTTTCGGTATCCGCCTGCGGCCCCGGAACCAATCCCCCACAGTATGGGGGTCCTACTGTATTTCCATTTTATAGACAAGGGCCAGAATAAGGCCATTATTCACCCAGACATACTCATAGAGTGTTAGATTTGAACTCAGGATTAAGTAAGAAAAAGAGCAGAAATCCACCATGCTCTACTTGCTCAGTTTAAACAGATGCTGTAGCTGTTATTTTGTCCAGAGGTAGGAAAGGTTTGTTTTAAAGGTCTGAAGGATTTTGTATTGAAGGTCTTTGACCACTTTACAGGGATTTCTAAATAGGGTATGAATAAATGCTTTCTGGTGGAGTACTTTTACCTTGCCATTTCAATTTTTTTAAAATGGATTGTAAAGAAGTCAGAAATATTCTTAAAATATTTCTTTGTGTCCCTCACCCTTCGAATAGCTACATCCCAGAGAAGATGCTTGCAACCCCAATGCCAACTATGGTGTCCTTTTAATAGAATTTTTCGAGTTATATGGACGTCATTTCAACTATCTGAAAACAGGAATCCGAATAAAAGATGGTGGCTCATATGTGGCCAAGGATGAAGTACAGAAGAACATGCTGGATGGTTATAGGCCATCCATGCTGTATATTGAAGACCCATTACAACCAGGTATTAAAGCTTTCAGTTGTGCTATAAGAAGACATTGAAACTATAAGAAGATATTAAAAGCTTTCAGTTGTGCTATAAGAAAATATTAAAACTCAAGGCTGCAGATTGGAAGGAAGTCAAAATTCATAAACAGTGTCCTTTGTGTATCTTGCATTTACTGGAATGGTAGTTGGAAAATATTGTCAAATCAGTTTCTTTTAAACTGTAATGAGTAATAATAGGCTTGAGAGACTATCGGTGGGATGAATTTGATGACTGTACCAAGCCCTTACTGTGTGATGTATGGATAAACCAGCCATAAAGTGGCAGTCTCATCTCCATTTTATTTAGCTTAAAGAATGTGTAGTTTTGCCTGTCCTACAAAGTATGGCAGCCATAAAAAAGAGCAATACAAAAGTAAGTAAAAGGAAATGTGACTAAGAGCAAATTGTACTTTTGTTTTGTAAATACGTCTCTTTAAAATTCTAGTCTGTAGACCACAATAAAATGAACAAATTAAAATTAGCAGGAGACTAAAACGTAAATATCAAAATATAGGGACTGTCAGTTAAAGTCAGTGCTTTGTTTTTCAGATATTACAGCAGGGAAAAAGTATTACCTTTAAAATAACACCACAGCAGGGTTAAAGATTATGAGCAATGCTGGCATACAAACACCCTCATAAAAAGGAGGGTTTTGTTGTCTGTTCACTTTTGTCATATTGGGGAGCCATAAAATAGGACATAGGGCCAACTTTCTTTCCAAGCCTAGGCATACGTATTAAGAAGGACCTTTCCCTGGTCCTACATGTTCATAGCTTTCATGAGTAGTCAGGTTCATTTGGAGGAAGGTAGTCATTCAGATAGCTTGCTCCTGAACTTTAACAGACTTTAAAGGCTGCTGGCAGCATTTTAAATTGGAAAACAGAAGCCAGTGCAGCTGTTTCATCAAGGGAGTAATACTGTTCCAGTTAACAATCTGGCCACCACATTCTGGACCAATTGAAATTTCTTTCAGCTCCAACTAGAACATATTGCAGCAGTCCAGATGTGATGTTACTAAGGCATCTTGTGTCTGTTTACCAGTTCAGCACATTTTAGTGTGTCATAGTTGTATCCTTTCTTTGATTATTATGTATCACCAAAACTGGTGGTTTGTTGGTTGTATATTCTGCCTGCAGACAATACTGAGGCTTGAATGTTTAATTAGTACAGGTTAAACCAAATAGTCCTAGAATATTGTTTGGGTTATAGTTTGAATCATCCCCAGCCAGCAGTACTCAAGGATAATAGAAGTTGTAGTCTTAAGAATATATAGGAGTCACAGTTTGGGAATGGCTGAGTTGACGCAATATGAGGACCAAGAAAGAATACTATGATTTATTGGTTGGCCTTGTTATTTCTTCTCTTGGGAGTGGGACTTTTTTACAGGCCAGTTTCAGCCAGAGGACAAAAGTGGCTTAGAGCTGCACTGATACTAGCCCTTTATTGCTCAGAAACATGTACCACCTTTCCTTCCTCCCTCTTTGTTTCCCTACTAAAGAAAAACAAACCCTGAAATCATACATATAAATTAAGTTTATATTATCTTTTCATTATTGGTATCGGTAACTTTTTCCTGGCAGATATGGAGGTGTTCAGCAGAAACTCTTATTCATAGACATTATTTTTCTTTCATGACCACTTTGGTTCCCCCCCCTCCCTTTAGGTAATGATGTTGGAAGGAGTTCTTATGGTGCCATGCAAGTAAAACAGGCCTTTGATTATGCATATGTTGTTTTGAGCCATGCAGTATCACCAATAGCTAAATATTACCCGAACAACGAAAGTGAAAGGTAAAAACAAAGTATCCATGTCAGATTCATTACTGATGGCCACATTTCACCCCTGTAAAATCCAATAATCTTTTCTTTATTTTAAAATGCTCACAGTATATTGGGAAGAATAATCAGAGTAACACAAGAAGTGGCAACATACAGAGACTGGATATCAAAGCAGTGGGGAATTCAGAGTAGTACGGAGACTTCATGTAATGGTAAGAATTTTTTTTTTTAAAAAAAAAACCTAGAATCTTTGCAGCCTTAATGTGGTACTCTCAAAAAAGAGGTAGTGGTGTCATATAGGATTTGTAGACTTCACACTGTACAGCCACCAATATAAGATTTTTAGTTTGCATTTTAAGAGAACGCAGTGGTCCTTATGAACTGTAAGCAGACAGTGGAATCTATTAAAACATTTTACTAACATAAATTTTAGAATGATTGGATTTGAAAGAAATCAGAAGCCTCCTAACTGAAGCACTCTTTTACTAAATCAAGGCAAGCAGTTCCCAGATATTCTGAACAGCATTACACCTATATAAAGTCTACACATTCAGATATTCTAGACTATAAGTCACAAGCAGAGACCAAAAGCAAAAAGAGAACACAGTGTTAAAGGTGACAGAAAGAGGCCATTCAAATTAGGCTATTCAGTTAATGCCAATATCCCGTGCTCACTAACATTGGAGTAAACTCCATTGATGGTAGTTGTCATTTACAAAGAATGTGCTGCAAGTTTAGGGCTGCCCCTTTAGTAAGATACACAGCTTCCCCCCCCCCCGCTAAAAAAGCATATACACTGCTATTAAACAATGTCTATTTTATTAGATTTTGGCGTCTGTGTCTGTGATTCTTGTGCTTGTTCCATCTGTTTCAGTAAGATCTAGCCATGACAAAATTACTCAGTTCAAAGCCATTGTCTCTTTTCAGAATGTTGCCATAAATGTCACTTAAATTTGCTGTCATCCATTACTTAAAAACAAATTAAATTGACCTTGCATTAGATCTGTTCCTGTGTAATCAGGATGGGCAAAAGTGAGAGTTGATTTCTTTGATAAACCATGAACTAGTTGAGAGAGATTTGTTTGTGGTGATTAGACTAAGAGAAATCAAACCCACTGTTATAAAGATATAAAGGAAGCCTGTAGCGCTTCTGATGAAGTGGGCTGGACTCCATGGGGTTGTCTAGATGGTGAAAATACTCCTCGTAGAATTCACAGGAAATACATTTGTTCCAACAAGATCCCGTGCTGATGCACCATATTCAGAAGGAGAGGAGACAAAAACTACACAGGAAAAGCCTTTGCGGCCTTTCCCAAAGTTTTTAAAATAATGTGTAGAAATGCACATTATTGCCCGTTTGGACATCCTATTTGAATCGCAGTGCATTCTCAGAGAGGAGCAGAAGTGGAAATCTGATTGGTCGGATGTGTGCAGGGGTGGGCTTGCATGCCGGAAATGCCATTTTGGAGTTTTGTGGTAGCAGTTGTGCACTTTTTCACTACGCCGAGGTAACCAAACCATTTTAAGCGGGAGGTCGCACTTGCGCACCCTAGATTTACAGTTTAAAAAAATACTGTGGAGCGATGGCAACGTGGAAAATAATAATGCAAGTAGTTCACTCACGGCCACCATCTTGATTTGCAGGCATGGCTTTGTGTGAACTTCAAACATGGATAGCTTCACATACCAGCGATTTTGCCAAAAGACTGTGGAGACAAATGAACACTGCTGAGAATTTGCGTTAATGTGCAACAATCCACATTATATCTCATCATCTAGACAACATCCATGAAAGCTTATGCTAGAAATTTTTTTTCTCTGTCTCAGAAGTGCTTTTTATCTTTTTTATCCTGAAACAAACTTAACATGGCTATTATCTTTGAATACTACCATTGCAGTTATGAGTGTCTTTGTTGTTGTGAAAGCTATCCTCCATTATTATTTTTTTGTTCCAGGTAATGGTGTGACCTTGATAGTAGATAACCAGCAGCTGGACAAATGCAACAATAATCTTTCTGAAGAGAATGAGTCGCTAGGGAACCCTAGAAGTAAAATCTCAGAGACACCAAGCAAGCACTCATCAAATTCTTCATCAGGTCCTTTATCATCATCATCTTCTACACTTTCCAGCTCCAGTGACGTAGTAAGTATTGTTCCCTGATTATCACTTTCTGACTGGATGGCTGTAATGCACTCTTAGCCTTTGAAGACAGTCCGGAAGCTTCAGTAGGTCCAAAATGCAGCAGCCAGAACATGATCTGGAGCTCTGAGAATCAACCATGTTATGCCTGTCTTGGTGTTCTCCTCACTAGCTACCATTTCACTTCTAGACTTGCTTTATATACTGGCCCTCGCCTTTAAAAATTTAAATAGTGTGGGATCGCAGTTATCTCAGGATTCATATCTTGCCTTGTGAATGTGCTTGGGACAGTTGTTCAGCCTCTATGATGCTGCTTGCAGCTCCTGTTACTTCCCAGAAGTTCAATTGCTGACAGTCAAAGAGGCCTTTTCAAAACCGTAGCATCCAGATAGTGCAGTGGCTGCTCCAGCGTGATGTGATTGAACCTCTCATTAACATGTGTGCTGAATAGTTGCTGCATGTCAGTGCTTTAAAGAGTACCAAACTTGGTATGTTGTCTCCAGAATAATTAGATATTGGAAGCCAGCTCAGCAGTTTGTGAAGCTTCTTTTTTGTGAAGAGTATTTGCATTTTATGGGTGTCAGTTGTGATTACATACAGTCCCAGACTATATATATGGTTCTTACAAAGAAAGGAAGATGTGTGGGGCCAGAGTTTGGAAGATGTTCTTCAGGGCCACAGTTACCAGCATCCTTCAGCCAGCATGGCCATTTGGCACACTTGCTGGGGGAGTTTGGGAGTTGCAATCCAGAGAAGTAACCTTTCAAGCTCTGATACGGGACCACACTTCATCTGTTTTTTTGATAGCAGTCTCTCACTTGTAATTTTGAAGGCGCTAACCATATGAAAGCAACAAGTTTTTGTCTCCTGCCTTTCCCTTTAAATACCATACATGTTCTTACCAATAACTTGTTTCCTTGACAGGAGTCTGATGGAACACCCTGCAAAACCTCTAAACAGTTGGGCTGCCGCCAAACTACGGCAAACAGAATGACAACTCAGGACATATCATTAGGATCTACACAGATGAGCGGGAAAATACCAAGCAGCCAGACAGTAAATACATCCAGTGTTGGAAATAAATCCCAGGTAGGTAGGGCATGAGGCTTGATCATCTTGGCAACCTCCTTCCCTCCAGTGTCTTAAGTCTGCACACCATCTTAAATGATATTCTGTAACCTTGGGCTTAAACATAAAGTAGCATATTTTGCCTTCAAGTTGAACTCTATAAAGATGGGTCTGCTCCTCTCCTCTTCAGGTATGTGATGCTAATAGGGAGAGACTTGTTTTTGCTACTAATCTCCCTCCCCAATTCTGTAGTATTAGGAAAATAATCTATGAGGCACTGGAAAGCTAAAGACATAGTAGAAAAAAGGACTATGCCTATGTGCAGAATATTATAGCCTGGAGTACTTGCACAGTAGCTGTTTGCTGCATCTGTGCTATGTTTCTCCACTATTAAAAGGGGAATCTATAAGATAGTGTTTTCAAATTGTTCTTTTCCTGTGTTCTGTCAGCGTTGCTGCTATTATTGTTTGAACTCAGAACTTTTTGAGAAGGAATAAAACAGTAGTGCCATTTCTACTGGTGTAGATTAGGGCTATTCTTCCATCTTTTTTTTTTTTTTTTTTAATGTCTTTGATAAGTGAACTGATGCATGGGCAAGAGTGGACCTATCACCAGTCAAGAACTTGGAACTGTCTCCATTCTGGAACTTGTTGTCCAACAAAGTAACGTCTCAGTCCCACAACTTCAGTACATCTTCACTGTTTCCTGTTGCTTTATTTTTATTTATTTATTTATTTATACCCCGCTCTTCAGCCACAAGGCTATCAGAGCGGCTTACAAATTGTTTTTAAGCAATAGCTATTTACACATCTAACTGCATTAAACAGCTTCCAATGTGTGTTAGCTAATTGCCCCCACAAGCTGGGTACTCAATTTACCGACCTACGAAAGGATGGAAGGCTGAGTGAACCTTGGAGCCCGCTGGAATCGAACTTACAACTTGCAAGGTGGTGACTTGCAGTACTGGCATTTAATCACTGCACCACCAGGGCTCTTGCTGACATTTTAGCTATCTGTTATTTAAAAACATATCTTTTTTTTACTTTTTCACCTATATTTTAAAAACATAATTTGTGTTGTAGCACATCAAAGCAATTTTAATTCATATATTATAAATTACTGCTGAATCACAACTACTGAAACTATTTTAAAATGAGTTTTAAAACCCTATGTTTCTAGTCACCATTATATTTCTTTCTATTTTATTTTTTTCTTCCTAGTTTTAACATGATGGAAGCAAACGTACAATTGACTTTTAGTTTCTAAGGACTTCGGTGCAATTTTTAAAAAAATTATCTTACAGCCAACCTGAAAAGCCTTACATGGCTTCAGTCCTTAGGCTTAAATCCAGTCTTAGTTCCAAATAGAGTAGATCCATTGAAATGAACTGCTTTGTCACAAATTATGCTAATTCCATTGATTTCATTGGGTCTGTTCTAGGTGGGATTAACATTGGATTTAGCTCCTTAGACGGAAACACCTTATGCTGCTTGCTCCTGTTCATATGACTGTGACCAGGTGTTCATAGAGAATGAATTATAGCTTCTTAAATAAATTGTAGCATGTGTTCATGTTGTCTTCCCCTTCTCTCTTTCTGCCATGCAGCATGGATCTACGAGGTTATTTCGCACTTCTTCCAACAAAGGGTTCCAAGGTCCAGGAAATTCAAGCCATGGCACCTCGGTGACGAACAAACAGCATCAAGGCAGCAAATCTCACCAGTTTTACCATGGCAAAAAGAGGAAACACAAGAGGGACGCTGTCCTTTCAGACCTTTGTAGATAGTTTCCTATCTGAAAATGTGACTGTTCTTCTGTGTGCAATGATCTCATGCTACAATAATAAGTTGGACAGTGACTCCTCAGATCTCATAAGGAGTCTCAAGACTGTTGAAAATGTTGATTAGCAACACATTTTAGTTTTTTTTCCAGCTCGCCACGGAACAGATCATGAAGACTGATAACTGCAAAAAAAAGGGGGGGATGTGGGAGGGAGGGAGGAAGAGGCTGCTCATTTGATAAGTCATATGCTACAACAGGGTTGCTTAGGGTATAAAAGCTTGAATGTAAAATAAAAATCTCCCATCAGCTTCTGTGCTGAAACGTAGGGATAGTACTCAGTGTGTTTAAGGGGTTGGTAATTAACTAAAATAAAGGAGAAGAAGTGGGGTGGAAAGTATTTTGAGGGAAACCCAAAGCTCAAAGCAGAAAGACTAAATTTGCGCATGATGATTTTTTAATTATTTTTGCATATATTTACCATTTTATTGTGTATCTATAGATGACCATATAAGAGAATTGACATTTGTAATAGTGGATTTGTTAATACTTTTTACATAACATTACCGTTTAAATTGTAGAAACACCTTTTCCCCTCAGGATTAGTTTTTTTTTTTAATCTGAATTGTCAGCTGAACATCAGACAACCATAGGCTAGGAATTGTGGTGTTTTTCCTTTTAGCCTTGAAATAATTTAATAGCACATCTTATGCGTCTGCACAAGTTGCTTCTTCGAAGGAAAAAAAAAGATAGATGCTGGGGCAAAGTCTTGTTTATAAAGTGTACAAATGCATCCTGTGTCAACTCTAATTTTGTAATCCTCTCTTTGGAGGAAAAATGAACTGTTCACCTTGTTTCTAAAGTGCCATCATCCTAGGCAACGGGGTATATTCTACCTTAATTTTCCTCAGAATTTTTTTTCCTTTTAAAACAGGAAAAATTGCTACTTAACTATGGGAGCACATTTAGGAAAAACGACTGATGTTTGGTTATGTTTGAATTTTGGAATTTGCTCTAATTTCCTGAAATTCATACCCTCCATACCTGTTGGATAGGAATATTCCTATCATCCTTAGCCAGCGAGGGGAACTGCTCTAAATCCTATGCCTTTTTGTGTGTGCCTTCATCCCTATCTGTTTTTTTCTCCCTTCTCTTGCAACTTTGTATCTTTTTTCTTCTTTAAAAACGTAAGGAGAAATAGAACTGTTAAGCGGTTGGCAACTTTTTTTTTTTTACCTAAGTGTTATTTCATTCCCTTTAAGATATTTTTTTAAAATCCACCCTTAAATTAAACAGAATTAAACAGACTTCAAATAATGGAAACAAATTTGTATTCACTGTCTATAAAGAGGTGAAACCTTTCATATCTGCATATTTCTTCATTTAATTCTCCCACCCATCAAAGTCTCTGGGGAAAAAAATGTTTGAACATTTCCTGGCTCAGTCAATACTGTGGATTTTAAGACTGAAGAAAAGTTCTTGCTATGAAATGCAAAATGGAATGTGTAGAGTTGTAGTCACTTGCATTGTTTGCAAAATTTGGAGCACTTTAATTGATAGAATGTAAAGTGACATTACTGTAACATTTTTCTTTGAAGAGGAAAGTGTGTGTGAGTCTGAATGAGTGAGTATGTGTGCTTGTTCTGTATGTAAGAATGTGTTTGAAGTGTCCAGTCTGGAGAATGATGATAGATAGCTTTTAGATGTTTCTTTTTTAAACTGCAGACCAACTTGCCCTTTAATGAGCACTGATCAAGTGCGAAAGCTTTTAAAGTAAAATAATGCAACACGACCAAAAACTGTCATGAATGAAAACTAAAAACACACACTCTAGATATTAAAGAATTTTGATTTCTTTAAAAAAAAGGGAGGAAAAGAATCAATCTTAGCCACCATAATGCTTAAGAACACTAAGCTTAAGAGGGAAAAAAAAGGAATGTTAACTTGACAATAGTGTTAAATTTAGATACATGTTTCCTTCAATTTTTTTAATCAACATTTTTTTTGTTAACTAGACTGTCACATTATGCAATATCAAAGTATTTATTTTGAGTTAAAATGTTTTATAACTGTGTAGGACTACCTTCACTGCTTTGGGAACAAATTCTAAATTATATTAATCCAGTATTACTAGCTGCTGTTACTGAATGCTGTTAGAAATGTGTAATACACCAATCTGTATTACTTATCCACACTGAAGGCTTTTTTATTATTTAATTTTTCTTTTTTTGAATAATCACCCTCTTTGTTGGAAACAAATGTTCTGTCAGGATGCAGAGATTGGTATTCCAATAAGTATCTGATTATTTTAATGTGGTGTTAGCGGGAAGATAATCTTGATTCCATTGGGAATCTTAGGTTTGCCTCAATTTATGGTTTTCATAAATTTTAATGGAAAAATAGCTTTTCCTGGACTGGTCAAGTTTCATTTTGTAAACAGTATCTTTCTAAGAGAAGAAGACGAAGACAAAGCATGAAGGAAAAACTGAGGTATTTACTTCACCTCAAATAACCAGCATTGTATTCATGAAACACTGTATATCTAGCAAATCTTTATTTAAAGTGAACAGTTGAACTGTTCTTTTTTTTTTCAATCTGAAGTAAAAAAAAATTACTTTCAAGACCTTTTAAGTTTTGCCTGCTCATTTATCTTGTACATTTCATCTCTGTAATTCAACTTAAGTCCAATTCTTTTTTTGAGTTTCAATACTTTTTTGTGAAAATTTTGTGAAATATATATATAAAAATAAATGTTTCAACACAAGTGCTTATCATTCATGACATCAATTTTTGTTTAAGAGCATGTGACTCCCCACCCCACCTTTTTTATTTTATTAACAAATTCCACATGTCCAGACTATCATATAAAAGTGAGGCTGAGGCTGGGGTAGGGGAAACGTTATAAATCAAGGATGGGGAACTTTTGGCCCTCCACATATTAGGGCCTATGACTCATTGAATCTCTGGCTATTGGCCTTGGGTGTAACTTTTGGGAGATGAAGTCCAGAACATCTGAAGGCCAAAGGTTGCCCATTTCTGATCCAAGCTCAGTTCCAAGAGCATGTACTTGAGTACTGGTTAGCTTGTTCTTCAAAGGATGAGAAGTATGAAATATGAGATTCGGAAAGATGAGATGTAAACCTTACTGTACACAGAAAACCCTACTGTACACGGCATGTGTCAAAAAAGTCTCTCAAGCAAGACTACTTCTTTGAAAACTCTCAAGAATGCAAAGGGATCTTGTAGGACCTTTGAGACTAATTGAAAGAAGTTGGTAGCATAAGCTTTCATACACTTTCACAGTCTATGAAAGCTTATGCTGCCAAATTCAGTCTCAAAGGTCCTACAAGATCCCTTTGCATACTGATATTCCAGACTAACACAGCTATGTCTTTGAATTATCTCAAGCATTTTTCTCTGTAGTGTATATTCCTGGTTAGAGAGATAACTATTACTCTCCCTAGAAGTAGTGTGTTTGCAAATGGTGATAAACAGAAGTCTCTACACGTTCTGTTGACATCATATTTACTGCAAGTTTTCATCTTTAAGCACAGACATTCAGAACTGTTTTGCTGAATCATTACTTGGACTCCTGATTGGTAGAACCGTTTGCTTTCAGTTATTATGCCTACCCTGAAATATAATCTGAAAAATTGTATTCAGTTTGGTTCATATACTCCACACACGAGGTACGTTATTCATTCTTAATAATAATAATAATAATAATAATAATATTTATACCCTGCCCCTCTGTTAAAACAATTTAGACTTTGTCTCAGACCTACCATATTCACAGGCACGTTTGCTGAGGATGTGAAAAGGGGCCTTCTATGAGGCTGGCCCAGACTGGAACTACCTCCTCCACAGGACTAGGCTGCCCTGTTTTTTGTTCTCCATCTGCTGGCAGGCAAAGATACAGTAGGACCCCCATATGTGTTGGGGATTGGTTCGGGGGGAGCACCCAAGCTGTGAGCCTGAGAGTTCAGGGGGAGCAAACCTCCATCCAGCACAGGTAGGGTCCCTATACACTAAAATATTTTTTTTTAATTATGTATGCAGTGCTAACAAACGACCTGTGATCTGCAGAAAGAAGAATTTCTGATTCCCAAGAAAGCAATAAAACAATGGTGTCCCTCTCCTAAATTCTGAGGCTGAAATAAAATTTTGAATAACCAAGAATGGTATTTTCTTTGGATAAAGTATGTGGGCTCAGTTCCGTTTTTGTATTTAGAATTAAATTCTAAGCTCAGGAATTTGTTCCAAGTTCCATGTCTTTTGTATTAGACACCAACCAAAGGTTTTGATAAAGCAAAGTAGATTCTGCATGTCTGAACTCTGCCCCAACCTGCTATAAGGGAGCACAGTTTTAACTTCAATTTAAGATGAGGAAGAGGGAAATTAGACAGAATAGTCACTGCATGGGTGAGATCCAAAGTAGCTGTGGTCCACAGAACACAGACTCTTGTCCTTGTAGCTATACAGTACTGTTGCTGTTATGTGCCTTCAAGATGACTCTGTCCTACAGTGGCTGTAACCTAGGGTTTTCTGGACAAGAAGAGGTTTCTCATTTTCTTCTGAGGCTGAGAGAGTGTGACTTGCCTTGGCTGAGCAAGGATTTGAAAACTGGTCTCTAAGAGTCCTAGTCCAAATCACTAAACCACACTGCTTCTTGTACACCACACACTTTCAAAGCTATATTACAAGCTAAATAGAAATCTAAAACTGAAGAACTTTTAAAGACATCTAATGTCTTGTATGGCATATAATGACACACAAATGCAGAAAACCATATTTGAGCAGCCTTTGGTATCCCATATGCTGGACTGGCAAAAAGTCAGGTGGCAGTGAAGAAGTTGCATGAATCTTGTGGCTTCGTTACCAAGTACGAGAAAGAATGATGAACTAACAGGACTGTTTTAAAAAAAATCTTGCCAGAAGTAGTTTTGCAGTGTTTGGGCAGTATCACTCCTGTTTTTTCTTAGAGGATTTTTGACTTCCACTTGGAGATGGTGTTGAGCAACAGTGAGTTGTATGAAACAAAAATAACCCTGGATTATTAAATTTCAGCCCAAGTATGCTTTGTAAGAAATCCTCTTAAGTGTGAGAAGAAGCAGGTGTGTGTATACTGGGGCAGAGTATTGACTTTAAAAAACCCTCCAGATTTTTAGACATCACAGCTTTCTCTTCTCCCCAGAATAGACCATTTGTTAAAAAGCATTAATGGCCAAATTAGTTTGCTTGTTTTGATTTTGCTCTGGCTGAGGAAGTTGACCCATCTATTGGTTTGGTGACACAAATATTTATTAGTATACAGTATTTATGTCCTGCTTTTCAAGACTGGCTTCCGAAACAGCTTGAAATTAAAATCTGTTCAAAGTAAAATGTATAATAGGAATACATATTAGTATTTATGACTGTTTCTTCTGGCCCCTGGTAACTCAAGTTATAGGCATGGTTCCAGGATCAAGAGAGACTCCAGATGGATGTTGAGGCTCATTGGCAGGGAAAACACCAACCCAGAAAGACAAAACCAGTCATTCTGTTGATTTCCACTCTCTTCTGGATTTTGGCAGTAGTTTTTCCCCCATAAAAGGGAAAACAGAAGTACAGTAGATCCAACCAGAATAGGGACCCTGGAATAGGGGAGCGGGCTTGAGTCCCTCTCCCAATAAAAAGTTTGGTGGGCAGAGCATCACCTGAAATGATCTGGTAAAAGTGATCCACTAAGTCTCCTATGTAGTGGAGTCTCCTCTGGAGTTATTGATGAGAAATATTCAGGTTGAGTCTCCCTTATCCAAAATGCTTGGGACCAGATGTATTTTGGAATATTTCAGATTTTGGAATACTTTCATATACATAATGAGACATCTTGGAGATGGGACTAAAGTCTTAACACGAACTTCATTTATGTTTCATATACACCTTATACATATAACCTGAAGGTAATTTTATACACAATATTTTTAATAATTTTGTGCATGAAACAAAGTTGGTTTACATTGAACCATCAGAAAACAAGTGTCACTATCTCAGCCACCCATGTAGACTATTCCAGACAAGGGAGACTCAATCTGTACTAAGTCATCAAGCATTACAAAACATTAGGCGGAGATTGTCACATAGTCCTTCCTGGAAAAATGAAAGCAATCATCATCATTATCATCAGCAGCATCACCATCATTTTATTTATTTATTTGTTGTTAGCCACCTTCAAGTAGTTTTTGACTCATGGAGACTCTATCCCAGCGTTTTCTTGGCAAGATTTGTTCAGAGAGGGTTTTGCCATGGCCTTCCTCTGAGGCTGAGAGAGAGTGACTTGCCCAAGGTCACCCCATGGGTTTCCATGGCTGAGCGGGGATTTGAGCTCTGGTTGTCAGAGTCTCTAGAGTGATAGTCTAATGCTCAAACCACTACACCACACTGCCTTTCTCTATTTATCTCTCACTTTGAGTCTCAGTTTGGGACTCAAGGTGACTTAAAACAGATCAAACAAAAATAGTTAAAATTCAGAAAATGCAAAAGTTAAGAAGTGATAGACAAGGACAGCTTATCTTGGAGGGAAGCTTCTGCAAGCCCTTTAAAATCAGCTCTTATTCACGAATGTCTCATAATTTCATTTCATTTATAATCTATCTTTTCTTCAAAACTGGGACAATGAGTTTTAAAAATAGTACACATAAACATGTGACAATATTAAAACACAAACGAGTCCTAATAGTAAAACACAAATGGACCTTAAAAGCAATTTTTAAATTATATAAATAAAAAAAAGGGCACCAAGATACGCCAAAAGCAAAACAGATTCAAAACTACACTCCATCCCACTGACTGGCATTTATCTCTGCTTATTAAAACAGGCTTCCAGTTATATCAACTAAAACATAGTTGATTAATCCAATGATTAACTGCAGTGCAAACGTTTGTTAAGAAAACTGAATCTTCAATAATCCTTCCCTTCCTCACTTTTCTAAAGTTTCAAAAATTTTGCTAGTGGTGAATGCAGTCTGTTCTGAAACAAGCCCATTTATGATCTCAGCAGCATTCCAGTATTTTAACTCATTTCCTTCACTTTGTAAATCTTGTAATCTAATCCAGCCCAGTTCATATTTCTTTCACCCACCCACCTACCCACCCCCACACGGAAGAACCTTAGATTTTTCTTTAACTTCCTGGATTTCTCCTCCTTCACAGTCATCAGAATATAACCAGGTGTTTTTCTCACTTTGTGAACAAGCCTATTTCCTTTCATTTTCATTAAACTATACAAGCGTTGGTTTGTTGCTACACAGCCCTATCTTTATTAGGTTAATTGCACTGGAAAATTGCAGGTGTGCTAGCACCAATGAAACATAGCGTGAAGATAAAAGATGTATTTTTAGGTATCACCATCTCTTGTATGCGTTTCATTTACTCATAAATAAATGATCTCCATGGACACTAAATGAGACTATATATATTACAATTTTTACATTGTTTCACCCAAACAATCTTGGCCATTGTAGGTTTGTTAGAACACCAGGAGAGAACCTCTGGAAAGAGCCGGTAGTAATAGACTACAATTCTGGAGATGACAGTTCAAAACCCTGCTCAGCCATGGAAACCCAACGGATGACCTTGGGCAAGTCACACTCTCTCATCATCAAAGGAAGGTAAAGGGAAATCCCTTCTGAAAAATCCTGTGAAGAAAACTCTGTTATAGCTTCACCTTAGGGCCACCATTCTTTGCAAACAACTTGAAGGTACACAACGGCAAAGAGAGCCTCTGGCCCTCCAGATGTTGCTGGGTTCAATTATTGGTGGACCAATAGCATCTCCCCCTCTTCTCTTCTTGTGTGATGATGAGTACAGTAGGACCCCCGTATCTGCTGGGGATTGGTTCTGGGGGGCCGTGGATACTGAAAACCATAGATAATAGTGAACAACATTGAAAATAATGGGGCTTCCAGTTTAAAATACCATAGAGTTGCCTTGGATGACCTATGAAATGGCCAGAATGGACACATTTTCTAGGAAGACTCTATGGTAGGTGTGCTGTTTTGCGTCCCATGGATAATTGAATCAGTGGATATTGAATCAGTGGATACGAGGGTCATCATCACACCACAGCCTCCCTGTTGCTGTTTCTCAGGTTCCTAACCACCCTCCACAGGCCTCCAATTCCCAGGGTTCCCTAGGAAGAAGTTGTGGACATTGGTCTGTAGAGTCTTGCCTGAGCATGGAGAACAAAATAAAATTTGGCAAAATATATCTGAGCTGCCAGAGAGGACAAGCAAAAGAATAAGTTGTGGAGTATGCTGCAAAAGAGAAAATTAGGACCAAAAAAAAAAAAGAAAAGAAAGATTTAAAAAATGTCTTTAGATACACCAGAAACAGGAAATGAGCCAGAGATTTGCTTGTTAGGAGTATTAGAGGACTAATCCCTCACCCTGGGTGTTGTTGAAGAAAACCCAAGCCCTCTTCACCTCCACAGATGAGAATGGAGGTTTTTCATTTTATTGCTTTTCTCTTGTAACCCTTGCACACAGAGGAAGTGGCAAAGACTGTTTTGAGTAAGAGGAAAGAAGTTTATTGTAGGAACTACATCTGGAAACATAAAAGGTGGTGTTACAGTATAGCTAGCTACATGCCCGTTGAGATTTCAAACTGAGAGAAATGGAAGTCATCCTTCGAATATCAATCTAGAATGACTTGAAAGCAAACAACAACAACAACAGATTTAAAAAGATTTATGGTACATCTACACTGTAGAAATAATGTAGTTTGATACCACTTTAACTGCCATGTCTCCATCCTACCAAAACCTGGGATTTGCAGTTTTGTGAGACATCATCACTCTTTGGTAGAGAAGGCTGAAGACCTTGTACAACTACAAATCCTAAGATTCCATAGGGTGGAGCTTCAGCACTTATATTGGTGTCAAACTGCATTATTTCTACAGTGTAGATGCACCCTAAGCAAGACCAGAGAATACACCAGGAAACTGTACTTATCTCAGCCTCTTCTAATACACTTTGGGGGGTTGTTTAAATGGCAGAAATACTCCTCACAGAATTCAAGGAGAATGCTGTCTTAATGGGATTTCGCATCTTTTGACGTATTCGGAAGCTCCCCCCCCCAAAAAAAACCCACAATATAATCTGCAGGAAAAGACTTTGCACCTTTCCCTGGAGTTTTTAAAGCACCTGGAACTGCCATGTTAGATTTTTGCCTTAGCAAGTGAGTGCTAAGGTGATGAAACGGTGTGTTGTTGGGTTTTTTTGTTTTGTTTTGTTTTTGCTTTTTTTGTTAAGGCGAAATATTGCTCTACTCTATCACACATTGGATATAGTTTTAAAAAATGTTTGGTGGTGGCAAATTGAGGTAAGTAAAAAAGCAAGTAATTCACTCGCAGCTGCCATCTTGATTCATGGGCATGCCCATTTGCATAACAAACACAGATAGCCTCGCATGCCTGTGATCGGCAAAAAAAACCCCATTAAGACAAATAGCAGCTGCTGTGAATTTCCATTGCTGCAGAGCAATATGTTTTTTGTTTTTGTTTTTTGTTTTGCCTCGTATAGATGACATCTTGGTGCATGTGTAGCACACACTCCACTTCAAAACAAATCAGGGCACCTTCAAGTCAAGTCTGACTTGTGACAACCCTATTGTAGGGTTTTCTTAGCAATGTTTATTTGAGGATGCTTACCATTGCCTCTGTGTGAGACAGAGACAATGTGATTTGCACAATTTGAACAAGGTCACCCAGTGGGTTTCGTGGCTGAGCAGGATTACTTATAACAAAAACAGTCAAAAAGGACCAGCTGCTTGCTGTGCTCTTACCGTGCTGTGTGCTTTAGCCCTGAAGTCCACTTTCTAAGTGGCATAGCAAATAGGTTTTCTGGAAGCATATGCATCCCTCTCATGGAATGCAGGGTGCTGGCTTTAGATGGAAACAGCAGCAGGCAGTGCAGGTTGGTTGCTCCAATGCCAGCAGGGGTGATGAATCCACACCAGGATTTAGTCTGAACTTTAAAGGAACTATTCAAAGTACTGAACCCTATCATAAAACTAGAACCTAGCATGGATTCCCCACCTCACTAACATCAGATCCACCAGTCTTGATTAGTAGTATGTCTCTTCTTATTTGAGGACACCAATACCACCTCTACCTCTGCTAAACAGCAACAGAGTACTTTATCAGACGCACTAAACACAGCATCGTAATGATGCCACATAAACACAAAAGAGTGCACATATCAGATGACATCGCCCTTTCACGTTTATGTACTGGCCAAAACCCATATTTCGGGCTGGAACCCGTCAACTGATCCCCTGTAGCACTTTTGTGCCAGCATTGCCAGCGTGTGAAACTTTGCACCATTGTACTCACATGAATGCAGCGTGAATGGCTGGTCTGGTGTGAACACTTTTGGGTGAGATCACAACATCCAGGTAAGTGGCACACTTTTTATGACACTCCCCAGGTTACTTGTCAGTTTATGTACTTTAAAAAAAAACGTTTTTTGTGTTTTATTGAATTTCCCACATGAGTGTCTTCTTGCAAGAATCAGTGGGATTTTGAATGAGGAAGTGAACAGAGCTTTGTTCACTTCCTCTTTCATTACCGGGAAGCCTTTGGATGGGAGGGAAGGTAAGTGCAGCACGGGGAGGTCTTTTGCCAGCATAAAAATGGAAAAGTTATGTCAGCAAAAGAACAGGCTTTTGAGGGGTGGTGTGATAAAGTCCTCTGAATCACCAGCTTAAAGAGAGCTTGTGTCTTTGCTTGGAGAACAGTCAATTCCTTGTGTTGCTCCCCATATGAACGAAATATAGAAGCAAATCCATGATATTTTATTTATAGTGTGCGTGTGTATGTGTGTGTGTGTGATTAAAAAACAAATTAACAGCACTTCTCTCAAGTTCGTTCTGGCTCCCAGAAGGATGTAGTTAACCACTAATACAATACACAACCACACATTTTATTGAAGCTATTAAGAAACACGATTGAAAAATATACAGTAGGACCCCCGTATCCGCTGGGGATTGGTTCCGGGTGGGAGCATGGATACCGAAAACCATGGATAATATCAAACACAATTGAAAATAATGGGATTTTCGGTTTAAAATATTGTTATTAAAGCCCCAACTTAACCCTTTATCTAGATGTTTCCTACTTTCTTCGATAGTCTTGTATGTGTGCTGGATAAATAAATGTGGTTCAAATGCAGTTTAAACAATTTCCATTAAAGATTTTAAGGTTATTTGTTCTTCTTGGCTTGTTGTTTTCCAGTGCGTACTAGTATACACAGGTAAAAGGTCCTGCAGTTACTGACCTCTCACATGCCATTTTGAGCTAATTTAAATTCCCCCAAATAAGACCTTGATATTCTTGGAACTTTCCACAGACACTAGCCATTTGCGTTAACAGAACTGGGTGCTAAAAATTCCTGCTTCTTCTACCACATGTAGAGTTCCAACTTAGAAGGTAGATAGAAAAGGTGATCAGACTCTCTCGAGAGCTGAGTTTCATCCTTGTCCATTCTGGAGCAAGATGACTTCTTTAATAGCAAAACAAGAAATAGGTGCTTTGCTTTACACAGAGGTTTCTCATTTTGGCTCTCCTTTTATGGGCATAAGAATGAATGTCAGCTACAGAAACAGGAGAGCTAAGCCAGGTTGTAAAGGTCAGCAGATAAAGAAGTCTTTGTTAAATAACTTAAGAATTGTGTAGAGAGAATGACATGGAGAAGCTGAGATCCCAAAGATATTACTTTGGCATTTCTAATAGGATACATTTTCACAGGAGGCATAAGGCCTGGGCTGAAATAAACAACGACATATTTTGCAATTTTTGTGACATTATTTAAACACTCTACAGCAGTGTTTCTCAAACACTGGTCCTCTTCATTTTTTGAATTTCAGCTCCCAGAAGCCGCAGCTGGCATAGCCAACGTCAGGGATTATGGATGTTGAAGTCCAAAACCCAGGGAGTGCCAAAGTTTAAGAACTACTGCTCTAGAGCAGTGGTTCTTAACCTTTTCTTTACTAGGGACCTCTTTAAATATCTTGTGTTGCTGCGGACCCCCAAGACTTAATTCAAGATTTAAAGCAATGACAACAACAACAACAACAATTACACCATCCATTAAACCTTCCCTCAGAGGCACTGGAGGGGGAGGGAAGACTTTTCTCTTGCTTCTTCATGCAAGTTTGTGGCTGGAGTGGATTGAATGGCAATGTGCAAGCAAAGCCAACCAGCTGGCCTTTGCCTTGGCTCCTGTCACATGGCCACTCCATTTCAGGGAGAAGGTGGGCCAAGCAACTTTCAAGCCTTTGCAGAACCCCTGTGAGGGTATAGCAGACCCCTGGGGGTCCACACACCCCATGTTAAGAACTGCTGCTCTAGAGCATTATGCTCAGCCTTCTTTCCACTGATGAAGCAGACTGTAGCCCATGAAAGCTTACACAATAATACATTCACCAATCTGGTACCAAAATACTCTTTAAGTTTTGTTTTTGCTGCAAGAAACCAATTTGACTTCCTGTCTAGAAAGAGAAACACAAGGTTTAATTGAGTGGATTATTTTATTACATTTTCCCCATTGACAAAATACCTCCACATTAATTAACAGATTTTTTTAAAAAGCCTTTAAAAGTGTATTTCACAAGAGCCAATGTGGTGTACTGGTTTGAGCGTTGGACTGCCACTTTGGAGACCAGGGTTCAAATCCCTGCTTGGCCATGGAAACCCACTGGTTGACTTTAGACAAGTCACACTCTCTCAGCCTCAAAGGAAAGCAAAAGCAAACCCCCCTCTGAACAAGTCCTGCCAAGAAAACCCAGAGCCCATCTAAATGGTGAAAATACCCCTCATGGAATTTACTGGGAATCCTACCTGTCTAAATGGGATCCAGCATCAATCCACACTATTTGGAAGAAGGGGGTCCAAAATGGCAAAAACACTGGGGTGAAAGCCTTTGCAGATTTCCCCCTACTTTTTCAAAAACTGTGACAGGTGTATGCATTCCTGCTCATTTGGACTATTGAACAACAAAAAATTCGAAGGGAAGCACAAAGCTGATTGGCCAGGTGAGAGTGGTGGTAGGGCTTGCTAGCCGGACAAGTGTCCGCTGCTGCCATGTTGGATTTTCGCCTTAGCGATCGTTCACTAAGGCGATAAAACAGGATGAATGTTTTCTGTTTTGCTGTCCTATAAAATTGGAAAATCACTCTATCACACCAGCAAACCTTGGGATGACTTAAAAAAAAATAACAACCACTGGCGGTAAAGAACTAATGTGAATAAATCACTTGTGGCCACCATCAGGAATGCGAGGCTTATGGGGGCTTCTGAGGCCAGAAAAACTGTTTAGACATGTCGCTGCTGTTGCAAAATGCCAATATTACGATTTTTTCTTTTCCTGTAGATGGGCCCCCTGTGATAGGTTCACCATAGGTAAGTCAGAAACATTTGAAGGCACACAACAACAACAACAACAACAAATCTTTAGAAGAGGCATTTCCTGCTATGCAATAGAGCAAGAAGTAGCTTGCTACTTTTAGTTGCTGAAACTGCTGAATTTAGGGGTATGACTAATCAAACTCAGTCTTTTAGTCAGTTAAGCATTTTGCAGTACATTAAGCTAATGGTTTTAACTAAATTGCTTGACCCAGCTAGACAAGATCTACTGAATAAACTGCTGGAAACCTAAATACCCTGAAGGCACCAAATCCTGTTTGATCTCAGATGCTAAGCAGGGTCAGGCCTGGTTAGTAATTGGAAAGGAGACTGCCAGTGAATAACAGGTACTGGTGGTATAATTCAGAGAAAAGCACAGGCAAATCTTATCTGCAAAAATCTTGCCAAGCAAACCCTAGGATAGGGTCAGCATAAATTGGGAATCAACTGAAAGACATATAACAAGAACAATGTAAATCAACTGGGCTTAGGCCAAAGATTTAAACTAAAGGTGGGCAACTGTAGTCTTTTGGGTTACCATTCTCCTTAGCCCTGACTAGTATAGGCCAGTGGTTCTTAACCTGTGGTCTGAAGACCCCCAGGGATCCTCAATGTCCTCACACGGGGTCCATGAAGGTTTGAAGGCTGCTTGGCCCACCTCTTCCCTACAGTGGAGTGGCCACGTGACAGGAACCAAGGCAAAGGCTGGCTGGCTTGGCCTGTGCATTGCCATTCCATCCATTCCATCCACAAACGTTCAGGAAGAAGAAGGAGAAAAGTCTTCCCTTCACCTCCAATGTTTTATTTATTTATACCCCGCTCTTCAGCCACAAGGCTATCAGAGCGGCTTACAAATTGTTTTAAGCAATAGCAATTTACACATCTACACTGCATTAAGCAGTTTCTAATGTGTGTTAGCTAATTGCCCCACAAGCCGGGTACTCATTTTACTGACCTACGAAAGGATGGAAGGACAAATGAACCTTGGAGCCCGCTGGAATTGAACTTGCAAGGTGGTGACTTGCAGCACTGGCATTTAACCACTGTGCCACCAGGGCTCTGGTGCCTCTGAGGGAAGGTTTCATGGATGGTGTAATGGTGTTGTTGTTATTATTATTAGGTATTATTATAATTATTATTAGGGTTTTAAATTTTGAGTTCAGTCTTGAGGGGCCATGGCAACAAAAGATATTTAAAGGGGTTCCCTGGTAAAGAAAAGTTTAAGAACCACTGGAATGATTGGGGTAGTTGTAATTGAACTTATGGAGGTCCACAGTTATCCATTACTAGCTGTACTCACTAAAGCCCATCCCAGTTGTCTCCAGGCCACGAGGGGAGTATTTTAAAAAGTCATCATCCCCACCCCTTTTGAGATTTAAGTGATGCAGTTCAGCCCATCCACCATGCCCTATGAGGAGCAGCTTAGGGAGCTGGGTATGTTTAGCCTGCAGAAGAGAAGGTTTAAGATAGGACATGATAGCCATGTTTAAATATTTGAAGGGATGTCATACTGAGCATGGAGCAAGCTTGTTTTCTATTGCTCCAGAGACTAGGACATGGAGCAATGGGTTCAAACTACAGGAAAAGAGATTCCACCTAAACATTAGGAAGAACTTCTTGACAGTAAGAGCTGTTTGGCAGTGGAATGTGCTGCTTTGGACTGTGGCCCCCACAAGGAGAGGGAGCTAGGGGCCCAGGATTAGTAGGGGGGGGAGCGTGACATTATTGCAAGTTTTTATTGTGTAAATCCATTTAGTTTTTTTAAAAAATAAACATAAATATTACTTTAGTGTCATCATTTAAACTTATTTTAATTTTTATCCTAAATCCTGTAGAGCATTTTGCTGCCCTTAACCTTAGCAGTAGGTACGGGGGCCTGCCAAATATCCTGGCCTGGGGCCTGCTTCAGGATGTGGGGGCCATGTTTCCTAGTGTGGTGGATTCTCCTTCTTTGGAGATTTTTAAAGAGGGTCTGGATGGCCATCTGTCAGGGGTGCTTTGATTGTGCATTTCTGCAGGGCAGAATGGGGTTGGACTGGATGGCCCTTGAGGGTCTCTTCCAAGTCTAGGATTCTATGATATGGAATGTGCTGCTGCCTGGGAGTGTGGTGGAGTATCCATCTTTGGAAGATTTTTAACAGAGGCTGGATGACCATCTGTCAGGGGTGCTTTGATTGTGTATTCCTGCAGGGCAGAATGGGGTTGACTAGATGGCCTTCGTGGTCCCTTCCAACTTTATGATTCTATGATATGGAATGCGCTGCTGCCTGGGAGTGTGGTGGAGTCTCCTTCTTTAGAGGTGTTTAAACAGAGGCTGGATGACCATCTGTCAGGAATGCTTTGATTATGTATTCCTCCAGGGTAGAATGGGGTCGGACTAGACGGCCTTTGAGGTCCCTCCCAACTTTATGATGCCTCCGCCTCACCCTAGGCTCCTCCAAGCGCTCTCGCCGAGAGGGGCGGGATTTGTGGGCGCCCCGCCCCTAAGCCACCTGCCCCGCTTCCCACGGAGGAGCCGAGCCGAGCCGAGCGCGCCTCCTCAGCCCCGTCTGCCTGCTCCGCTTGGCCGGCAGGAGCGCCTCTCCGCCCCTCTGGACTCCCCCGGCGCCGCCGCCGCCGGGCGCCGCGCTCCCCTTCCCTTGCGCACAGGCGGAGGAGAGAGGCAGGCAGGCAGGCAGGCAGAAGCTCTTCTCCAAGCCGAGGTGAGTCTGGGGTCCCCGGCTCCCCGCGGCCAGGAAAGAGGAGGGGGGAAAGGCAGGGCGGCTCAGCCCCTGTGGGAACTCCGGCCGCGGCGTCGCCCCTTCCTCCCACGCGCCAGCCCCCCGCGCTTCTCCCACTCGACGCGTGAAGAGGGGGAAAGGCGCCTCTGAGCCCCTCGGACCTCTCTCGCCTTTCACGCCGGCTGCGTTTCCTCCCGGGCGTTTGAAGAGCAGCGGGGAGCTGAGGCGGCGGAGGTGGCGGCTTCTTCCTCCTCTTCCTCTCCCCTCCTTCTTCCTCTCCTCCTCTCTCTGTCTTCTTCTTCCTCTTCCTCTTCCTCTCCTCTTCTCCTCTTCTTCATCTTCCTCCTCCTCTTCCTCCTCTCTCTTCTTTCTTCTTCTTCCTCTCTTCCTCCTCCTCCTCCTCTTCTTCATCCTCTCCTCTTCTTCCTCCTCTCTTTCTTCTTCTTCCTCCTCCTCCTTTCCCTCTCCTCCTCCTTCTCCTCCTCTTCTTCTTCTTCCTCTTCCTCCTCTTCTTCATACTCTCCGCTTCCTCCTCCTCTCTCTCTTTTCTTCTTCTTCCTCTCCTCCTCCACCTCTTCTTCATCCTCTCTTTTTTCCTCTTCTTCTTCTTCCTCATCCTCCCTCTCCTCCTCCTCCTCTTCTTCTTCCTCTTCCTCCTCTTCTTCATCCTCTCCGCTTCCTCCTCCTCTCTTTTTTTTTCTTCTTCCTCCTCCTCCTCTTCCTTTCCTCCTCGTCTTCTTCTTCCACTTCCTCTTTGCTTCTTCCTCCTGCTCTCCTCCTCCGCCTCTTCTTCCTCTTCTCCTCTTCTTCTTCCTCTCCTCCTCCTCTCCTTCTTCTTCCTCCTCCTCTTCCTCTCCTCCTCCTCTCCTTCCTCATCCTCTCCTTTTCCTTCTTTTCTTCCTCCTCTCCTATTCCTCTCTTTTTTCTTCCTCCTCCTCCTCTTCCTCTCCTCCTCTTCTTCTTCCTCCACTTCCTCTCTGCTTCTTCCTCCTGCTTTCCTCCTCCTTTCTTCTTCCTCCTCTTCCTCCTGCTCTCTTCTTCCTCTTCTTCCTCTCCTCCTCTTCTTCCTCCTCTTCCTCCCCTTCTCCTCTTCCTTTTTCTCCCTTCTTCTCCACCTCTTCCTCACCTCCTCCTACTCTTCTTCCTCCCCTCCTCTTCTTCTTCTCCTTCCTCCTCTTCCTCCTCCTTCTCCTCTCTTCCTCTTCCTCTCCTTCCTCTTCCTCCTCCTCTTTATTCATAGCCCACTTTTTCACCAAGGCTGCACAGGCTCTGCGCAGGTGCACAATCCATTCCTTCCCCTTACTGAAAAGAAGGGTGCCTCTGAGGATGTGCGGATAGCGTACCATTGATCCAGCCATCATTCCAGGCTGCACCCTCGGGCACACTTTCCTAGAAGCAGACACCCCTTTGAACTCGGGGTTAATGAGGAATAGATGGGCGTAGGATTGTCCTCAATCATCGTGAAGGAGGGAAGGCGTTGACTCCCAGCCCAAAGTTTTCCCAGGCAGGGAATGAAATGGGTAGGATTATAGGGTGGGGGAAACAGAGACAGCTTGGTTGGGCTGTGGGTGAAGACAGAAATTGTGGTTTGTTCTTAAATCTTTGTGTGTTTTGGAGAGGAAGTGTTTTTGTTTTATGCATCAAAATGAAATTGATACTGTAGAGCAGTGGCTCTTAACCTTTTCTTTACCAGGGACCCCCTTTAAATATCTTTTGTTACTGCGGACCCCCAAGACTTAACTCAAGTTTTAAAACCCTAATAATAATAACAGGAATACCTGATACTACTAATAATACAATTATGCCACCCATTAAACCTTCCCTCAGAGGCACTGGAGGGGAACTGAAGACTTTTCTCTTGTTTCTTCCTGCAAGTTTGTGGTGAGAGCAGATTGAATAGCAATGTGCAAGCCAAGCCAGCCTATTCCTTGACTCCTGTCAAGTGGCCACTTCATTGTAGGCAGGAGGTGGGCCAAGCAGTCTTCAAGCCTTCATGGACCCCCTGTGAAGACATCGCAGACCCCTGGGGGTCCCCGGACCACAGGTTAAGAACCACTGCTGCAGACAATGATGAGAAAGAGTGCAACTCCTTGCATCTTTACTCAGAAGTTAGTACCACTGTTTTCAGTGGGGGATCCTCCCAAGGAAATGTGTATACAATTGATTTGGTGCGGAGGGGGAGAACTGTTTAGTACTGAGTGCTAAAAGGTCTATTTCAGTACCACATTTTGAACTGTTGGAATATCTGGTCTGGTTAAAGTCAGCTCCCACTTAAAACAAAGGTTAGATTGTCAGGTGATTTAAAAAAAAATCCAGATTGATTAAATCTACATATACTTGCACAGGAGCAAAAGGAAATGTTTCAAGGAGAAAAAGAACATAGTTTGGAGACGCTACTTTTTGGGAACTACAGCTTCCTACTGGCTGGGGTTTTTGAAAATCGTCCCCTCTAAATAACTTTTCCAAGAACTGGTTCTTCAGTATTATATTTGTACGTCACAGCAGGTACCTTTTGAGTCTCCTCGAATTTTCCTCCTACGTGAGAGTGAAGGCGGAGTGCCTATTCTAAGACACTGTGTGAAATCAGCTCTTTTTGTATGCACTCCTAATACAAATACTGTAATCTCTTTTTAGCTCATATTTCTCCATTCTTGCCTTGGTTGACACTGATTTTAAAAACTTTCTTTAAAAAACCCACAACCCAGTTGTTAAAGATTGCAGCCTTAAATTAAGAAGAGAGTGTCTCTGAGAACATTTAGTATGCATTTCCTTCATCCCTGAGTAACTACAGGTTGATTCCCATATCCATGGGGGATGTGTTCCAAGACCCCTCTGGATACCTGAAACTGGATAATAGGGATTCCTATTATTTTCAATGAGGTGAATGCTGGAAGTTGACTATAGCATCATATTGGAGGACCTAGAAATGCCTAGAGAGAACATTTCTTTTTGGATGTGGATAAATGAAACTGTGGATACCAAATCCATGGATACGAGGGTCGACCTGTATAGCCTACTTGCATAGAATTAAGGTCAGTAAGGTCTTTTTTTGGTGGTGGCGGCAGAGGTGGTGGAGATGGGCTCCAGGCTATCTTGAGCCATGACATTTTTTTTTCAGTCAACCATGTACAAACATCCCTTATTTAAAAGTGGGACTGACCCTACTGTGTTGCCAGGGGTTGAGAATATCTAGCCCTCTGTGTTGTTGGGCTATACTTCACATCATACCTGGATAGCATCGATGGTGGTGAAGGATGGTAGAGTAGAAGTTGGAAAACATCTGGTTGGCTACTCATCCCCGAGCCTTCCGTTGGGTAGTGTGAGGCAGCTGCCATGGCTAGGAGTGGGAGGAGAATAACAGTAAGGAGTTGGAGTTGTGTGCGGCATTTTGCAGCCTGGTCTGAACCTTCAAAGCTAGTCTGCTGCCTTCAAGTACATTCCCTCACCAGTGTTGAAGTAAGATTCAGTTGGCAGTCTATCAGACTTCTGCATGGGGAGATGGAAGGTGCCATTTTGTCTTTTGCCTCAGGCAGCAAAACATCCCTGTTTCAGACAAATAATGAGTAGACTGATGGAATGGGTTTTAGTGATTTATTAAATACACACATAAATGTTCATGTGGGGGAGAAAATATTAAGAAAAAGGCACACTGTCTTTTCTTGCTTAATTTTATTGAAAGGGAAGCTCTTCTCTTAAAAGTTAATCAGAAGATGCCAGCCACAGATGCAAGGGAAACATCAGACGCAAACTCTTCCAGAACATGGCCTCACAGCCCAGAAAAACTCCCAAGGAAAACCTATAGATGCTAATTAGGTTAAACATTGCACTCATTCTGTCTTTCCCATGCTCTGCTGGATTTTTCAACAGTACAATCTAATACAGTCTTTCTCAATCTTTTTAATCCTAGAAGAACCATTGAAATAATTTTCAGATCTCAGGGAATTCCTGCATAAACATTATTCTATATACTGCTACTGCTTTCCCGCCACCCCCCCACAATCAAAATCTCTTGAGGAACCCCTAGCAACCTCTTGGGGAACCCTGGTTGAGAAACACTGGTCTAATGCACCAGGAATGTGGAATGCGTAGTTTACAGATCCTGACAGACTGGAGCTTGCATCAGCCCTGACCACTGACTGTGCTGGTTAAGCTTATGGGGCCTACAGTCCAAAAGCATCTGGAGAGCCTCATATTCCTCACCCCTGCTATGCATGACTACTCAGAAGCAGTTTCTTGAACTAAATGGGACTAATCCCAAGTAAGGATGTGTGAGATTGCAGGCTAGATGTCTGAATGTTTTTTTTTTTTTTTAAGAACTTTCAAGTTGACTCCAACTTATGGTAACCCTAGAGATGTAAAATGTCTGGAAATTTTGAAGCTATGGAGGAGGGGGACATTTTCCCCTCAGTTTTGACCCCCAGGAAAAAATGTTCTTCCGAAAATTGGAAACAATGCAACATTAACACTTTTTACAGATTGAAAGTCACTCTATTACTTTAGAAACATAAAATATGACTATGTACAATTTGATTTGGCATAAAATTATCACAATTTGTATATTAAAAATACAGTGTATTCAAACAATTATTGCATTCAAACAATTATATTTGAACACCTTGTCTTAAAGTTTTTATTAGCTAACACACATTGGAAGCTGCTTCTTGCAGTGTAGATGTGTAAATTGCTATTGCTTAAATTTACTTAAATTGCTTAAAACAATTTGTAAGCCACTCTGATAGCCTTGTGGCTGAAGAGCGGGGTATAAATAACTAAATAAAAATAATAATAAATTAAAAAGTTTTTATTAAGCATGCTAAAAGAAAACATCCCATAATCAATTTTCTTCCTTTTAATTTTTTTCCCAATTTTTCAGAAAAATGAAAAGGCTTTAGGGGAAAAAATGGACACACACACACACACACACACACACACACTTTTTTCTGAATTTTTCTGGGATTTGATGAGTGTCTGAATAAGAACTACATTAAATGCAGGGCAACCCTATACTAGGGTATTCTTGGCAAGATTTATTCCAAAGAGGTTTGCCATTGCCTTCCTCTGCGAGTGTGATGTGCTTAAGGTCACCCATTGGGTTTCTGTGGCTGAGCGATGATTCTAGTTCTGAGCTCCTGGAATTCTGGTTTAACACTACACCACATTGGCTTTCTCTGAATGTCTAGGACAGACAGTTTTTTAACAAGAGAGATGCTACAGAGTGTAAATTATTTTAAAAATCCTGGTTCTGAGTGATACAGAAGCTGGTCCACGTTATTGCATGTTTCAGTATTGTTTGGCACATGTAAGTCAAAATAGGTATGGAAGTCAGGGTTAGCAAATTGTGTTTGGTGTGAGGGAGAGAGAGCAGAGCTTAGTAGCTGTTTAAATGCCTTCCATGCAAAATATCTTGGGTTTAATATTTATTTAATTTATATCCTGCATTTCCCCCAGTGTAAGATTCAAGGTGGTGAGCCTGCGTAGTGTAGTGGTTTGACTGTTGGACTAGGATTCTGGGGACCAGGGTTTGAATCCTTACTCAGCCATGGAAATCCACTGGATCACCTTGGGTGAGTTACACTCTCTCAGGCAAGGGCAAACCCCCTCTGAACAATTCTTGGCAAGAAAAGTCCATGATAGCTTCTCCTTAGGGTTGTCAGAAGTCAGAAGTGACTTGAAGGCGCATAACAACAGTGTTGAGCAATGAAACTTTGCAAATGTGGCAGCTGTTAACAGGAAAGGAACCCATCCATATTGTTCTCAAAACCCTCCAAGGAACAAGTGTGCCAACCCATAGTAACTCTGTATTCTTGGAGGGGAAAGTGAAAACACTCTTTAGTCATTGAAAAGGATATTGGAACATGTGGAATACTACACTCTTGCTCCGTTTTCATGTATTTCTCCAGGAATGTAAGGGAGTAAACTGTGTTGGTATATTGCATCTGTTGGCCAATCTGTGCTATAATCTGTTCAATATGCTGTTGTTCATTTCCCTTTTTAAAACTCATTTCCTTTTGGTGTAGCAGCTTCTGCATTTTGTAAGCCTTATGATTATTATGAATGTCTCAAAACAACAGAAGGGAAAATATGGGGAGAAAAAAAACATATGCACAGTTCTGTTAAAAGGAAACAAAAATTAGAAGCTGGAGCCAAAGTATGTGTACACGTATGTGTGTTTTCTGAATAAAAACTACATTAAATGCAGGGGTGGGCAACAGACAAAGTTTTGAGGGCTACATTGGCTGCCTGAATCACTCTGGAGGACCACCCACCCTCTCTTATTTTTGCCTCTCCCAAATTTGGGAGAGTCTTGGAATTTTTTTTTGGCTGAAAATAGCCCATAATACCCCATGAAGCCTCCCGTGGGATGCTAATGGGGAGGTTACCTTTTTAAAAATGCCCAGCCAGGCCTTTTTCTTTTTCAAAACAGGAAGTAACCAGAGACATTCTGGGACCATTGCTTTTCTCTACAGTCCTGATCAGTGTGACTGATAGGATTGCCTTGAAAGGCTGTCACTCAGACCTATATTACACCTGCAGGAATTTGCATTTTGGAAATATAGTTCTAAAGAAAAATGGGTGTGTACTTTGTTTCTAGCCCTGCCCATGTAGGTATCTTGCAAAGTTCTGCTCACTGAGCTTTACTGGAGTCTCTACAGTTCTGATGTTCACAGAAGGCTTTTTAAAATCCTGCACCCTTTTTCAAACCTTGCCTGATTGACAATGTTGATTTACAAGCTCTGTTCTAACTACTGAGTCATGTTGGCTGCCTGGCCTTTTCTTAATGCTGTTTTTGGATTGTTGGAAACAAGGTAATAATGAAAGAATTAGAGTACACCCCCATATCTGCTGATTTGCCATCCGCTGATTCAGTTATCCGCGGTTGGTGGCAGAGGGGAATTGGCAGGGAAGGGAGGGAGGAGGAGAAAACTCGCTTGCTCCCCACCCTTCTGCAACCCGGTTCCCTCCCCTCCTGTCCGCCTTACCCTCTCTCTGCAGCAGGAACCCGCTGGACTGCCTTCCTCTTCCTTCTTCTTCCTGGCTGCCCCCCTCTCTCCCTTCTCCTCCTCCATAACTCTTCTTCCCTTCCATCACAGGGCGTCCGTGGTTTTCAGTAGCTGCAGGGACCCCAGAACCAATCCCTCACTGATATGGGAGTGCTACTGTATACTCATTTACAGTGAGACTAGTTTGTGGCACAGTCTAAATACAATAAAAGCACCAAGCCCATCTGATATTGGAAGTTAAGCAAGGTTAGCCTTGGTCAATACTTGGATGGGAGACCACCAATAAATACCAGGTGCTGTGGGCTATACTATTTCAGAGGAAGGCAATGGCAAATCACCTCTGAATATTTATTGCCTAAGAAAACCCTATGAAATTCATGCGGTTGCCGTAAGTTGACAGGTGACTTGAAGGCACACACACCCCAGCAGGTTGGAGAGCCAGTGTGGTGTAATGGTTTGAACACTAGACTATGACTTTGGAAACCAGGGTCCAAATCCTCCTCAGCCATGGAAACCTGCTGGGTGACCTTTGGCAAGTTACATGTTCTCAGCCTCAGAGGATGGCAAAGGCAAACCGCCTCTAAACAAATCTTTGAAGAAAAGCCTGTGATAGGTTTGCCTTAGGGTTGCCATAAGTCAGAAATTACTTGAAGCCACACGAAAAAAATATTCAGCAAGTTGCTCCTGTGGTGTTAACTTCAACATACCTACTGACTTTGTTTCTAGGTGATGTGTATGTAGCTCTTTCTGGGTTCTATGCGGCTAACTATAATTGAATATTGCAAACACAATCACAGTTTAAGTCCCAATATATATATTTAACATTACAACAAGTTATATATTAAATTAGACATGTATGCATTTTCTATAAGTTCCATGCATCCAATGAGGTTCCACTACGAGGCTTGGTTGCAGGACTTCTCTGCCTGTGCTGCTCAGTTTTATCACAACATTTGGATACAAATCTTAAACTCTAAATAAAAATATGTTGTGGGGTGGGAAACATGTGGCCCTCCAGATGTTGCTGGACTGCAGCTCTTATCCCCTCTAGCCAGCATGGCCAGTAGTGAAGAATGCTTGAAGCTGCAGTTCTACAGTGTCTTGGAGGGCCATGTAATTCCCACCCTAGTACAGCATATGCAGATGGCACGTACATTCATTTTGTCTAGTATCTGAGCTCAGGGGCCATGGTAGGGTGCAGTTTCCTGTACACATGTACACAAGACAGTCCTCTTGTGGTTGAAACACTTTTTTTCTGTATGTGGGATTATGGGCTGTGCAGGAAAACAGTTCTCTGTGTGTTTAGTGTCTTTTTTTCTGTAAGAATTCTTTAATGGGACATGATACATTTTGAAAGTGGTTTGTGCAGTAAGCCAGATGGACAAGTATTGAATGATTCACACTGGTGTGGTCTGTGTATGAGAAATGACAAATAACAGGACAAACTTCACCCAGGAAGTCGGCATGGAGAGAAGATGTAGTTCTTGCCAGAACAAGTTTCTAAGTATGAGTCTTGCCCTAATGTTGACAAATTTTAGTGTAAAATTGTGCAAACAGTATACATTAGTGTTGGTGATGGTGCTGTGTTGCTCCTACAGAATAATATGAGATCTGGGAATAAACAGAGATGATATCCTTTTTTTAAAAAAGTTAATTTTTCATTTATTATTAGGTCTCTCTCTCTCCCCCCCCCCGCCTCTCTCTCTGGCTTTTCTTCGCAAACGAAGATTCAGGAAGGATTCATCCCACGCGCTCTGCAAGCGCGCTGATGACTAAAAAGGCCTATCCGAGATAAACAAGTCTGGTTGCAGAAAGCACAGCAGAAGGCCTCCTTGGGTGATGTTTCTGGGTTGTGATTCTTTCTGCGTTGTCGTTTCTCTTCAAGACTTGTTCGGTGTGAGTTCTCAAATAAGGCTGCAGCATTGTGGATAGTGCGTCTCCATGCCTCCCGATGTGAGGCCAGGGTGGACCATTGTTGGTGATAAATTTGGCCGAGCCTGAGATGTTGTTTCAGGGAGTCCTTGTATCGTTTTTTTGGAGCTCCCCTCTTACGCTGACCCATGGCGAGTTCACTGTAGAGTACTATTTTGGGGAGACGATGGTCCTCCATCCTAGAATCGTGCCCTGCCCAGTGCAGCTGCGTTCTCCATATCATGGCCTCAATGCTGGTGATTCCTGCTTGCTCAAGGACAGCAACATTCGTCACATAGTCAGTCCAGTGTATATTTAGGATTGTGCGTATACAGCGCTGATGAAAGCGTTCGAGGAGTCGTAAGTGGTGGCGATAGGTGACCCATGTTTCAGATCCATAAAGGAGAATAGACTTAGGTAGGCAATACAAATAATCACTTTGATTTCTGATTCTGTGCTTGGGCTTTCAGCACCTTGACAACAATTTTCTGTTCGTTGATAAGGAATGCTGGTTTGATCCTGTCACAAACATACTTAGTGTACATGGAACCTGCATTGTCTCTGCTAACATGCTTCTTTGTTTTGGACAGTATTATAAGAACTTTGAGACAAACAGCCCCAAATGCCATGAAGTCTTCCTGGGCATACACCACATGCAGACTTAGGTGCTTTGCCTACTTTCTTGGTATAAAGGTAAACGATCCTTTACCTGGTGTTGGGGACAGCCTCATCTTGTTAGAGGCTGTGTTGTAGGACACCAGTGAGCGCAGAGATGATAATCTTGATTGAGGTTTGGATTGGCTTGCAGAGTGGTTTGAGGTGCTGATGTGAGAAGGCTGTACCCCGCCCCTGCAAATCATTTGCAAAAAGATCTGCTTGTCTTTTGCTGCCGCTGCTGCTACTTCTCATTGCCTTTAGAAAGTGGATTTGGTTGCAAACTGGCCAATGTGCTAAAAGCAATCAAGTTCCTGTTTCTGAATATGGCCAGCTGCAGATTGCAGTACATAATTCTTCCTAGTGATGCACTACACAGAATTATACAGAGCATTTGTGTGCTTGTCTTTTTATAAAGAAAGGAGTTTGCCCAGTTACTCACCATGCGTAGTCTCTAACAGATGCTCAGGCAACATGTGGGCCTCTGGATGAAATGGGATTGCAACTCTCATCAGTTTTCACTGTTAGGCTAGGGTAAGTGGGAGTTGTACAACATCTGAGGAGTCACAAGTTACCCATCTTGACTATTAACATCTGGTTAGACCCCAATGACATCTCAAGGGCCAAGGGTGTAGTCATTCCTCATTGGGCGAATATAACTTGTTTGTTCAGATTCCATTATGATATATTTAACAATGTTCCATTAAATGGATGTTTTAGAGCAGTGGTTCTTAATCTAGGGTCCATGCACCCCCGGGGGTCTGTGATGTCCTCACAGGGGGTCTGTGAAGGCTTGGATGTTGCTTGGCCCACCTCCTCCCTGCAGTGGAGTGGCCACATGACAGGAGCCAAGGCAAAGGCCGGCCGGCTGGCTGGCTTGGCTTGAGCATTGCCATCCAATCCACTCCAGCCACAAACGTGCAGGAAGAAGCAGGAGAAAAGTCTTCCCTCCCCCTCTAGTGCATCTGAGGGAACGTTTAATGGATGGTGTAATTGTATGATGTTGTTGATGTGTTGTTATGGGTTTAAATCTTGGGGGTCTGCGGCAACAAAAGATATTTAAAGGGGGTCCCTCGTAAACAAAAGGTTAAGAACCACTGTTTTAGAGCAACATCTTTGCTTTTGAAACCCCCTTTCCCCCAAAATTGTAGTGTAATGCATGGTATGAACAGAAATCCTTCTATAAAAGCAAAGCAGGATTAATCATTAAACTATCATATGACCCTGGGGGGGAGGGAGTTTTTAATATAGGATTTTTTTTTAAAAAAAAGAATGAGCAATTGCACAGTGTAGTGTCACCTTGACAGCACCCTATTCAGAGTAGGTTGGAGAATATGCAGATACAACTTGAAAACCTGTGTGTGCCTCACACTTGTGGGATAAGTTCCATAATTACTCCTTTTAAAAAAGGCAATAGCATTTAAATCACTGTAGAAATGTGGTAGGAAATATATATATATATATATATATATATTCCATTATGCTTTAGTTCACAAGGCTATTTCTATTCCACAAAGATGGCTTTAGTCCCATTTACTGCATGAAGTTATCATGGCTAGCCTGGTGGATAAGGGTATATGCTAGGCTGAAACCTTGTTGCACCTGTGAACCTGGTAGGTGGCATTAGTATCAAGTGATTAACTTTAGATCCTGACTTTTCCCCAATATAGTTTTATGCTGCTTTGATTAATTGGTTAAACCTTTGTGCATTCTGTTCACCCAAGTCTATCTTTATCTGGGTGGCAGGCAGTGCTAAACTATCCCCCCCCCCCCATGATGTAGTTTTCTCTCCCTTTGGCCCTAGCCCTCCTTGTCTTAGATCTCTTCCCCTGTTTTCATCTCCCTCCTCTCTCTTTCAACCCGTAGCTCTTGCAGTGTCCCAGTACTTGGTGTTTGAAGGGATGCCTTTTCCACTGTCAAGTTGCTTGTATGGTATATTCTTTCTCTCTCTGGCTGCTTCTGCCATTGGAAAAATGTTCTTCTTGGTGGTGTTGCTCCACCAGGTGTTCCCATGTTGCTGTTGATTGATACAGTTGTGATGCAATGCACAGATCTCAATTCTTTTCTAAGCAGTTGCACAGTGTAATGACCAGCAAATGTGAAATAAAATTTTAATAGCTTAAATAGGTTAATATTTGATAGATTTGGCATATATCTTCTGTCTGGTGTACAGTTTAATATTGAAATGTCCTATGTTTATGCTTGTATGTTTTAACACATTTTTGTTGTGCATTTGCTGGTGTGTCAAGAGCCAATGTGCTATAGTGGTTTAAGTGTTGGACTAGGACTCCAGGAGACCAGGGTTCAAATCCCCACTCTGCAGAAGAAACCCATTGGGTGGTCTTGGGCAAGTCATTCTCTCAGTCTCAGAGGAAGGCAATTGCAACCTCCCTCTGAATAAATCTTGCCAAGAAAACCTCATGATGGTTCGTGTTTGGAAACTTCTTGAAGGTGCACAACAACAACAGTACTGTGGGATTATTTAGAAAACTTATTTCTCTTTTAGGCACTAGGAAATTTTTATTATTTAATATTTATATTTGTGTCCCACTTATCCTCCACTGAGTTTAACATGGTGCACATGACTCTCTTCTTCCTTACTCAGCCGTCACAGCAACTGTATGAACTTAGGTTAAGAGAGAGTTACTGGCACCAGCATTCTTTGGCAGAGAAGGCTAAAGAACCTGTAAAACTACAAATCCCAGGACTCCATAGGATGCAGCTACAGCACTTAAAGTGGTGTGAAACTGCTTTATTTCTACAGTGTAGATGCATCCTATAACTAAGTGTCTGTTCTGGCGGGGTTTGGGAAGGGAGAATCACAAGCCAAGGGTGGAATCACAAGCCAAGAATTACCCGCCCCTCAAACATTTTAAATCCTCTTTGGCTTTGATATGAAATCTTAGACCTTCTGGCCAATGACAAGGGTATCATTTGCCATTGTAAGTTTCTAGCTGTGCTCCTACCCCTTTTCCTTTTAGTAATGCTTTACCTCAGTAGCTGATTACTCAGTTTCTTCAGTAGCTAATTGTGAGGAGTTTGTCAAAGGCCCTTTGAAAGCCTGAATAAATTACTCCAGCTGGTTCTCTTTATCCTCTGCTTCAACTGGCATTTTAGCAGAAGTGAGATACTGTTTATCCTTTTGTATGGTCTCTGTTGTGTGAAACCTTAATGGGATTCTCTCTCTCTGTGTGTGTGTATTTGCATGGAAGAAAGAAGCCTGCTAACTCATTAGGGCTTACTTACTTCCAAGTAAATGTGCATAGGACTGTAACCCAAATTTAATGGATAGCCTCCCCTCTTTTTTTGAACTGAGTGCTATGGCTTTGGCCTGGGTAGGATCTTTCTCTTCCAAATTATACTTGGGATTAAAACAAGCAAAATAGGGCAGCTGGTGCAATGATTCTCAAATACCTTGTTCTCCTTACTATGTAGTTGGGGTTTGAAATGATGGGGGAGAAGGAAGAGTTGTAGAGTTGTAGAATCCTATGGTGGTCATAGAGCAAAGACAACAAGCTGTGTGGATCCCTGAGTCCTAGGGCCCATCTATACGAGAAGGAGAAAACAGAGTACCTTGTAGTAATGGCATTTTGCAGCAGCAGCAATATGTCTTAACAGTGTTTCTGGTCTCAGAAGCCCCCATAAACTTCATGTGCCAGATGGCGGCCGGGAGTGACTTACTTGTGTTAGTTTTTCACTGATGCTGCACTTTAAAAAAAAGTAATCTGAGGTGCACTGGAGTGATATAGTGATTTTTTGATTTAATAGGAAACCAAAACAAAAAACCCCACCCTGTTTTATCGCTTTAGCAATCACTTGCTAAGGTGAAAAGCCAACATGGCAGCAGCAGGCGCTTGCCCTGTTAGCAAACCCTGCTCCTATATTCGCCCAGCCAATCAACTTTATGCTTCCTCTTGAATTGCTTGTCCTAAAAAGCAGGAATGCACACACCCTCGCTGTTTTTTAAAACCCGCAGAGGCTTTTCCTGCATTGTTGTTGCCATTTTGCCCCCACCTCCTTCCAAATAGTGTGGATTGGTGCAGGATCCCATTTAGACAGGTAGGATTGGCAGCAAATTCCATTAGGGTTATTTTGACCATTTAGACAACCCCTCAAGTTAATGGAGGCACCACCTGCTCCTTGCATTCTGATCCTTTAGAATTAAATTTGTTGATCCCACAGTTCCTGACAGACTTGTAAAGGTTAGAATCTTGTTCTTCAAAAAAAGAAAAAAAGAGCAAGTGCAGTTTAATCATTTCCAGAAAGAGAACCATGACAGTCAGTTGCAGAAAAAAGAAAAGGGAATCTCATATTATCCTAATGCTATTTAATTTATTGTAGGATAAGTCAGGGGACTGAGACTCACGGTATGTTGTTGGACTGAAACTCCCATCATCTCTCTCACCACTGGTTCTTCAGGCCAGGGCTTCTGGGAGTTGCAGTCCAACAACATCTGAAGGACTGCATTTGCCTGTCTGCAAACAACTATGAACATGAACCCACTTCATCAGATGCTCGAAGTCAGTGGCAACTGCAGGTTTCCATGTCAATAGAGTGGTGAATCTTCTCTGAGTTTTAGTATGAACTTTGGAAGAAGTATCTAGGGGGCTGAACCCTATCCCCCAGCACCTTTGGGAGCTCCTTAAAGTTTGGACTAAACTCCAGACCAGCTTCACCACTAGCATCCCTGATGTGGGAACAGTCAGTTTCTCCAGCATGAAGCATTATCCTTGCTTGGCAGTGTTATCTCATTGTGTACACAGAAGTGTGGGAGATGGCTAAACAATGAGGTCAGATGGTCATGCAATGTAAGAAGCATAATCTCTGATGATTCACATAAAGCATAAATGTATATAATATAGGTATGGTGACCATTCACAACAGCAGTTTATCATTTAGTACAGTTTGACCAGGGACGTTGGAGATTGCTGTCCTTATTTATTTAATAGTCTTCTAGTCTACTTTTCAGGATAAACCCCTGACAAAACAGATTGCAATATATTTTAAAATACAAGAGCTCATTGAACTGTAGAAACAACCATATATAATCCACGGATTTGGTATCCATGTATTTGAGTATTCATGGCTTGAAAATATTCTTTAAAAAATAATAATCCAAAAAGCAAACCTTGATTTTGCCATCTTATATAAGGGACACCATTTTGCTATGCCGTTGCATATAATGGAACTTGAGTATTCATGGATTTTGGTATCCACGGTGGGTCCTGGAACCAAACCCCAGCAAATATGAAGGGACAACTGTATATACTTTGTCTGGCCATGTTTAGTATGAGGAAGTGAGGCATGGGCGAAGGGGAGAGCAGGAAGTAGAAACTAGCACGTCTTCAATTTTACAAGGTGAAAATGAGATATAAAAACCACTTTTGCTTTGACTCTCTCAATACTTTTGTGTGTGTGTGTGTGTGTGTGTGTGTGGGTGTGGGCAGGTGGTGGGGGAGCCCACAACACCAAGTGCCTGATGTTATCAGCTTTACAATAACGTTGTCTTAGTTGGGGGGTGGTGTTTGTAAACCAAGTTTAAATAAAGTGCAGAGATGGCTATAACCAAACTGGTTTATCTACGAAACCTCAAACATTTATTTTTATACATAAATTTAATCCTATCTTGGCTGTCATCCATGTAGGCACAGCCAGCTATTTTATAAGCTGATTTTATTGTTTGGTGACTAAAGATAAACACATGTGCTAAGGTTACAAACAAGATAAAGATTTGCCAAGGCTTTTCTTGGCAACAAGAGAGTGTGTAGAGGCTTAATCAATTATCTATCTATCTATCTATCTATCTATCTATCTGCCTTTTCATTTTATTTAGCTATGTTTCTATTTTGACTTCTTGCTTATGCACACAAGGTGGCTTAGATTCCCCAAAAGATAATGTCTTACAGTTCTAGAGAAATGATACTAAAGGAAATAATGAGAATGGAAGGGGAGTTTTTTAAATGAATGTTACACAATATAAAGAACAACAAAACAAACCCTAATCTCACCAAGCCTTGTCAACGGTGTTTGCCAAGAATCACAGAATCAAAGAGTTGGAAGAGACCACAAGGACTATCCAGTCCAACCCACTGCTGTCCAAGAATACACAAAGCCCTCCCGACAGATAGCAACCCAACCTTGTTTAAAGTTCTCCAAAGGAGACTCCACCACACTCCAACGTAGCATATCGAACAGTTGTTTAACAACTGTCAAACAGCTCTCTTACCATCAGGAAGTTCTTCCTAATGTTTAGGTGGAATCTCTTCCTGTAGAGTGGGGTCCTCAGTATCCGCTGGGGTTTGGTTTCCTATGGTGGCAACATTCATCTCGCCATGGGTGGAGATCTTTATTTTTTCTTCCTTGTGACGAATGGTTACAAAGCTGCTTTTGCTTCCAGGTTCACTTAAGACTGATCATGCAAAATTATTTTTGATATGCAGTTATTTGGCTGATCTATTAAGATCATATTTATCTATTTGGTGTAATTACTTCCTGTCTTTGTTCTTGTTTTTTAAATGACAGTACTAGCTGGTTTGCATGTTATGTTTATGCTGGTTATAAGCTCTTTATTTTAACATACATTTATTTGTGTGCTAATTCATACATCTAAAAAACTGCACTGATTTTTGGTTATAATGAGGACTTCCAAAATGGGCTGTGTAGAAGAACTTCCAACAAACTAAATAGCAGATATCTATTTGAAAAGTTAATGCAATACTGGGAGTTAAAAATTACATATGATATAATTTTATAATTTTTACAGAAACCATTAATTTATTTCAATTACAAATATGTCCACTTCTTGTGCTAAAATATAATTTGCTATATCCAAAGTATACAATATTTTACACAACCAAAATAGCTATAGTCATCAACGTACAATGCTTCCTCATGAGTAAGTAATTCATAAAAAACCTCAGTATTTAGTGCTTAACAAAACAGCTTAAGGCAGCAGTAACAACTATTTTGTGCAGTTTGACACAATTAGCTAATTGACACAATTAGCATATATATCATAAATAACGAAACTGTGGTTATAAATGTAGAAGAACGAAACATCACCAAGTTGCGAAATGTAAAACTAAGCACGGAAACCTTAAAAACAAAAGGAACACAACCCAAAGCTTTAGTGTTAAAAAAACATTAGATAACAAGGGAATAAGACTGTTTTAATGCCCACTTATACACCATCAAGGTGCCATTTACACGATGAAAATGTCCCGGGAAGAATTCGTGTCGATCCCTGGCAGTTTACACGTACATTGGGTCGAGTACATGTTTTTTGGAAGGGGGGCCACCTTTTATCCCTCAACCTGCAGGACTTCCAGTCCCGCGGTTTGTGCCATTTTTTTAAAAAGTCACTGGAGGATTTGGAAAATCGGAAATGTAAACAGCCTGGGACAAAATATCTCGGTACTAGGGGATGGCCGGAAATGGTGACTGGGGGCAGGCTTAGAGATCAGCGACCAGAAAAGGAGGGGTCAGTCACCCATTCAACAGATCCAGCCTCACCAGCCGAAAACAAAGGCATCCCTTCCAGCTGCACGAAGGTTGATGTGTGTGTGTGTGCGCGCGCGCGTGTACTCAATCACCTTTTAAAATGGATTTCTACACTGCAAACCCTTCAGCTTTACCTTTTCCTCTACTGCATGTTACAGAGAGATCGTGGTTGGCAGAGGGTCGCCCATTCATCCCCTGCCTTGATCACCTCCCTGGGTCTGAACGGCACAGTAAAATATTCCAGCCTCTGAGTGAATGAACACCCTTTAATTCCCCCTCTCTGTGTCTGTGTCTTTCAAAACGCCTGTCTGTAGCTGGCTTGAAACCTAAACTCTGCTGCTAAATCTCTGCTGTAAGGGTTAACATTTTAAAGAGGCAAGGGGAATACGAAGCCTCCCCCCCCCACCTCACTCGGCTTGATTTCAAAAGGAAAGCCCTGCGACTGAGCGAAAGATCTCAGTCTGGGTCTTTCAAAATGTTTTCTGCCTCCGCTTAAAGGGTTAATATTTTAAAGAGACAGGAGAAACACAAGCGTCTGCCCCCTCCCCCCCCCAGCCAGCCAATAGCATTGCTCGTGGTGCGGAACTCTAAAGGAAGTGCGTCACCGAGGTTGTGAAAACATGAGTAATCGCATCCTTGATTGACAGCCAAAAAAACCCCCAAACCCTAAAACCTAAAAAAAACCCCATGGAACTTTGGACGTGTAAATATTGGTCACGGGACCACCCGGGATATCCAGATCAGTGACATAAATCATATAAACAGCGAGGGATGGATTCATGATCACAAAGTCACGGTAAGCACTGCAACAATTTCTGTCGTGTAACTGGCACCCAAGTGTGGGACTAGTCCTGCCTCCTTTGGGATGGATTTCTGTGACAAGGTACTATCACAGGAAAGACCCTGTTTTAAATTCTCACTAAGCAAGCCTCTTTGGGTGGTATGAATGAGACACAGAATAAGTGCTGGCCAAACTGAAGGCGATGCCAGTTTATGCTCAAGGGATAAAGTGGACTTTCTTATAACCTGCCCCTAAGCCATTTAGGCCTTTGTATAAAAATATGAGCATCCCTGGCCTGGTAATCTGAAAACCTCCGAAACCTGGAACTTTTTGTTGCCAGCTGCCCACTGCTGTCTTTGAGGCAGCAGCTGCGGCTACAGCATTCCTGCTTGTTTGTCTCTCAGATCCTCAGTCTCTCTTCAGCCTTGCATCTCATACACAACACAAGTAGCAAATGACTGAGATGTGAGGCTGGAGAGAGATGCAAAAATCTGTGAAATTGCTGTAGTATATATTTATATGTACAGTTGCCCCTCCCCTGTATCCATGGAACCAATATCTGCAGTTTCAGTTATCCATGGGACATAAAACAGGAACACACACCATAGAGCCTTCTAGAAAATGCCTAGAGAGGCATCCTCTCTAGACATCCTCTAGGTCCTCCAATGCAACTTTGGGTATTTTTAACCAAAAGTCCCATTATTTTAATAGGATTATTTGTTATCTGTGATTTCCAGTATCCGTGGTAAGTCTGGGAACCAAATCCCTGAAGGTACGAGGGTTTGACTGTATATGCATATGCAGATACACCCAGGTTCAGGTATTCCAAAATATGAAAAAATCCAAAATATGAAACCCTTCTTGTCCCCAAGCATTTCAGATAAGGGCTACTCAACCTGTACAAGCATCAGCATCTTGAATCAGGACTGGAAGTGAACTGGAAATTGATGACCTCCCCATGAGAGCCTCCAGTAATCTGAAGTTTGGGTGGGTGGGTTTGCAGCTTGTTTCTGATTGTGGTGTTTCACAAGACATGAAGAAACATCTCTGTATAGCATTGTACATGTGGCATTCTTCTTGAGCTACGTGGTTTCACATACCTCGTGAGGAGAGACCAATTCATACAGTTTTTTAAAATCTCTGAATGAGTTGTAAGCTATGTTAACTTCTCCACATCTGACACAGAAAGAGTGTGACTCTCCAAATGTTACTGAACTACAATCTTCATCAGATATGCTGGGAGTTTGCGGCCCAACAGCATCTGAAAGGCCACACTCTTCCCACTCCTGTTCCACATAGTTGTATTATCTCCTCAATTGTTACATGGAATTTAACACTGGAACTAGCCTACAGTCATGACAAGAAAAAAGTACAAACTAATGTGATTTCTTGCAGTAATTATTTTAAAAAAGTAGAGGTTTCTGTGCTTATGTGTGTCTACTAGTGTGCACTGCTTTGAGAGTGGTGATCAAACTGTAGAAGGCTTGGTGTGTGTTTACCAAACCCTTAAGCCATTCATTCTTTCCAAGTGTGACAGTTCTCTTCAGTGGTACATCTAGCTAACTAGCTAAGAATGTAGTTATGCTTGTTTTTTATGTAATGAGTCATGTGAAGTTTGTGGTTATATATGTAGAATTCTCCTATCCTTTCTTGGGGAAAACAGTTTAAATCAGTTTAGAGCAGGGGTGAACAATATCGGTGTGTCTGGAGCCCATTTTTTCCCCACCTGGAACCTTGTTGACCTGGAACCCACTGTGGTCTACGATTCCCTCCTACTGTTGTAGTTTCACAGCAGAATTCAAAAAGCTTTTAAAACAAGCAGAAATAGTTGTTTAAAAGGTGGGGGTTTTTTTGGCTGCAGCTGGGTTTTGTGTCATAATTTAGGGAGGAAAAGGGTGCTGGGGATTACACTGGTGTTATGGGGTTGCAGGTGGGGGGGTGTATTACACAACTCTCATTTAGAGGAAGTGAGACAGATGGTTAATTGATTACATTATTGCTTTTTTTAGAATGAGATAGATATCCTGTCTAGACAAATGAAAAAAAAAGAAAAGAAAACAGATCCCCCCACCCTGTATGTGTGGGACTGGTACCCACAGTTTCAATTATCCATCAAAAAAATATGGTCTCTTTAGACATTTCCTAGGTCCTCCAGCATGTCTCCATGGGAACTTTTGCTGGAAGTTATTGTAGAGTCACACTGGAGCTGCCTAGAGAGGCAGCATTGCTAGACATTTCCTGGGTCCTCCACTATGATACTATGGGCTTCGCTATTATGCAAGGTTTCAAGTATTCAAGGTAAGTCTAGGAATGTATCCCCAATGGATACAGTGGGTGACCTGTATGTATTTGTTGACTGGACCATACTCCACAGATACTCTTCTCATGTTCTTTACATGAGATGGTCCCTGTATACACTCAGTGATAAAAAGACAAAAAAAAAATAGCTTTAAGTAAGGACCCCCAACCTTTGGGGGCCTGTATGATGAGCACATTTTGTATTTTGAGGGTGTTGTGGGTACTATCACAAAATGGCTACCATGTGGCCTGTAGGCTGTCACAAAATGGTGACTGTGGAGGGTAGGGTGCCAGATCTTAGGGCCTAGTCCTGAATCTCCAGTTTATCGGGTTCATCCCCAGATAGGAGATAAGGGTGTTAATTCTTCAGTTTTGGGGGCTCAGCTCCAGACAAGAAGAAAGGCTGTGTGCCAATCTCCAGTTCAGCTAGTAGAGCAACAGCTTGCTACAATTTGCAAGGCTTAATTCAACTTGCAAAGACTCTCCAAGGGCTCTATGTGATTAGTTAGCTTCCTCCTCTCCCAGTCATTGTATTCATCTTCTTGCTAGAAGTGTGTGTGTGTGTGTGCTTTCAAGTTGTCTGTTGACCTATGGTGACCCCATGGATTTCATAAGGTTTTCTTAGGCAAGGAATACTCAGAGATGGTTTTACAAGTTCCTTCCTCTGAAATATAGCTTATAGTACCTGGTATTCATTGGTGGTCTCCCTTCCAAGTACTGCTGATCCTGCTTAGCTTCCAAGATCAGACAGAATCTGGAATTTAGGTATTTAGGCCAAATTAAATGTCTCTCATCCTGTGTCTTTAAGTAAGAGAGAAGGAATACGGTAATCATATTATTTTATCTTGATCTGGGAACAGCTCCTTTAGTTAAGATTTATGTTTTAATTTCTAAACAGTAAACATGTCAGTGTGTGCATGCATAGTTGAATGACAAGTTGTGAGCAAGCATGGTTGGTACTTAATGCGTAATGTTTAATGACATCACTGGGGCTGTCCTTAGGTTTCAGGTTTTGGTCCAGAAACCTCAGGACCTGGGATGATTCTGAACTGGCAATTTTAGTGAAGGGGATATTGGCCAGCTGGAAAATACAAGCAGAAGTGTAATTCTTGATAGTGTGAATGCTTTTGTTCTCAAGCCATGCTGCTTTTAAGTTTTCCAAACTTTTCGCTGACTAGATAGAGCTGTGATTGCTCAAGACCACTAATCAAATGCAACACAGCTTTATTTGAGTCTGAGTCCCAGATATCTAAAGCCCAATCACATATTTGATCCTATATGCTAGGGTGATGGTTGCAGTGAGGATGAAGCAAATGGGAAGGAGTGGAGACTTGTGGGCACTGCACCATGTCTCTGTGGGACATCCATGGGTGCTGTGTTGGGGTAGACTGGAAAACTGATGCAGAACTGGGGAAGGAGTGGGTAGGAATGCTGAGGCAGTGCACCTTCCCGTCTCTGGACTTAGTCATTGCATTTTGTTCTAATTCATATTTAAAAATTGTTCTGGGGATATCTTTTACTCTTCACAAATGAGTAGCTCTTTGCAAGTTTATGTTAACATTAAAGCGAACTTTAGATTGTTCAGATTGCAGTCTAGCACTCCTCACTCAGCGTAGGTTCTCTTGGAAGCAGAAATATTTATTGCCCTTTGCAAGGTGCAATTCTGCTCATTATAAAAGAGTTGTCTTTCATTTTTGGAATAGTAATTTTTAGTCAGAAAGGAAACGGCGCATATACAATATGTGTTCCTCACTTTCTGTTTCTAGGGTGATGGTTGCAGTGAGGATGAAGCAAAGCTTTCTTAATTTGGAGAATTAAGAAGCTTTCTTAATTCGGAGATGTAGCCATGTTCTTTAGGAGAATCCTGAGATGCCTGTCAGCCTCCAGAGTTTCCTCTAGATGTGTGCTGAACAGGCTTAATTTCCTACCTTATCACAGAATCAACATCCATTTGTTACAGTTGGCATTACTTCCACAGAATACATCATCATTAACTGAGCTAACAAGAAGAAAAGAAATACTTTTCTTCTACATTTGCTTGAGTGACCTAATAGCTCTTTAGAAAAGCAGTGAATTAGTGCTGTAATTCACATGGGGAGGTGGGGGTAGTCAGGACTGTATTTAGAATTAACAGCACCTTCTGTTTTGAAAGGAAGTATTTAAACTTCTTTGTTTCCCTTGGCTAACATCTTCCTGTACTCTCTCTTAAGCAACATTTGTCTGTTTGCTTTTTCAGAAAGGAACAAAAATGGTATCCTGTTCACGTGGGATCGGTATCTGCAGTTTCAGTTGCCCATGGTAAGGGGCAAAAGGTCTCTCTAGTCATCTGGAGGACCTTAGAGTTGTGCTGGAGGTGGTCTCTCTAGGCATCAGGAGGTCCTCCAGTGCAACTCTATGGTCAACTTTTGCTGTAAGTTGACCATAGAGTTGTGCCTTGAGAGGCGTCCTCTGTGGTATCTGTGGTAAGTCTGGGAACATATCCTCTGGAGATATGGGGAGCAACCTGTATTATTAATACGTATAATGATTTTACAGAATACACATGGATCCAAATTAATTATCTCATTGGCTGCTTAACAGCATTGGTTAATCTGCATTTGTATCTTTTCCTGTCCCGTCTGTTTCACCCACTACCAGTATCATTTCTGTTCAAGAGGTTTTACATTTTGTAGAAAATAAAAGAGTGGTTTTCAGGGCTGTCCCAATACATTTTGCTGCCTGAAGAACAGGATGTTCTGTCACATATACATGAAACTAAAAAGAACCACGTTGGCTTGTGGAATCCCAGCTACCTGTCTCTGCTATTATAGTAAGTACATAGTTGATTGTGCAAATGTGGTTGTACCTTTTCCGACTTCCAACCAGTTGATCTTTGGTCTTGTGGTAACTCAAAAGACTAGAAAGGTGGCATAACCTTTCATGGGCTGGAGTGCATTTTATCAGGTGGGGAACCAGACAGGTGCTGGAAGTATGTGCACAGTTTGACCAAATACAGAAGCTGTAGTAAATGAGATTCTTTGTCTTTTAAAACCTACAACAACAGTAGAAACTGATGGTTTCTACTGATGGTTTCATCACTAAATCTGTGGTATAGTTAGTTGGCTGGTTGCTTGCTTATAAAGTGCATAAAATTATTTTTAAAAAAAGAATAAAGGGAAAATAAATATTAGCCCTGGCTAGAGGTTTACATTCAAAGGAAAAAGACTAGACATGTGTGGGAGGAAAGAAATAAAGGGGGATTTGAGGAAAGTTTCAGTGAAAAGAGGCCTGAATACTCTGAAGGCATCAGATCTGATCTTGGAAACTAAGCAGGGTCAGGCCTGGTTAGTACTTGGACCATCAAGGAATACAAGTGCTATAGGCTACATTTCAGAGGAAGACAGTCACAAACCACTTCTGAGTGCAGTAGGAGCCCTGTATCTGTGGGGATTGGTTCCAGGGCCTCCCCAAGGATAAAAAAAACCCTGCAGATAATAACGAATGCCCCCCCCATTCGCCATTTCCACCCCAGGAGCAATCCTGGGCAGAGATCCCAGGGACAAAGGGAGGAGGGAGGGAGATCTTTCCTTCTCTCCCTTCGCCCCTGCGTCGCCATTTTGGCCTGGGAGTGATCCTGTGCAGCAATCCCAGGGGCAAAGGGAGGAGGGAGGGAGATCTCTCCTCTCCTCTCCTCTCTTTGCCCCTGTGTCACCATTTCTGCCCTGGGAGCGATTCCGGGCATCAATCCTGGGGGCAAAGGGAGAAGATAGGCAGATCTCTCCTCCCTCCCCTTTGCCCCCACATTGCCATTTCAGCCCATGAGGGATCTCAGGGAGCAATCCCAGGGGCAAAGGGAGGAGGGAGGTGAGATCTCTCCTCCTCCCTCGTCCACTCCCCCCCCCCTGTTGCCATCCGTGGATAATTGAATCCACAGGTGGCAAATTAGCAGATGCAGAAGTGCTACTGTTAGCAGGTGGTTTGAAGGCAGGCACACATATACACACACATGAACCCCTGCAACCTACAGGTGAAAAGGTGTAGGTTGAAAAGGTGCTTCAGCATGGAAGTGATGGAGAACCGTATAGCAGGTGGATGGTATTATGCAAAGGAATATAGGATCCTTGTTTCAAGTCAGCCTTTGGTCCATCTAACTCAGGAGTGGGCAACATGTGGCACTCCTGATGTTGTTGTTGGACTGCAACTCCCAGCAACCCTAGCTGGAAGTGAGGAATGAAGGGAGTTGTAGTCAAACAGCATTTGGAGAGCTGCTGTTGTCCACCTCAGTCCATATAATGGTAGAAGAATATTGCCTTCTGTTGCTTTTAGTCACTGTGGCATTATGATCATCTTTTTCTAGCAGTTATTTAAAACTTGCATTTCTCTCTCTCCCCCACTTTCTCATATTTTGCTTGCTTGATTCTCAAGTACCATGCCTTGAGGATAAGCTTTATGAACAGGTTAATTAACATAATCTGCCAAAGGCGAGCCAAGAAAAATAAATTACTAAGAAGCTTGAGAAGCTGTCCAAATAATTGGACTAGAACTCCAAAGATTTGACCGTGCTTAAGATGTGTGTGCCCATGTGTGTGTGTGTATATGTGTGTGTGATATCATTACCTATTAGCTTTTTAATGTTGCAGTTCAAGGGCAAACTGTACATAAGAGCCCCTTGGCATCTATCCAAGGCCACACATGAACAGCTTGATCCTGCCCCCGGGCTACCTGGCACACGTCTCCTTGTTGCTGTGTCAGACTTCATAGCATAAATTTGTGTCAGACTTCATAGCATAAATGGAGAGAAGAAGAAAAGGTCTATGTACGTTTTAAATCCAGATTCTAGTCCAAAGTATAGCAGACCCACTGAATCAGCTGCTGAATCTAATTTAGGTAAACTGCTTAGGTAAGCTACTGAATAAACACTTAGGTAAATCCCACTGATTCAATGAGTCTCCCCCAGCTGGGATTAGCAATTTGATTTAGGATTGTTTTTGGGTTTGTTTTTTTTTGCCAGCAACATTGGATTTTAAGATTAAAAAAATTGCATGACCTTTTACATACACACACACATGCATATTTCCAAGGCTAGATCCAAATTTCATTTCTCACAACAGGAATTTCCCTCTGATGAAAGGGAATCCAGTGCAAAATCAGACCAAAAAATCAAAACAGCCAAATTATGCAACACCCCATACAATGTTAAAAAATCCTAACACTGAACAGCACAGATAAATACACAGCCACAAATGACAGTTAGTTTAGCATGGGGGCGGGCAGGCAGAAAGGAAGCACATTGTGGCTCATGGCATTGTTTAGAACAGAGGTTTGCTATCTTTTGCCTTCTAGATATTTTGGATTTTTACTCTCAGAATTCCCAGGCAGCATGGCTGATGATCGAGGGTCCTGAGAGTTGAAGTCCAAACACAGGCTTAGGAAAGACTGCCCTAAGGAACCTAGGGCTGTTGTAAAGCTGTTGTAATGTTATTTCCAGGAAAAATATTAAGTCAAGAGGCAGACCAAACCTGGTCCCAACCAGAAAAGCCGCCTCTTTCGTATGTTCCTTTCCATCTCCCTTCCAGTAAGATCATTTAGCTCTTCCAGCTGTCTGTTACCCCAGGGCTGAGGAAGAAGGGGGAAAGAACATGTTAGCCCTGTCCAGTGACCAAAGGAAAAAGAGCAACCAACCAGTAGCTATTCAATTAAGGGCAGCAGCAAAGGGAGATCAGGCTGACCTTGTTTCTAATTTCCCTCAAGGCTACTTTGACTTATGGTGATCCCATGAATAAGAGACCTCTAAGGCCTTGTTTACACTGCCAAAAAATTTATACTCACCTTGTTGTCTCTGCAATCATGACAAATGATGTTCTTGACGAGTCACTTGGAATGCAGTTCTTTTTGATGCCTGAGGGCTTTAATCTAATTTTTTAAAAACTTGCTTTTTACTCCACACTTTCCTGGAAAATCTGGATAATCTATGTGTGGCTGGCCCTCCAAGGCAGCTTCAGCGTGGAGCTGGGGGGTGTTTTGGGTCACCTGATCATTCCTGCCAAGAACGGCTACTTCTTTGGTTTGCATTTCTGTTTTCCTGGCATGCAATCATTATTTTTTGAAGGTGTGTTTGTGGGGATACTTGTATATCATTATTAGTGCACCTCTGCCTGTTTGCATATTCACATATTTGCATGCATGATAAGGGGGGGAAAAGCGGAGTGGCCACAGCCATGTGGCTGAAAATAATGCGAAGTCTAGGACGCATGATCATAGCAGGACCGTCCTTTTACAATGAAGTAAGCTCACCTAGGGGAAATATGTGGCCAGTAATGCTGTTCTCACTTTGCTTTAACAAGATGTGTGTGGCGTTGACAAGATGTGTGTGGGGTCACTGTGGACTAGGAAAATGCCATTTCAAGCAGATTTTTTTCATCTGTATATACAAGCCCCATGTCACCCTGTTGTGAACCACCCTGTTCAGTTCTTGCAAACTCAGGGCCATGGCAACCTTGATTGAATGTATCCACCTGTAATATGGTCTTCCTCTTTTCTACTGCCTTCTACCTTACCAAGCATTATTGTCGTTTCTAATGAGTCATGTCTTCTCATGATATGTCCAAAGTACAACAGTCTCAGTTTAGTCAGCTTGGCTTCGAGGGAGAGTTCAGGCTTGGTTTGTTCTTGGACCTATTTGTTTGTCTTTTTGGCAATCTATGGTATTTCTCCACCCCAAGTCCAGAAATTCTCTGTTCATCAAAGAATCCATGGAGCTGAACAACTGTGCACCCAGGTACCTTGCTGGACAATGGTGAATTTGAGGCTGTATGTTTATGTATGCATATTGACATAGAATATACTCCCATTATATTACATGGGATTTACTCTCAATTAAGCATGCCGAAGGTTGCAGTCCTAACAAAAGTGACTGGGTTTTATGTTTGGCTGTTCCTACTATACAAGCACATTCTCTAATTGCAGCAGTAGGCTAGCTCTGCCAGTTCTCTATAAATGACTTTGGTGAGTGTGAGAAGCAGCCTTGGCTGTAGGGAGTAGAGGTGCAGGTCTTTGTTATGCAACCAATCAAATGTTCTGCAGTCAGAATGAAATTGGCCCACAGACTGTTGCTACGGAAATGGGTTCCTGCGGTTATTACTGTGTGCAGGAGAGGTTTGTGTGCTTTTCAGACTCAAAGCTGCTTTAAAAAGCATGGCTTTAGTGTCGCTTTCTTTGCTAGAACTCTCCTACTCATAAACAGTAAGGGGTAAGACATTACCAAATTAGTTTTTTGGTGGAAACATTGTTGTCTTCAATTCTTGATTCTGTAGTGTACTGCGGGGAAGGGCAACGTGCAGGTCTCATGCAGCCTCCAGGGGTAAAAAATATGTTTGTAAAAAAACCCTTTCCCCCTCAGTTTTCTTCTCAAATGCCAATAAGGGGTTGTGAAGGCATTTTTGCCATGTTTTATAGCCCTTCCCCAAGACCATTTTAGTCCCGGAAAAGACCTTTTTTAAAAAATGGGAAGTAAATTGGAAGTGACTGCTGGTCACTTCCTGTTTTGAAAAAAAGAGGCCTCTCTTGGGCCTAAAATATAGTGAAAAATGAACCCTGCACCTCCTAGAGGTGTTTCGGGAGGGGCATTTGTGCTGTAGGCTATGCTTCAGAGAAAGGCAATGACAAACCACCTCTGAGTATTTCTTGCTGAAGACAACCCTATGAAATTCATGATTTTGCCACAAGTTGACAGGCATCTTGAAAGTATGTGTGCATGCGTACACACACATAGATATACTCAGATAGCTTAAATACCACAAAGGTACTTGTGACCTATTCATACTACACAATTATAATGTTGCATTCCATGTCAACAACCTATGGAACCCTGGGGTTTCTAGTCTGGTAAGGCACTAGAGCTCTCTGGCTGAGAATTCTGTATGCCCCTCCCTAAACTGCAAATCCCAGGATTCTATAGGATGTTGCCATGACAGTTAAAGTGGAATATAGCACTCTAACTGTATAGTGTGAAAGGGCTAGTAGAAGGAAGACCACGAGAGAGTACCAGGAACTGTAGGCTATATTCAGAGGAAGGTACAGTAATGCCAAACCACTTCTGGTTACAGTACTTGCCTAAGAAAACTTTGTGAAACTCATGGGGTTGCCATAAGTCCACAGGCAACTCAAAGGTGCATTCTGCTGTAGATGTGCTACTTTAACCACATTTATCATGATTCTTTTGTTTTGCAGATAAAATTTCAATGCCAGGGAGTTCACCCCATCTTCAAAGCTTTGTAGAGAACTATTTGTCCACTTTGGGTTGGAAATAGTATTTGGCTTACGGTGACGTATTGCCTTGTTCAGCTACCGCTTCCATTTACTTCCATAATGGAATTAAAGCCATTATTGACATCTGGACTAAAATTGCAGCACAGATAATGTTTAACAGAGCCCATTAATGTGAGATTGGCTAATTACTGGCCAATTTAAAAAATTACAAATCAGAAATTGGGACTTGAGTTAATATTGTTACTGAACGGACAGCACTGGCACTTCCATGATTCACTTGCCTTAGATGGCAGATGGTGGGGATGTGGCAGCACATCTGCATGGCTACTGCCTTCCTGTTTTCCATTGAGCAGTGCCATTGCTGCTTTTTTAAAATGTCTTTCTCAGAAAAAGGTCCTTCCTCAGATTGAGAGATTATGAACAAGATGGTTTAGATCAGGGATGGGCAAAGTGCAGCCCACGGCCTGAATGTGCCCCAAAGGCCGTTTTTTCTACCCTGGGATCCAATGTATTTTTTCTCCAAAATGCTCAAAAATGACATCTAGAAGCGTGGCAGGCATTTCCACCATGGTTGGAGACATCTTGGACCTGCCCCCCTTGGTCAAAATGAATTTTCGCAAAAAAAATTCGAAACAATTTTTTTCACCCTGAAATGTCCTTTTGGGGGACAGGATGACCCCAAAGTGCACCGTGTGCCTCCTAGAAGGTGTTTGAAAGCAAACATTTATATATATATATATATATATATATATATATTGGTGGGAACAGGTGCCTTGGGGGGATTGAGGCCCTCCAAGGTCTCCTGGCAGGCTAATGCAACCCTCTAGTCTTCCACAGTTGCCTGCCTCTGGTCTAGACTCTACATCAGGGCTGGGATAATTATGGCATCCAATCGTTGTTGAAGTGCAGCTTCCAACATTCTTCACCATTGGCTATGCTGGCTAAAGCTGTTGCGAGTTGTAGTCCAGCAATATCTGGAGGGCTGATCTAGGCTCTAAAGAGAGCCACAGTGCCAGTGCCAGCACATTTTGTTTAAACAGTATTTGCCACTGTGACAGATCCCCTCTCCAGCCTGCCCTTCAGTTCTAAACCGTTGGGCTCCTGTCACTCACCTTGGCCTCCCCTCCCCTCAAGATCCCTTCCTGGATCTGGTACTTGGACCTTAAGGTGATCTCTGTATGGACCAGTGGATGTGTTGTTCTGCAGGTTCACTGTGGTAAGCGTGACCAGACTCTGTCAAACTTAACAGGAGCAGCCAGACACAGTTGTTTAAAAAGAATAAACAAGTAGAACTTTATTAATACACAGTTAAATCATACATTAACCCCCTGAACTGTTATCATTCACAGCTCTCCAAAACCCTATTCAGCTCTTCCCCATGGCTGTCTTATCTCTATTACAGCTTTTCCCTATCACAATGCTATCTTTCCCCTATCTTTAGGCCATCTTTCCTCTATCTGCCTTTTGTCAGAGACAAGCATCAGTTTTGTATCCTCTCTTCCCCATAGGTCCCTCTTCACAGCATTTCTTGCTGTGACTGATTGGCACAAAACAACCTTACCCAGCTCCATCATTCACAGCCACCATCACAGTAAGGTGTTCTGTCTCAGTCATGACACATCACTCTTCCTTAGAGCTTGGAAATGTTATTGGCTGTGTTTGTTGCAGGGATCTGGCAGTTGTGATTTTTAAAAAAATTACTTACTCTACATCTGCTCCTTCCCAGAGGCCCAGCACTGAAATGGCACTGGGAATTGCAGGAATAATTGTATGTTTAAATGATTAAAAACCAGTATTTTAAGATCTGAAGTAATACAAATGTCTTGTGGTTGTGTACGTGCCTTCAGGTTGCCTGTCAACGATCCCATGGATTTCATCAAGTTTTCTTAGGCAAGGAACTTTTGTACACTTATATTCTTTTAGTTGCATTTGTGTTAACTTTTATAAGCTGACTTCAGTCCTAGACTGGGAAAAGATATTGATAATGATAACAATGTATTTTTAAAGTCTCTTCAAAACAGGAGACAAGGAACCCATTTATGTTTTGCTCTAAACTTGAAAAAACATTTGCATCTCATCTGGCTCTGTCCAAAGTAGAGAGTTTTTCAAAAACATCCTGTTAAGTAAAGAGAATCCTTAGATTTCTTATCAGATATAGCAGCCACCTAGATTAAGCTTGACTTGCTATGAATGTCTGAGGTATCAGTAATGTAAAACAAACAAGTAGGCCAATGGTAGAAAGTTTGTGTTCACCAAACATTAGCAAGTAGTGATCTCATGTCAGTAAACAGATTATAATCTTATTATCCAGAAGGTAGCCAAAGTAGTTTTACTGTCTGTGAATAAACATGGAGGAGGTTTTCTTTACAGCATAAACGGTAAAAAATTTGACAATGCGTTGCCACATACAGCTTGGAAAAGTTACTATTTGGACTATAACTGCCACAGTCCCACAGCGAACCAGCCAAGCCAGTGGCCATGCAGGTAGGGAATATTTCTGAGAGTTACAGTACAATTTTTTTTAAAAAATTATTTGGTTTATATCCCACTTTTTCCCCAAAAGGGGCTCAGAGTGGCTTATAACAATGGTTCTTAACCTGGGGTCTGAAGACCCCAGGAGTCTGCGAATTCCTCACAGGGGGTCTGCAAAGGCTTGAAGGCTGCTTGGCCCACCTCCTACCTGCAATGGGGTGGCCATGTGACAGGAGCCAAGGTGCTGGCTGGCTGGCTGGCTTGGCTTGCACATTGCCATTCAATCCACTCCAGCCACAAACCTGCATGAAGAAGCAGGAGAAAAGTCTTCCCTCCCCCTCCAGTACCTCTGAGGGAAGGTTTAATGGATGGTGTAATTGTATCATCATCATCATCATCTATTATTATTATTCCTATTATTAGGGTTTTAAATCTAGAGTTAAGTCTTGGGGGTCTGCAGCAACAAAAGATATTTAAAGGAGGTCCCTGGAAAAGAAAGGATTAAGAGCCACTGGCTTATAATATGAAGTAAAATGGAACATCTAAAACAATATAGAATACAAAAGGTTAAAAAGCATTAAACCATACATTTATTGCTTTGCCACTATAAGGCTGTGAGGATGATGCTGTGGCAGCCCATATGTCTTGAGCACTCCACCCTCCTAGCCCACTTACTTACAGATCTAAAAGTAAAATCATTCATTCAATATTTTGCCACCAGAGGCGGTCAAAGTGGTGCCCATGGACCACTGTTGGCCATAAGTTCCACTTGGGTGATCTTTTGATAGGCTGCTTAACATACCACTTCCCATAACTGCTTGAATTGTTGCAAATCTTTATTAAGGGGCTAATTGCAAGCTAGCTTTACTCCTTTCCCATCCAGTAGGCTATTCAGTGTAGAATATCAGTACTTCTGATAATCTAGAACAAGAGGTAGAAAACAGCATCTGTAATAAAAAGCTACCTCATTGTTGAGGACACTTGTGTTTGGAAATTTAAAATAGGTCACTCGAAACTTAAAAGAATAATTGAGGTATTGATTTGTGCAGTGGTTGAGATCAGTTGCAAGTTACCTCTGGCTGGAAAAAATCTATCCATGGGGGCATAATGAGGACCCTGGTGATCAGGAACTAATCGTACATCTTGAGCTTGCAAAAGGCACAAATTATAGTTGACTCCCACACTGATGTGATAGCCTCCATTGCACCCTGGAGCTAGCTTGCTTATGAAAATCAGTGTTATGAAAGTCATATTGTTCTTGCCTGGAACAAATTGTGAAGTTAGCAGTTGAAGAGTTTTCCACTTTGAAGTGTGAAGCTTAAACTCATCAACCTTGGCTGGATGAAGTTCAATAGAACTTAATAGTTGGTGCTTTGATGGGGTACTTTTGCAGCTCTTTGCAGGCCAATAAATTGTCTGTGACCAGAGCTTGGACCATTCTGAGTCTGAATGAAGCCACCCTGAGCTGTGCTCCACCACTATACTGTTGGGTATTATCCAACAGAGAACAAGCGTGTCGTAGTGGTTTGAGCTTTGGACGATGAGTCTGGAGACCAGGGTTCAAATCCCAGCTCAGCCATGGAAACCCACTGGGTGACTTTGGGCAAGTCACACTCTCTCAGCCCCAGAGGAAGGCAAAGGCTAAATCCCTCTGAACAAATCTTGCTGAGATAATCCCATGATAGGTTCACTTTAGGGTCTCCATAAATTGGAAACGACTTGAAAGGACACAACAACCATCTCCCATCTCAGGTGTTCTTAATCTCACAGACTCCTTTGAAAATATGATGAAAGCACTGGAACCCCTTCCCCGAAAAATGCACATAAACACATGCATGCAATGTTTTGCATACAGTTTATTTTATTGCATTGGAAACTCATTCACATATACTAGTCTGGAATGGAAAAACTAGAGTGAACACTTGAAAAGACTCAGGCTCCAATCCAGTCAATGCACCGTACCAATGTAACTACACTAGGATAAGCAGTGGCAGCACAGAAAGGGCTGCAGCCACTGTGGCTATACAGGAAATGAGGCATTGGAGAAATATCTATTCCTAGCTGGCAGATTTTGTCTTCTGTCCTTTGCACTCCTGTACAACTCTGGAAAAAGTGCACCTGGTAGCAGAGTATTTTGTATTTTTTTCTTTAAATTCACAACGGCAGAAAAACATGACAGGAAAAAATGTGTTGGGTTCATGGAGCTCCCCCCCCCCCGAAGTATATCAGTGGACCTCCTAGGAGTCTGCAGATTAAAATCTCCTGTCCTGTCCCAATGTGTTTTTGCTGCCTCCCTGCCATGCATTTGGGTCCCTTAGCATTGACAAGTTATACAGGTCAACCCCCATATCCACAGATTTGGTATCCACAGTTTCACTTATCCACGTCCGGAAAACATATGTTCTCTCTAGGCATTTCTAGGTCCTCCAATGTGATTCCATGATCAACTTCCAATGTTAATCTCATTGAAAATAATAGGGTTCCCCATTATGCATAGTTTCAAGTATCCACAGGGGGTCTTGGAACATATCCCCTGCAGATGTGGGGGTCGACCCGTGTAGTTCAACCAGTGATAGCTTTTTCTTAATTAATTCCTATCAAAAGTTAGGATTTTTGTAATGAAAGGGGCAACTGAGTAAAATGTATTTTAAAACTTAATTGACTTTCTTAATTTGGACTTTAAACATTAATTCCAGAATTAATTAAGTCAGTAATTAATTGAATGAGAGACTAACATTTATATTTCCCAGCTGGTTCTTTAATAAGAATGTTTGTTTATTTTTGTTCAGTATAGTATAGTTATCTGTCATTGGTTAGAATATATATTAAGGGGTAACCATGTTGGCTATGCAGCAAAATACAATACATGAATTTTATGTTTTGGAGCTGGCCCAATAACAGTATAGCTGATCGTGAATTTTGTAGTTTGTTGTATGCCATTGGTTAAAAGATTTTAAGTCAACTTTAAAGGTGGTGGTCTTCTTGCATCTATGTGGTCTTTCTGTGTTATGACCCAACACCTCATAGAGGCCCACCAGAGACTGAGTGTTGATGCTTTTAAACATGGTACTTTTTCTGGTTTTCACATAGGAATCAGTAAGCTAAAGAAAAGGGAGGTTTAAGGAAATGAGATTACAAGGAAGGGAGGAAATCAACAGAGGGGTTTTTGGTGGGGTGGATGAGAAATTGGGTTTTCAAAAATTAATACAGCTGTCTCTTTTTATCCCGAGGTCAAGAAAGAGAAATGATGGGAAACAGGGAGTAAAATCATGGATGACAGTTTTCATCTTCATTCTGTTAGGGTTTTAGGACAGCCTTTTAACTTATATGGCAATTTTACACAATGTAACAGTTAAATAGTAGATGGATGGGAATGCTATTTATGTCATTTATCTGGATTTCAGCAAAGCATTTGATAAGGTCCCCCAAGATATTTTGATTAGCAAACTGACTGAATATGGAATAGGTGGAAACACCATCAAATGGATCCATAATTGGCTGGAAAACCATGCTCAAAAGAATTGTCATTAGTGGCTGTGCTTCAGATTGGAAGGAGGTCTCAAGTGGAGTGCCACAGGGTTCTGTCCTGGGGTCAATGCTCTTCAGTATTTTTTTTATCGGTGATTTAGATGATGGGGTGTAGAGAATGCTTATCAGATTTGCAGATGATACAATATTGGGAAGGGTAGCTAACACATTGGAAGTTAGGAACAGAGTTCAAAGGGTCTTGATAAACTAGAAAAGTAGAAAAAAATGAAATCTAACAGAGACAAATATAATATTCTACATTTGGGCCACAAAACCCAGATGCACAGGTATAGGATGGGGGATACCTGACTCAGCAGTACTACATGTGAAAAGAACCTTGGGATTAGTGTTGATCTTAAGTTGAATATGAGCCAGCAGTGTGATGCTGCAGCAAAGAAGGCAAATGCTATCTTAGCCTGCATTGATGGAAATATAGCTTCCAAGTTGAGGGAAGTAACAGTCACCCTCTATTCTGCACTGGTCAGGCCTCATCTGGAGTACTGTGTTCAGTTTTGAGCACCACATTTTAAAAAGGATATAGATAAGTTGAAGTGAGTTAAGAGAATGAGGATGATAAGAAGTATGAATAACAAAACATATGAGGAGAGGTTGAAGGAGCTGAGCATGTTCAGCTTGGTGAAAAGAAGATTGAGGGATGACATGATTGCATCTTTAAATACCTTAAGGGCTGCCACAAAGAGTAGGGTGCTGGCTTGTTCTCTGCTGCTTCAGAGGGCAGAACTAGGTCGGATGGTTTTAAATTATAGGATGACAGATTTTGATTGAATGTTAGAAAGATCTTGACAATGAGAGCTGTTTGGCAATTGCCTAGAGAGGTGGCATGGTCTCCTTCTCTGGATGTCTTCAAAAAGAGGCTGGACATCTACTTGCTGGGGATGCTCCAGCAAGAGATCCAATGTTGAGCAGGGGGTTGGACTTGATGGCCCATAGGGCTCCTTTCAATTCTATGATTAGATTGAATCCCTGCCACCAATTGAATTCTCTTTTTAGCTACTTAACAATTAATGTATCAGTTCTGTTCTACAGAATTTCCAACTCTGAGTTCATCCCCAATCAAGTCACTGGGATGACAACTTCTTGTGAAATATCAAACATGTACAGTCATGAGTCTTCTTTAAGAACAAACGAGTACTGTTTGTTTTTGTACTGCTAAGTTCTTTATCCTGTCAAATCACCTTTATTCCCCTATCTTGTCTGAAATATACCTCTCAATTTATAGTTGAGGTGGCATAGGAATACAATAGTGAAGCAGATTATGGGTTGCCACAAAATTACCTTCCAGCAAGCAAGTACTAGAAAATGTGCAATGTTATATGAAAGTTAGTCTTTCTTTCTTTCTTTCTTTCTTTCTTTCTTTCTTTCTTTCTTTCTCCCATGTTTCTCTCTCTCTTTCTTTAAAATTTTTAGGCCAGAGACCCCAGAAAGTCACTTCAGTTTGAAAAACAACTATAAATACAATATACACAATACATAAGTATGAAATATTAAATGGAAACCTCCCAATTTAACAGGAGTGTAATTTGCTCACAAACAATTATATTAACATTAATAGCCTGACATCAGTTTAAGTCCTCAGTCTTGTGGCCACTGGGTGGGCATCTTGGAGGCTGTAAAGTAGAAATTGCTCAGTGCAATGTAAAAGTTCTGCAGATAGAACTTTGCTATGGTTTCTCACTCCCCAATCCTGCCGGACTCATGGTTTTGCTATGTTAGCTCCTCGGAACAGCCATTCTGTGGCTGATGGGAGAGTGAAATGGTAGTGATGGAATTGGAGAAACATCTGCCTGTGCCCCATAGCTAGACACAGACTGATAAAACCTTCCATCAAGATCTGCCAGGTGAATGCTGTCAACCCCCATATCCACAGGACCAGTAACTGCAGTTTCACTTACCCACATCTGAAAAAGTATGTCCTCTCTAGGCATATGTCCTCTCTGCCCTCCCTCCATCCCAACTACCATTGCCCTGGCCAAGGAGAGAAAGAAGAGAATGCTAGACTTAATCCCTTCCCCTACTGCCATCCCCTTTCCTTTTGTATCATGTCTTCATTAGATTGTAAGCTTGAGGGCAGGGAACTGTTTTGTTGTTCTTTTTCTTGTAAAGCACCATGTATTATTATTATTATTATTATTATTATTATTATTTTCCTAGGTTCCCCAGCATGATTCCATTGTATGCTTCTGCTGGAAGTTGAGCCAGAAGTCATTCATTTCAGTAGGGTTCACTATTATCCACAGTTTTTTGTATCCACAGTAAGTCTGGGAATGTATCCCCTGTGGATATGGGTTTTTTTTTTCCTATATCTGGCTATGAATTATAGCCAGCCACTTTTCTGATGTCCCACATTCTCTACCAGCCAAGGAATGCTAGTTCAGGAAGATTATTACAGAACACCTGTGAGTCTCTCGGTGTGTGTGTGTGCACACATGCACGCTTCGGACATTGCAGGTGGTAGAAGACAGTACCCAACCTCCACGATGACCAAAAAAGAAATGCGTACATGTAAGGTGGACTTCCACTAATGTAGGCTACTGCTACTTTCCCCTCCTCTGCTGTTGATATTATAGGAGTGGTAAGGGATGGATGCCAAGGATTGATTGAGGGAGGCCTTGAATCTTTTGAATTCAAAACCTTCTCATTCCCTTGGCACACAAGGGCAAAAGAAGTACATCAGCCCTGAAGCTGATTCACTTACATTTCCTCCCTCCTTCTCTCTCTTGCTGTGTACCTTCCAGGTGTTTCTGACCTATGGTGATCCTAAGCTGACCCTACCACCAGGTTCTCTTGGCAGGATTCATTCAGAGTCGGTTTGCTCTTGCCTTCCTTAGAGGCTGAGAGAATTAGAATTGCCCAAGGCCACCCAGTGGGTTTCCATGGCTGAGTGGGATTCAAATTCTAGATAGATAGATAGATAGATAGATAGGATGTTCAAGGCTGAAAAATGGGAATGAAACTGGGAGTGGCAGGGATTTTTGTGGCTGTGTCGTCTTAAAAAAAACCACCTCAGCATCATTTGTATCAGCAGTAACATTTTAGTTCATTTTTGAAGTGAAAATAACATAGAATAAAGATGTTTGTAAACTGGGCCGATTTAAGGCACTGATGGCATCAGCAGGGGGGCCCATCATTGTGGGGGGGCATAGTAACCCTCCTCCTGCAAAAACATTATTAGTAATAATCTAAATATCCTGTACTGTGAATAGCTTAGGTTGAGTTAGGTTACATTGACCTGAGATAAACATATGGCCCCCCCCAAATAAAGCATTCCATGGTCCCCCAGATTCCTTAAACCGGTCCTGCTTGTAAATGCCCCAAGACCTATAATACTGGCTTCATAGAACAGAATCCACAAAGGTGGGCCCAATACCAAGATGTTAGGCTGAACAACATCTGTGTGCCTCTGAAGCTGAGCATGGGAAGGGTGTGGTGGTGAAGGTTATCCTGGGTGTAACCTGGCTGCAAACCATTTAAGGCAATGGGTACCAACTTTGAGTTCTTAGAGGCTGGGCTGCAGTTCTCAGAATAGGAAGTTTCAAAATGTTATGTTTTGAACTACAGCTTCCTGAAATCCCCAGCTAACAGTCATGTAGAATTGTAGTTCAAAAGTAGCTTTTCCAAATTCTGAAATAATACAAAAAGAAATACAATAGGAACCCTGTATCCACTGATTCATTATCCACTGATTCAATTATTCACGGGACACAAAATAGCACACCTACCTTAGAGTCTTCCTAGAAAATGTGTCCTCTCTAGCCATTTTCTAGGGCCTCCAAGGCAACTGTATGCTATTTTAAACTGGAAGTCCCATTATTTTCAATGGTGTTCACTATTATCCACTGTTTTTGGTACCCACGCCCCTGCAGAACCAATCCCCAGCAGATACAGGGGTCCTACTGTAAAGTATAAATTCTGTCTTTTGGTTAAAGTGGGGACAAATCAATGCAAAGCAAGTTAGCAGCTTCTCTTTTCTTAGGATGACTGGATATACTGAAACATAATAGTTACGGTTTTGCTTTTAGTTAATTTGGATTGCGTTTTTCCTTTATTAACTGAGTCTGCACGCATAGTTTCATTTCATTTTTAAACTTACTAGCTTGTAATAATTTCCCTTTTTATGTGTACTGTGGATGTAGAAGCCTGATACTGCAGGTGTGGCTTCTTTATTGAATCAGGTCATTTTTGTGTTTCTGAGGTTTCTCAGTGAAAAACCAGTCAGGACTAAAGGAGCCATTTGGGCTACAGGCCTCTTCCCCCTATCTCCAGGTCCTGGCAAGGTTCCTTGTGTTTGAAATCAAGTAAAAAGTTCATTCCTGGCCACAGAGATATTGTCTCTGCATGTGGTAAGCAGGTGATTGACTGAAGGGGCACTTGGAAAGGATTATGTAAGAGGGCCATGGAGGGTCAAATTCAGCATGAGTCATATAGAAGCTGGTTACCTAGACAGGGTGGAAATATCTGGTGTGATAAATGGATTCAAATGAGGGCTGGAAATCAAATTAAAACTTGTGGAGTATTGTATTTTGTTTGACAAATGTACAAGGCACTGGGTGTGGTGTATGCAATGGGGAAAGAAGACTTTTTTTTAAAAAAAATGGTCTGTAATATACTGAAAGATGACTGATTCTTTTGATGCAGATACGTAGTTTGTGGGTTAAATTGTTCCACTCACTCACACACACACACACACACAATTCAATGTTACTGAATTGGGCTGCTGGATTTATTTTTCTTCTGATCTTTAGCAAGCTGGGAAGATAAAGTAATAGACAGGAAGTTGACATCTTTCTGTTGAAATTCTGAGTTTTGGTTGATCACAGGAAACAAATAGACTTTTCTGGTTTCAGCCTAATTTGATGTAATTGAACTCAAAGAAAAAAGGTATTTGCTGTGACACATCCTCTAAAACAGTGATTCCCAAATTTTGGTACTCCAGGTGTTTTGGACTTCTATTCCCCAGAAGCTCCAGACAGCTTGGCCAACAGTCAGGAATTCTGGGAGCTGAAGTCTAAAACATTTGCAGGACCAAAGTCTGGGAACCACTACTCTAGAACAAGGGGGGGGCGTTTGTGGTCCTCCAAATATTGTGAACTATACCCCTCACCAGCCATTATTGCCAGGAGAGAGAGATGATTGGAATTTCTGTCAAAAAACATCTGGAGGGCCTCATGTTTCTCATCCACATTATAGAATGTGTGCACTTTGTTTAGGTCTGCAGTCTTCCTCTTTTCTTACTGCCTTCCATGATGGCCCTTGTGGTCTCTTCCAACTCTATAGTTCTATGATTCTATGTTACCAAGAATTACAGTATTCTGTTTTCTAATGAGTCATGTCTTCTCATGATATATATACAGTATATATATGTATGTATGTCATCTTGGCTTTTAGGTAGAGTTCTGAATTTTCTTGGTTTGCAACACCTAGTACATTATATTAATCAATATTAATTATGTGTCTCTGACTGATCAGGTTCTCCCTTTTAACATAGGTTGTTTGTATTTATAAAAAATACAGATTATAACCTCTGTTTATGTTGCCCAAGTTGAATACCCCTCCAAAGAAGTTGCCTGCTGTAACATGCATGTGTATCTTATAAAAAAACAAAGAATGCTTTTGTGTTTTGGAACAGTGGTTTCCATGTCCATGGAAACATTGGTTTCCATGTTAGTAAAGTTGTGAATCCACCCTAGGGTTTAATCTGAGTTTTAAAGGAGCTATCAGAAGTGCTGAACTCTACCCCCCCCATATAGGTTCAGCACCTTGGATAGTTCCTTTAAAGTTTAAAACTGGACATGGGTTTATTGTCCCACTGACATGGAGGTGTTGTGTAGATGGTGGAAAAAATCCTCAAGGAATGTGGGGGGAATACCTTTTGTCTAGATGAGCTCCTGCCAGGATTCTCCATATTTTGAAGGAAGGGGACTGAAAACTCCAAGTAGTTTGTGATTACAGTTTTCTCTGTTTCTCGCGATCCTTTAAAAAATATATGCAAAAATGCACATTACAGCCTGTCTGGACAACCAATTTGAATTGGGGCACATCCAGGAGGTAAAAATGTGATTGGTGGGACGTGTGTGGGGGCAGGCTTGCTGGTGATGAAGTGGCTGGAGCCACCATTGTTATTTTTTATGGAAGCGATTGTACGCTATTTTTGAGCGGCAGAGCGAAAAAACATGTTTAAGCATAAGATTGCTCTTCTGCATTTCTCATTTAAGAAGGCACACACAAAAAATGGAAAATGGAGGGAGCTTTTGGGGAATAATAATGCAGGTAATTCACTCGCTGCCACCATCTTTTCTTGTGGGCATGCTCCATGTGAACTTCAAACTAGGATAGCTTTCCTTGCCAGTTATCTTGCGAATAGATTGTGGGGACAAATGAACACTGCTGTGATAGTGAGTTATATGTGCTATTTTCCACAATTAATTCTTCTGTATAGCTGAGTCTGGAGTCACCAGCTGGCATTGATTTGGAACAACTGTTTTAACATTTGTATATATATCACTAAAAGCTCAGAAGATTAATCAATTAAGAGTTCTTGAATCAGGTGACATCTCCCGTGTGTGTGCCTTCAAGTCAACTATTGACTTATGGTGACCCTATGAATTTCATAGGGTTTTCTTAGGGAAGGAATACTCAGAGGTGGTTTTGCCAGTTCCTTCCTCTGAAATATAGCCTACAGCACCTGGTATTCATTGCTGGTTTCCCATCCAAATACTAACTAAGGCAGACCCTGCTTAGCTTCCAAGATCAGATGGGATCTGGTGCTTAGGTCCTCAAAAATTACTAGTCTGTGTTTTTTTTTTCCTACTGTGTTAAGAGCCTGCATTCCTATGCTGAATGCAGAGGAAGGGGAAGGTTCATCTACTGGTAGCATAGAAATATAGGCTGCTAGTCTTCTAGCAAGCTAAAAGATTGCCATTTGTGAAGTGGCCTGCAGGAGGGAGGTTGGAAGTCAGCCCAGAGCTTAGAAATTTACTTGTAAGAAGTAATTCATTGCCATTACTCATTACAATTACAATGTAAACACAAAGTAACTAATTTCATTGCTTTTTCCTCCTTTACTCTTCATTATTGGGGGGAGAATTAAACCTTAGGGCTGATAAGTGAATCCTCTCAAACTTGAAGAGAACCCTGTTAAAATGCCTCTTTAAAAGCTTTTAAAATGTAAAGCTGAAACATAATTTAAAAATGCAACTTGTTACACCAGTGAGGGTGACTTTGTTCCTACTGGCTGAGCTGGGGCTGGTTAGAGGGACTGTACAACCCCTCCACTGGCTGCCAGTCTGTTTCTAAGCACAATTAAAAATGTTTGTTGTGACCTATAAAGCCTTCTATGGCTCAGGTCCAGGCTATCCAGCAGACCATATCTCCCCATATTAGTCTGCTGGGGTCCTATGAACCTTCGGAGAGGCCCTTCTCTCAGTGCCTCTGCGTTCACTTGGTGGGGATACACATGGGGACTTACCAGTGGCTGCCCCTAGAGAGAGGCTAGGATGGTCTTCTCCTTGCCGTTTGTCCGTTGGCTTTTTAAAAAAAGAAATGTAATAGGTTTTGGAGAGTTTAAGGCTTTTAAAGAAAGGGCTTTTAAGAGGGTGCTGTCCTGTTTGAATTGCACTTTTTAAAACTGCTTTTAAAAATGTATGTTTTAAATTGTTTTAAAATGTTGATGGCTGAATTGCATTTTAATTCATATGTTCTTATCTCTATTGGATTTTAATTTCTAAGCAGCCTTGAATCCTGGTGCTGGGGGAAAGGTGGGGTGTAAATAAAGATGATGATGATGATGATAGTGATGACAGAAACATAACTCTGCCCCCGCTCCGTTGTTCCCCCCCCCCAAAAAAAATAAAACCAAGCTCACGACAGAGTACTATGTTGATTGGACTTGCTACTTCCAATTTTCTGTGTCAGCTTGTTTAGTTTCTGTGCTGATTATGGAAGAAGAGACTTTCCTTCCACCATGGACAACCCCAAAAACCCACAGTGTAGGAGGGGCAGCCTCCTCCTTTCCCATCTCCTGGGCTGTGTGGAATTTCTGGTTACCATAGGTGACCAGGTATGTCATTAAGCACAGAGCTGCTCTAATAGTTCCTCAGTCCTTAGGGGTAATTATAGGAGGCATGTTAAAAGGTTGCAACTCTGAATACTGCGGAAGAACCCCCCCCCCTCCAGTTTGTTAATAATCATTTGGTAACCACAGTGTTAAACAATATTTTGGTACAGTAAGAACATAATGTTAAAGGGATTGTTGTGACTCTTTCTCCTGGGAGAAGAGGCTTGGTTCCTCCCTGGTTCTTCTTGCTAAACAATATTTACCTTGGGTCTGAAGAACATACACTTCTTCTTAAACAAAGGCACACCTGCTATAGTGAAGCCTTTTTTAAAAGTCACCCTCTGTCCTTTTTCTCTCTCTCCCCCCTTTGCAGTTTTGTCCTACAAAGCACTTGCCTGAGGGAATTGCTGACAGCTCCTGAAAGATGTTTGAATGAATAAGGCAAAACAGCAACAGCCTCCCATCAACAGCACAAATAGCAATCAAGTCTAGAAAAACATGTGTGGAGCTGTTGATGAGTAGCACATGGCTTTGGAGTGGAGGAGGAGAAGGAGGAGGAGGAGGAGGGAGGGAGCTGCTCCTCCAATTTACCGTGAGGTCCGAAGGACTTAATGCTTATAAGAAGAGAGATGCTAACCCAGGACCCTTCTCTACTGATGTGGCCAAACAAGGCAGACCCACCAGCTACTTGACGGTGGCGATTGCAACTTGGAACTGCACAGATCTGTCTGACCTGTTGTGCGAGAGGAGAAAGAGAAGGACCCAGAAGCAAAACAGAATATAAAATGCCAGCTAAAGGCAAATACTTTTTTAATGAAAGCGAAGGCTGCAAGATAGCCGACCCTTTGTATGAGAAGTACCGCTATTCAAGTCAACAGCATCCTCTCCTTTTCTTCCTGCTCTTCATTGTCGTTGCCTATTGTATGACCCTCGTTATAGTTCTCATCAGCTGCGATGTGAGTATACACTGCTGCGGCTGTGCTTGCTTTTTTTGTATGCTTTGGGTTGAAGCCCAGAAGTATTGACACCAAGATATAAAGGGACCTGGAATGAGACAGAGCATCGGAAACATTGCTTTACAATTTGTGCATTCATTCACAGCAGCCTATAGTCCTAGACAAAAGTGACATCAAAGTAGAAGATGGAATTCTTCCACATAATGGAGGGTGGGGGAAGCTTTACTCAGGTGCTGCATATTTTAAAGAAACCCTAATTTCAGGATCAAATCTAATTGTTACTAAAGTATGATACTGTCAGTGAAAACTGTTAATCAGTGCCAGATGATGAAGCTTTGAAACTTGCTTTTTAGAATGTGATGACTTCAAAGTTATATTTTTATATTGGCAGTGCAGCATAGGCTTAAACATATACTATTCACGTAGAAGATCCCAGGTTCAGTTTTTGGCATCTCCAGTTAAAAGGATCATGTAGTAGGTGATGGTTGTTATTGTGTGCCCCAATGTGAACTTATCATGGGGTTTTCTTGACAAGATTTGTTTAGAGGGAGTTTACCGTTGCCTTCCTCTGAAGCTGAGAGTTTGTGACTTGCCGAAGGTCACTGAACCCAAAATTAAACCTGGCACCTTCTGTGGTGATAGGAAAGACATTTTCCCTAAGACCCAGGAGAACAGCTTCCAGTCAGAGTAAACCAGTGGTGAGCATAATGTAGATCAGGATCTACTAGTAGATCTTTGGGTGATTTGCAGTAGATCAGTAAGGATATTTGACTCACAGTTGTTTAACAATAGCAATGCCAGAGTGACTCCCTCATACCTTATAATGGTACAGCTGAACTGAAGAAAGCATGAGGTAACCAGGAGTTTGTTTTTATATGGAAGAATTATGAGCTATTTTCAATTCTCATACTCAGAAAGGTTCCTGGGCTTGTGGTTACCTAAGTCTAAATGTATGAATTTTGATTGATTTCAAAGTTCTGGTAAATGCACACACACACTCACTTACTCACTCACTCGCACCCCAGGTGAACAGATAAAGTAGTTCAGTCACCTTTCTGTGTTCCTAGTGTATTGTTGTAATGTGCCTTAGATTTGTTTCTGAGTTATGGTGCCCCTAAGGCAAACCTATCATGGAGTTTTCTTGGCAAGATTTGTTCAGAAGGGGTTTGCCTTTGCCTTCCTCTGAGGCTCAGAAAGTGTGACTTGCCCAAGGTCACCCATTGGGTTTCCATGGCCAAGTGGAGATTTGAAGCCTGGTCTCTAGAGTCAAAGTCTAATGCTCAAACCACTACACCGCACTCAGAACTACAGATTGCTTTGAAATTGTATTGTCAAGTTCATGACTGGATAACTTTTGCTTTATCTTTAACAGGAACCGCGTGATCACCTTGCCTTTGTCATTACAGTGAGCGTTGCTCTCATGATCTTTATGATCATGTATGTGCTGGTTTATATTGAATACTTCTTTTGGTGCCAGCTGGAACTGTTTGCTGTCATGATTTGGATTTGCTTGCTGGCCATAGGATATGTGTCTATTTTTGACAAGAGAAATACTTCTCAACTTTCTGCATGGGAACAGGTATTTACTATGTCTCTTAATCTGTATCCCAGTCCTTCCTCCAAAGAGTTCATTGTATATGGCAACCTTCTCCAACCTGATATCTTCAAGGTATTCTGCATCCTATCATCTCTGACCATTGGTCATACTGGTTGTGGTTGGTGGGAATTGTGCAAAACCATGTTGGAGAAGGCTGTTGTGGTATATGGTCTCTGTGTTCACCCCAGTCTTATTCAGTCTTCCATCTAATGGGGGATAGGTTAGGTTCTGAGATGGTTATCCAGTGATCTGACTTCAACAGATGAGTGGGAATTTGGGTTTCCCCAGTCTAAGCTGGGCATCCTGTTCACTTTCCGTGCTGTTTATCACTTCTGTGTTTATTTCAAATCATTTTAAAATTCATTTTAAAAAAAGAAATAAAATGGCTTCAAATTTAAGTCTGTCTGGATCTCCCTAGATGCTGCTCATTATGCAAATAGGTATGGTTAATCACCTGCAGGGTGGGGAATCATCTAATTATGACATCAATTTGCAAAACTAATACAGCTTTGATTGTGAGCAATTAGGGACAGCACAGAGAGTTATAGCTGTGGGTGTGCCTTAGAGAAATGATATGTAAAACGGGGGAGATAGAAGACCTGCCTGAAATGGATGATAAGAATATTCACAATGCTCTTTTATATGTCTGCATGTGACTGAACTTGATTATTTGGTATCTCTGGCTTAGAGACAGGTAACATCATAAAGGGTACAAAATGCGTCATACTAAAACATGAGCATGTAAGTATAAGTGGTGACTCCTCTTGCAGTGTGTTTGAACATAAACACATGAGAGTATCATAATAAGAGCATCTTGCATTGCACTTTACAAGGGCAAATTTATTATACTGTGTTTATATTTCATGTTTCTTTCAAAGGATCTCACAAGAGTTCTTTCCTCCTTCCATGTTCTCCTAAGAAACAAGTGAGGTCTGTGAGGGAAAGAGAGAGAGAGAGAGCAAACAAGTGGCACTAGGGAGATTATCAGATGGGCTAAATATGGCGTGACAACACCAGGAGATTGCTAAAGGGCTTGAATATCAGACAACGTCATCCCTTTCTCATTATGCTCCCATGCTGCTCCCATTCCTGTAGTGTACCTTTTTATTCATGGCCTAAGCCGTGAATAGATCGCCCATGCCGTTTCTGTCACGGAACAATGGGCAACTGAAAAGGTGCCCTGCTATGCTGCTCTGGAAGGATAAACAACCTTCTGGAACATATTTTCAGGGCTGGAGACGGCTGCCAGTGGGTGGGGATAAGAACCCTGATACTATTGCAAGAGCCTTGTTGGATATATGTGTGCCTTCAAGTCGCCTGTCAAGTTCTGGCGACCCCTTGAATTTCTTAGGATTTTCACGAACAGTTTGGCAGTGGAATGTACTGCCCGGGAGTGTGGTGGAGTTTCCTTCTTTGGCTCCAGGGGGCCCTGGTGGCGCAGTAAGTTAATGCAGCTAAAAATTGTAGCCAAAACTCATGTAGATCTTGAGTTCATAAGTTCAATTCCAGGAACCCCCCCCAGGCCGACTCAGCCTTCCGTAAGTCGGTAAAATGAGTACCAGCATAATAAAAGAGCTGGGGCGACATGCTGTGGAAGCTGTTAATTCAGTTTTCAAAAACAGTATCAGTCTTATTAATGTACAATGCATCCTGCAATGTCACTCTTTTAGCATTGTTTGTATGCCAGTACTGAATGTGCTGTACTCTGAAATGTATTGTATTAAAAATTGCATTGTAATGTATTGCATTGAATTTACTGTATACTGTACTGTGTGAAGTTGTACCCTGCCCCGATTCTGAGGAGAGAGGTGGGTAATAAATAATTAAGTATTATTATTATTATTATTAAACAGAGGCTGAATGGCCATCTGTTGGGCATGCTTTGATTGTGTGTTCCTGCATGGCAGAGGGTTGGACTGGATGACCCTTGTGGTCTCTTCCAATTCTATTATTCTTTGGCAAGGAATACTCAGAGGTAGTTTTGTCACTTCCTTCCTCTAAAATACAGCCTAAAGTACCTGGTATTCATTGTAGGCCTCTAATCCAAGTATTAACCAGAGCATACCTTGCTTAGGTTCCAATATCAGATGGGATCTTGTTGGATTTTGCCAGTTGGATATAAGACAGGGATTCTCAGTCTTTGGTCCTCCAGATGTTTTGGATGTCAACTCCCAGGCCCGCTTACATCTGACCCTGTTCCTGGGGACTTATAGGTATTTAAGTCCAAAATATCTGAAAGATCAAAGATTGAGAATTGATGATCTAGGAGGCACCATAGTTTTCTAGCTTCTTTTCCAATAGACTGACCTGACAGTAGGAGTCAAACAGCAACCTTGCTATATAAATCACCCAGAGACCCACCAGTAGATTACAACTTGGAAGTGGTTCCTTTTTGTGATTACACCTATCCCAATCTCTCATGCTGGCTGGGAAATTTTCTCCAAAAAAGTAACTTTTTCCAAGATCTGCCATGGATCCTCATCTATATTCTGATTGCCCCTCATCTAGGGGTAACTTTAATTTCCTCTGTGGAGACAGTCTTCTATGGCTTCCTCTTCCACTTCTGTTCTTTGTTGTGGTTTGCAAAGCATAGAAGACAAGAGAGTTGTGCCCTTTTTATGAAGAGGCAATCTCCCCCTTCTCCCTAGTACACTATCTTAGGAAGTTCTGCTCAGAAATAGTATACTTGTTCACAGAGTATGTATTCCTAATGTCTGTGGTGCATATTCGATTAGATATTTTTCTTTTAAAAAACACTATGTCAGCACAGTCCCATTCTGATTAGATTTGATGCTATTGTTTTTTTCCATTAGATGAGCCATTCTCCAGCAGTATCTCTGCCTTGCTGGGATTGTGTCATAGTGTATTGGCCTTTATGCAGAATCTGCTATCCTTCTATACTTCTGATTAATAGGTTGATTTGTATATTCCTTGACCATTCCTATGAGGAGAATTTGTGCTAGATATATTTCTTATTTTATATACAGGTTGAGTCTCACTTATCTGGAATTCCAAAAGCTGAAATATTTAAAAAAAATCCAAAATTGCCCACATGAGTGAGTGGCTGAGATAGTGATACCTTTGCTTTCTGATGGTTCAGTGTACACAAAACATGTTTCATGCACAAAATTATTAAAAATATTGTGTATGGTATATATGAAACATAAATTAATTTTGTGTTTAGACTTGGGTCCCATCTCCAAGAGATACTCCAAGAGATATGCCTACTTGCATTATGTATATGTAAGTATTTTAAAATCTAAAATATTCCAAAATCCAAAATACCTCTGGTCCCAAGCATTTAGGATAAGGGAGACTCAGATTGTAGTTATCTGAACTTTTACGGGTACTGCTTCTTTTATAACATCTGTTGTTCTCTTGAAACTTTTATCTCATGAGTTTTGACAGTATCAAACTATATTGAGCCTCTCCTTCTTTTACAGGTACCATTTTTTCTGTTCATAATATTCACAGCTTATACCATGTTACCCTTTGGAATGAGAGATGCTGTAATCGTCAGCACTATTACAGCACTGTCCCATGTTATAGTCCTGAGCATTGCTGTAGTGGAACACAACAAACAAAATCAGCAGACCCTTGTATTTCAGGTATGGCAATGAAATAATTGACAGTTTGTCTGGATTTGTAATATACAACTGATTAGCTAGATCTTTTTTTTTAATAGTTGACAACCAATTAATCTAATGAGCAGTTAATTTATTAGGACTTCCAATAAAAAGTTAATAGGTTATATTCCAATTTTAGTCTATCTAGAGTAGACATATTGAATCAATGGAACTTTCATAAGTGTTGATTTACTGTTTTACCATTGAGTCAGTAGGTCTACTCGAATTAGTACTGACATGGGTGTTATTCTGAATATATAATTTCTTACTGAATCTGCACTTAGCTGTTGCAGAAAACACATTTTACTTTTTACGAATGGAGGGAAATTTCTTCTTCTAAGTTGACAAGTCTTTTTCTTCACAACTGTTTTGATAATATGAACATTTATGTTGATTTGATTAACTGAAATACAAGAGAATGTATCTGCTTTTTAAAAAATCAGATGATAACTCTGATGTGAAGTAACGGTAGTAAATGTGTGGTCTTCAAATGTTTGGTCCTGCTACTTATTCATATTCACAGATTGTTCTGTCTAATACTAGCTGGTTGCATAGAGTACCTGTCCCTTGTTGGGGTCATAACAAGCCATTTTTTAGAAGAGCTAAAGTTTCAAAACTGTGTGAGTGTTTTTAAATATAAAAAGGAATTCCTAACTTACCTAGAGCATAATCTATCTATAATCTATCCAGACCCTGTTAATAGGTACCTATCATCTGCATTGATTTTCTTATTGTAATGAGGGGCTAACTACATTACTTATAAAAAGTACTGTAGTTTAATGATCTGTAACATCATTTTTTACTGCAGTGAGTAATGTGTGCTCCGTACTTAGACTCCTTAACAGGTGAAAGCATTTTCAAGTGATTTGGGGTTATTTTACCAATTTGTACAGATTAATTTCAAAACCAGCAAGTAAGTATAAGTTTCAAAAATAACACCCCAAACACTAAGCTTATCCACATCTATGTAACGTGTTTGTTAATTAATTGTATTACATTTATATCCCATTTGGGCTCTTTTATGAAAATCAAGGCAGTGTTCATGGGGCTCTCAGACAGTGTCCCATCCAAGCACTGATCCAGATGCAAACAGCATTACTAAAGTTGCTGTATGTGATATGCTATCTTAAGGGAGTGCCATTGCTTTTCTTAAGCCAGAGTCTGGTTACCTTGGCAGAGGGTGGCAGAGAATGGGAATGAGACTATTAGAGCTACAGAGTGTCTGGATGAGGAAAGGCTTTTCAGTGGCCGTATGTATATAAATTGCAGTTTTCCAGCAGGAAGGGGAGGGAGTCCTTTTCCTTGGGTATTGGCTCCGCCTCCTGCTCAAAAAAGGCAGGGCAACCTACAAAGCAGAAAGAGACATGAGTTTTTAGACAAATAATGTATTTAGCTACTAATTTTAAATCATAGAATCATAGTGCTGGAATTGAACACAAGGGCCATCCAGTCCAAACCTCTGCCTTGCAGGAATACACAAAGTACTCCTGACAGATGGTCATCCAGCCTGTGCTTAAAAACCTCCAAAGAAGGAGACTCCAACACACTCTGAGGCAGCATATTCCACACATGGATTTGCACATTTGCACATGGATTTTTTCATGCTTCTGTTATTTTAAGAGCTTTGCTGGACTCCAAAGAAAAGAGGCAAAGAAGCAGGAATGTTCTCTTTCCTGCTGCCTTACCACATGACGTCAGGGTTCTTTCATTCTGGTCCTAAGGGTGACTGAGGTAAAACCACATCTTTTTGCTAACCAGAAAAAATCCATTTGGAAAAAGATGCGGTTTTAGGAACAAAAGAACACCGGAAGAATGCCGACATCATGCGGGCAGGCAGCAGGAAAGAAGGAACGTTCCTGCTGCTTTGCTGCTTTTCTTTGGCGTGAGGTAAGGCTCTAAGTTAATGCACATTGCATAGTGGGTATCATTTTAGAATGACATTTTTCCACCCCTAAAGGAGAGAAAAAGGAGAATGCCTGTTAAAATGGTAACACAAGTTTTCTAAATATATGCATTAATTTTTTAAAAAATAGTTACCTGCTTAATTTTGGACATTTGTTAGTTAATGTAAAGTTTTAAAATCCAGTACATTAATTTAACAGACAAATCAGTAAAGCTTTCCAGACCTGTTTTTTTAAAACTCATTCAGGCTTATTTGTTAGAAGATGAATATATGGTAGCTAAAAAGAGCAGCATCCTGTTTCGTTGTCATCTTGGACTATAGTGCATTTTTATGTGTATATATTAGTTGATTGCAGCGCAAAAAAGGACATTGTGGGCACTGGCTGTTGACCATTTGGAAACTTGTTAACAAATATTGGATAAACCTTTATCAATCAATAAAATAAACCTCAGTTCAAATCAAGCTATGAAAAGATTTTTGTTGTTTGGGCACAGTTCTAGGATATGAACACAAATTCAATGAAAAGGTTGGCGCTTGCTGAATTGGATATTGTCTACTGATGTTACTTGTTTGAATGAATGGATTAACCTTTTCTTGCGGTGTGTGTGTGGGGGAGATCTAGTTTATGGGAAGAAATTAAGGGGTGGGGAGGTGAGGAAGGCATACAAATTCTGAATCCAGTTAAATCAGTATTTGCTGATTGGAAAGCCAAAGACCTCCTCTGCAGTGTTATAACTTGTGCTAAATTCCAGAGAGGATATTTTAGCTTTTCATGCAGAGGGTTGGGTGTGTTCCTGAATTATTTGGAAACAGGAAAAAGAAATTCCCATGGCTTTGTAACAGTGAAGACTAAGCACAGCTTGCACCATGCCAGTGAATTTTCACAGTTGTTTGGCAGGCACCAGTGGTCTAGTCATACAGCCTTTAAAATCTGATAAACAACTCAGCATAAAGGGGCAAAGCCTCCCTGATTCAGGATCCACATAGTTCAGGCATGTGCGTCATGTCTCGGTGAGTGAGGTAACTCATTTCCTTCCCCCAAATGAATGCTTCTTGGTCCGACTGATGCAACCTCTTCTTCTTCTTCTTCTTTTCTTTCTTTCTTTTCTTTTCTTTTTTTGTTAACACTTTGCTTTCCCTTCTGCTCTTGGAAATTTGTCAGAAAATTTACAAGTTTTACTTTGAAATTTGATGACTGGCTCATTCCAAAGCATCTTCTCTGTATTCTTGTTTCACTTTGAGTTGCATTAGATTAATTTCAGTGCTTTTAAGAAACAAATTCCATTTAAAATCCTGCCATAACATGTACACAATCCTTGGCAGATCACGAGGAAATATAATACTGAAATATAACTGAATTAAAAGCAATTTAGAAACACCTTGGTAGAAATGTGTAGTGCCTATCCCAAGGAAAGCGTCTTCTTCAGGAGCCAGACAGTTGACCAAAATGTGCCTGAATCTTTGCCTGCCTTCAGAAAGACAAACGAAAGGGGGCCTGTGGAGGACCGGATGCACCAGCCGAATGTACGCAATCATCCACTTGCACTGCCACCCTTTTTTTCCAGATTCCCCTTATCCCTTCTTTGGACTGGTGTCAGTGAGGGAAATAATTCACTGTCGTAGACCTCTTTCAAAACTCTAGGAAACCTGTCCCCTAACAGTTTCCTGCTCTGGGATTGGCTCCTGCATGCTCTCTTCCCATTCACTCAGTAGCAATATATCAACCACTGGTCACAGTCCAGCCTGGCTTTCCTTGAAAGAGAGTTCCACAACCTGGGAACAGCCATCATCCTAATCTATGATGATCCTATCTCCCTCACTTGGAGACCTCTTTGATCACATGAAGTGGCCTAGATGGACAGGTGTGAACCAGTTCAGAAGTAAAGACTTTGTATAAGCTTTCTTTTAGTCCAACCAGTCATAGTCTGGGAGTAAACTGCATCTGAATTTAACTGTCTGCTTCTGGCTGGATTTCAAAAGCTGGGAAATGATGGTGTGTTTTCTTCTTTAAAACCAATACATCACCAGACCACTAATTGCATGTACTCATTTGTTTAAAAGTTTTCTCCAGCCCATTGTATAGTCATTCGGGGATTTAGAAGAAACTCTAGATCAAATAAAATGAAATATTTTCCTTTCTAGTTGCTAGTAACCACAAATTTACTCAGCCTTATGTCTACTAACAACACCCCTGCAAAGCTAAACGGGTGGGTAGAATGAGCTAACATTTGAGTAATTATTTTCTTTTTGCCCCTCCTCCCACAGTTATTACAATGGGATTTTTCCTGACAATATGAATGGGTTGGTCTCTCTCCCTGCCCCCACACACTTTCAAATGTTGCATCTTATCTTTGGTGTCAGGGACCAGAGCTTGCAGATTTTTGAACTTCAGCTTAGTTGAAACATTATGCCAAACCATGATTAAGGGCACTTGTGGATTCTGGGCTCTCTCATTATCTGGACAGCATAACCAACCAGGTAAACAATGGATTAACTAGGCATTGAGAGTCAGCATCATGAAGGAGTCACAGGTCATGAGGGATAGCTGACCAATGGAGATGTCCAGCAGGGGAAAACTTCAAGATGGTTTTGTGAAGTGGTGATAAATACTGCCCCTGGGCCATGAGGCAGAGAGAAGAACAGAGACTCAGGCCAGGGGGACTCTCATACTAATGGGGTGCACTTGGTAGAGGCTGGGCTTAAAGGCCTAGACTCCCAACTCCCATGAACATCCAGCACATTGGGACTGAACCCTTGTTAAGTAGATTAGGGAACAATCTAGTTTAGTTGTGTTAGGGCTTATGTTTATTTTATAAACTTGGTATTAAGCTTAATTGATATAAAGAGATGGGGATGGAACCTGGGAGGGGTCATGTTCTGATGGTATTGATGTAATTTAATTTTTTAAATATATAGAGGTATGTATGCCAGAAGTGGTTTTGCCAGTTCCTTCCTCTGAAAAATAGCTTACACCACCTACTATTTGTTGGCGGTCTCCCATCCAAATACTAAATAGGGCTTTGCTTCCAAAATCAGACAAGACCTGGTGTCTTTAGGGTATTTGGGCCACTGGGTAACCATAAGGAAAAATTATTTTGTGCAATTTCACAATACCCATACTCCTCTCCCTCGTTGCGTTAAAGCAACCAGAAGCCATTTAACCTTAATGTAGATAGGAAGTAATAAATTAAAGCTACCTACAATGAGTTCTTTTTGTTTTGTTTTGGAGCTTATGTAGAGAGTTGCTGATAATTGCAAATTCATATTTCAAAAGTAATTGAACAGGCGATGGACTACAAGTAATGTTTTATAATTACTTTAAAAGGGCATTTTTAGAGACACTTTGATGGGAATTTTTCAAGCCATTAATTGTTCTAAACGATCTGTGATGTTTGAAGGATATATACATGAAGGATGTGTACATTCTTCTTGTTGTTGTTGGTCTGATTGTTGTTATTAGTACTCCTCTTAACTTGCTAACTTGTTTAATAGGATTTTAGTTTATTTAAATTATTTTTCATTGTTTTAAATTATGTATTGTTTTAAACTATTCAGATTGGTTTTAGCAGTGGGTCACCCTGAATTCATACAGTAAAGGATGGGATATAAATATTTGAATGAATGAATGAATATTGCAGGCTCTTTTTATTATGTATTTATTTAATCTATATCATGCTTTCTCCCAGCATGGAGAACTGAATTGAATTGGAAACAATGCAACTGTTGACCTGGGTATCCCAGTTAGTAGTTGGCTCGTCTGTCTTCTGAATGGAACCAACTATTAGTAGTTTATCCACAACTGTTATGCTTTTTCCTTTAGGCAAGTTCGTAACAGAGAAAGATGTTATTAAAATATGTAATTGCCTTTTCTACCTGAGCTATAATGTACAGTACATACTGGATCTTCACCTGAATGCATGTACTTCACAAGTTAATTTCTCTAGACTAGATGACAAAGCTTCAGTTTGCTAATGTGGGTTATTCAGTCATGTCCTTTCCAAAGCACTGTTTTTGCCTTCTGACACTTGACCACAGCAAATATTATAAGTTAATTATTTCCCCCCCTCAGCTACCTTTCAACTGTGCAAACACAATCTCTTTGATAATTTTTAAATGACTCTTGTGTTCATATCAGATCTTTATCATTAAGTATGCTCTGTGTGGAAAAGGCTTGGTAAAAGAGAAAAAGACTTTGCATTGACTGCTTGTTGAGGAAGAACAGAGAGAAAAGGAGCAAAGCATATTAGCCTGCCTCACTAGCTAATCACAGCATGTTAAAAAATCATAAATGTGGCCACCAAAATAGAAATAATAAGAAAAGTGGAGATTGGTGAAAGAGAAAAATCATCATTGGATATATTTTGGAGGAACCTTTCAAGTGGTCCCTAGGAGGTTCAAAATGTTTTTGTTTGCTTATGCAAGGATTAGCTCATGTAGTTATTTCATTTCACACATGCATATTATTAGTTTTGATTTACAAGTTTGCTGAAACATGTTGAACTGCTCTTCTTTTCATGGTGTAGGAATGTATCCCTGTTCCCTCCATATTATTTCTGCCTCTGGTACCAAATTTTATGTTAAATAAGTTGCGCCCAAGGAAACATCTGTGTTAACCGAGGTATACTTGTACTCCATTTTGATAATCACTCATGACTTAACCCAAAGGTTCATGGGAAATGTTTGCTTGAGCATCTCTAATAGAGATCTCTAGTCTTTGGAGGAAGGAAATATCTTTTAAAACCCCTGTATCCATGGGTGATAATTTCCCAGACTTACTGTGGATACCGGAAACTGCGTATAATAGCAAACCCTATTAGAATGAACTACTTTTGGCCCAAGCATACCATAGAGTTGTGCTGGAGGACCTACTGATTCCTAGAGAGAACACCTTTCTAAGCATCTTCTAAGTCTTCCAGCGCAACTCCATGGTCAGCTTCCGGCAGAAGCATGCCATAAAATCATGCTGGAGGACCTAGAAGAAGCCTAGAGAGGACATATTTTTTCAGATGTGGGTAAGTTAAATTGTGGATACAGGTCCTACAGATATGGGGGTCGTACTGTAGTTGAGGGCTCTAGTATTATGTAGATATGACCAAAAGTGGGGAGGGAATAATTTCTCATTAACCTGGATATGTAGGAATAATGAACCTCAAATATAATTTGTGATTAGACTAGGTAGGGAATGAAATTTGGGACAGACAGTGAAATTTGGACAGTGTTTATTGTGTTTTGGGCATGGTGAAAGAAATCTGCATTGATTTGCAAGATTATGATTTCTGTGATGTTTGGAATATTTTCTTTATTTCTTTAGGTGCTTGCCAATGTTTTTATTTTCCTTTGTGGTAACTTGATGGGTGCATTTCACAAGCATCAGATGCAGGATGCTTCATGGGATTTGTATAGATATACTCTAAAATGCATCCAAGTCCAAATGAAGCTGAAGATTGAAAAGAGACAACAAGTGAGTGGACCAGTTTCTTTTCTTTGATCACACTCTTTTAATGTTATTTTTAAAATTCAACTTCTGATCTAGTCTGGTTGTGTACATGGGGTGGGAAAGAATACCATTCTTTACGATGGGATGGGAATTCTCTTGGGCTGGACCTACCCCATGTCATCAGAAGATAAGATTAAAGCCCAGAAGTATTTTTTAAACCAAAGTACTACTGGGGTCTGTAGTCAGGAAAATTGCAGGAGTTGATGCAGAAGAATGTGAGCGTGTTCTCTCACAGATCCTGCTTTCCCTTTTTTGTGCATGCTGACCAAGGGGTTGTCTAGACAATGAAAATACACCTCATAGAATTCGACTAGAATACCTTTTGTCCCAACACGCTGTGAACGAGATTTGCGGTATTCGGAAGGAGGGGGGGCAAAAACGAGCCAGGTATCTAAGTCCAGGTGAGAAGGTCAGAACGCGGTAACCACGGAGTGCCTCCTGACAGATTCTCTTATCTAGCCACAGTGGGATTATTCAATGTTATACAAGATCAAAGGCCCCCCACAGGCGGACAAGGTGCGGAAAAGCCATTGTGGTTTACTGTATTTCCTAAATGCTGATCGTTCTGTAATATGGGTTTTACTTTACATTACTCAGAAAATTATCATTCTCCTTAGGAAAGCTTGCTTTTATCCATACTGCCAGCTCATATCTCCATGGGAATGAAGCTAGCTATCATAGAACGGCTAAAAGAAACCAATGACAGGAAGAAGCACGACAATAATTTCCACAGCCTATATGTCAAACGGCATCAGAACGTTAGGTGAGTTCATGATTCCCACAACTATTCTTTCTATGGTTCCAGTATCCTGGTGGTACCATATTTTGCTGTTTCGGTGGATGGCTGGGCTTCCTCGTTGTATTGATCTTGGAATGATCCTTTGCCTTGGGTATTCTCCAAATAAATCTATGGGTAGCCTCATCTTTGTGGTGCTTTGTGGTCTTCACTTCCTTGTGTTGTGTGTTTGACTTCATTTTAAGTTGCTTTTAAATTGACTTCAAAGACTTTAATGTTCAGTCTGCTTTTGATTTTCAGTGCTGGCCTAAAGCTTCAGAACTGCTCCTGTTCTTGTTCTGCTTTCACTGGTTTAAAATCCAATATTTTTAATTTTGATCTCTTAAGTTGCTTTCTTGTTTAATGTAATCTATATGGTTTTAAAAATAGCTTTTATGATGCTTTTTGTGGTGTTTTAAAATTTGTTTACATAATTTAGTTACATTGTACACTGCTTTAAGCAGACTGTCTGCGAAAGGAGAGTATAAGTGTATATGCCAAGTTGGCAATGAGCTGATACAAATAAATCATAGGCTTCCCCTACTTTCCAACACCTTGCTCTTTCAGTGCTTGCAAATTATAGACAAGTTTCAAAAGGGGTTCCACTCTTTTGTCAGTTTTTCTTGCCTATGAGGCTCACTTGGGACCATTTGCATGCACGTGTGTGTGTGTGTGTGTGTGTAGTGTGTGATAATTTAGCATTTGCACAATTCAAAAGTGATATATAGTGTGTTATTTATGTGTTTTGGTGGCAAAAATGTACTTGCAAGCTAAAAAAAAATCTATGGTTCCACTTTTAAATCAATTCCGTTTTCTGACAGTCCTCTGGTCCCTAACCCATCAGAGAAGCAGGTGCTTCCAGTATTTCTTCTCTTGTCTGTTCTCAAACACCAATTACCCCACTTGTCAACATTAATTAAGTTCAACATTATATCTGCTCTTGGGTTATTACTAACCATAGTTATGTTCAGTCAGGATATGCAAACCAGCTTCTAACCATGGTTTCAAAATGTTTTAGAGATTGAAAATGTGATTAGCTAGTTTAACAACTTTGATTAAAACTAACCATAGCTAGTGTTAACTCAAGTGCAGGTCTAAGTTATTGTTGAAAAGGGAAAGGTTGTGAGTTTGTGGTGAAGGAGGATAATTTCTGATTCAATTGGGGATTATTGGATACAAGATGCATTATGTTTCCACTGGAACAATGTGGCAGTAAGTGCTAGCTAAAACACGAACTGCAAAAGTTCTAGATAACATGCCCCTCTTCAGAAATCTTATTAAGCTGAGTTGCTTTCACACAATAAGAAAATAGCAAGTGAGTCACCCAAGTCCTTGCAGAAGATGAGAGCTTTCATTGGAGGGAAGGATAATTTTTGGTAATTCTCAGCAAGTTTTAAAGACACAGATCTCTAAATAAAGAAATGAAGGATAAATAATGTTTACTGATTGAGTGTTATGTCCATGCTTAGCATCCTGTATGCAGACATTGTGGGATTCACTAGACTAGCAAGTGACTGCTCTCCCAAAGAGCTGGTGGTGATGTTGAATGAACTTTTTGGCAAATTTGATCAAATTGCAAAGGTGAGTAGTTTGTTTTCTGTCATATACGGTAATGTTCTAAGAATAAAGACTTATATATAAATAATCTGTTCAGGTAAATTATCGATTTAATGGTTGATTAAACACCTAAGACTCAGAGGCTCTAAGAAAGGCATCATGGACTGATTAAATCAGATGTAAATTCCAAGCTTTTGGCTTATTGCATGCAGATTCTTTCCTTGACATTGTACAATCTGGACAAACTATTCTTCCCTATTTGTGTCCAGTATGGCAAACTATGGTTTTCCCCTCCCAATTGGAAACTTACTTCAAGTTGTGACTTGAAATTCTGATTTACAGAAATAATGTCAAGGAATAATTTACCCAAACCAGGAAGTTATGGAAAGCAGATGGTTTCTCCTTACTTAGACTTTGGCCATTTTCCTTTACAAAATAATAGTCAAATTGCTAGTCCCAACTAGAGTAGAACCATTGAATAAATTGACGAATAATAAATCAACATGTATGTAAATCCCATTAATTCAGTGGGTCTATTCAAGTTTGGAGTAGCAGTTGGATTTAATCCAAATCTCTGTTTTAGTATAAAATACTTGTCCATTTCATTTCAAAGGAAGAGTCTAGAAATTTTCATTATATTAAGAATGTAGGCTTTATATGTGTGACAGTCTGTCTCTATTTATGGAAAGTTCTATTTCCAGTCCTTTCAAACTATAAAATTATAAATGCTAATCATTAGGGAATTATGGTCTAAAAGTGTTCTGTTGCTGAACTATACCTTATTAAAGGCAAAGAAGCTATGGGAAAGTTAATTAAGTCTTGATGGATGTGATGGAATGGAATCATTAATGTACTGAAACAACTTGTGTGTTAAAATAGCATTAGTGAATAATTAAGATGTTTAAAGTACTGTCTCCTTTTTCATTTTACTCTTGTTTTTCATATAACACCTGAACATTGGTTTTTTAAAACTCTTCAAGGACTGGAGGAAGGAAGACGGCCTTATTGAGCTTTTCAAAAGTTGTACTGCCGCTAATAAATTGGTAGTGCTTTAAAGGTTGACTGTTGACATCCATCTAACTACAAGATGTCATTCCTTTTTAGCTAAAGCTAGGATTGGCATTAATGTGTTACTTTTGCTGGTAACAACTGAATGTTATTCTTTTCCAAAGTTTAACATTAACACATGATTTTTGAAGGGTATACTAAGTAACATTTACCTGTTACTCCTAAAATGCTGGTGTTTTTTTTAAGGGTCATGAAGGTTATCCATTTTGGCCATTTTTCTTTTTTTAAGGCTTAAAATAGTAACTAAGAGTAACCTATTGGTAACATTTAACATTCCTGGTTCTGGTTTCAACATTGTAGGGAGAAACCAGCAATGATTGATAACCTGTACTTCATGGAAGCTTGTCCATCATCACTTGAGGTTCCTGTTGGTCACATACAGATGATGACATCTTGACTTAACAAGCTGAGATAATAAACAAGACTTTTGGCTTCAGATGCAACCCATTTTCAGGAGCCAGTAAACAAACTAGGAAGTCATTCATTAACTGAAGTATCCCATTATTTTCTGAATTGTAGAAGCTGGGGTTAGCAGCTCCGGGAAAACTAACATACAGGATGTTAAGCCTGAGACAAGCAAATTTCAGGCTTCTGGGATCTACCTTGTTTCTTATCAGAATACCAGTTTCAACCAACCAGAGGGTGGTGGAAATGGCATAAACACAGAATTAAGGAATTCAGAGCTCTGGGTTTTGCCTTGAGAATCAGAATCGAACTAAGGCCATTCTTCCATGGGAAACCCCCCCCACTTCTGGTAACCCCTATGTTTTTTCCTTTTAGTAGTATTAATTGAGGGTAATAGACTATTGCTGGGAGTCAAATACTTGCCAGTTGGAAGCAACATATTTATCAATGTACAGTATTGAAAATTAAGGATCTAAATACCCTAAAGGCACACAATCTTGTCTGATCTTAAGCTAAGCTAAGCAGTGTCAGCCCTTGTTAGTACTTGGATGATAGGCTGTCAGTGAATATCAGGGGCTGTAGGATATATTTCAGACTGCAGTGGTTCTCAACCTGTGGGTCCCCAGATGTAGGATTGAACTCACAGCCTCACTAATGACTGGGAGGACCACCTGGCTGTCAAGGTGAGACCTCAGAGGGCTCGTGGGTTTCAGAGGAAGGAACTGGCAAAACTATCTCTAAGTACAGTTGTCCTCCGTATCCATGGATTTGGTATCCACAGATTTAAGTATTCATGACTTGAAAATATTCTTTAAAAAATAATAATCAAAAAGCAAACCTTGATTTTGCCATCTTATATAAAGGACACCATTTGGCTATGCCATTGCATATAATGGGACTTGAGTATTCATGGATTTTGGTATCTACAGGGGTCCTGGAACCAAACCCCAGTGAATATGAAGGGACAACTGTATGTCTTGCCTAAGAAAACCCTATGAAATTCATGGGGTCGCCATAAGTTGACAGGTGACATGAAAGCACGTGCATGCACACACACATTGATGCTTCGAATTCTACCAACATATCCCAACCAACATACCCCAATCTATCTTCTGCCCATCCTTTTCTGAAACCATGGATTGAAGTTGGCATGATATCCTGGTGTGTTCAGAAGCTCTTATCCATGGTTTCCTGGTTCAAACAAATGGTAGTTGAAAAAATTACAATTGAGGAAAGACTGTTTGGTTTGTCAGTTCAAGGGACTACATATGTGCTCTGAGTCTTCATTGATATTTTGGCTAATTAAACTGAGGCATGGTGATCCAACCATAGCAACTGAAGAATCCTTGCTCAACTTTTTGAAGATTTCCTCCCTTCCACTCTTGTCTCCATTCCTTAGAACATGGATTAAAGACTGCTGGTTCAGATAAATTCAAGACAATGACTGATTTGTTTGTTCCACGTGCTAAACCATATGATTCCTGTTAATCAAGAAACATATACACTAATTCATATTTACAGTGTTTCTCATGACTCACATGCTGTTTTTGTTTTTCAGGAAAATGAATGCATGAGGATAAAAATTTTAGGAGACTGTTATTATTGTGTCTCGGGTTTACCAGTGTCCTTGCCAGTGCATGCCAAGAACTGCGTGAAAATGGGCCTTGACATGTGTGAAGCTATAAAGTATGTATTTAAAAAAAAACTGTTAAAGAAAAGTTTAAAATAGTTTAAAAAACATTTCTAAGTTAGAACTAGTGAAACAGGCATTATGAAAAACAGTCTCATAATCTAATGGAAATAGAATCCAATGACATTCCTTCTCTGACCATATAGATTGTTTTCGTTGTGTGCCTTCAAGTTATTTCTGACTTAAGGCAACCTTAGGATGAACCTAACACACACAGGCAGAAAATGTGTGACTTGCCCAAGGTCACTCAGTGCGTTTTCATGGCTGAACAGGGATTCATACCCTGGTTTCCAGAGTTATAGTCCAAGACCTTAAACCACTACGCCATGCTGGCTCCATATCATACTACTCTTTTACATCTGTTTCTGTCTGTTCAGGTCAGTGGGATTTTTATTTAGTAATAACACATTTTATCAGATGTGTGCTGTAGTACATGAAAGCTAATGCCACAGTAAATGTGTTTAATCTTCAGTCACAAATATTAATTGTTTTTGCTGTGACAGATTAACATAGTCACATCTCTGGAATTATCTAACACTATTATTTACCACAGGCAGCCCTGCATCTCAGGGAAAACATTACGCACAGGTTTATCCAATTTTATTCTGACAACACTGTGAGGTAACTTAGGCCTGGACTGAGAAGAAGGTGGGTCTCTAATGTATTGTCTACTACTGAGGACATTGGAAGCCGCATTATGCTTCTTAGGTGATTTTTCTGTCTTTTCCAAGGCCCTCATAAAACCTTGAATTAACCGAGGCAGTGTTCTGTATGTGTGAACTTCTGATTATGTGATCCACCCTTTGCAATATGAAATGTTACAGCTCAGTGACATGATTTGCACTTCATTGTGAACAAAGCCATTGTAATTAGCTCAAGGTTGGCCCACTAGCATTTTAAAGTTTAGTGGCACCCTGTATTTAGGTTTTCCCATTCTAGTTAAAACAAACTTCCCAACTATGCTTCTGTTGTTTTTGTTCCTGTCTTCAGAGAACCTCAATTGGCATATTTATGATTTAGGAGTTAGGGAGAATTAAAACACCAGCATAAATTCGAGACATAAATATGGAAGACTAGTTAGGTGCCTATTTATATTGCTTTCTGAATTGTTTTGCAGACAAGTGAGAGAAGCCACAGGTGTGGATATTAATATGCGAGTTGGCATTCATTCTGGGAATGTACTCTGTGGTGTGATTGGGCTTCGGAAATGGCAGTACGATGTTTGGTCTCATGATGTCTCCTTAGCTAACCGGATGGAATCTGCAGGTGTTCCTGGGTAAACTCCTTCATTTCTTATGTCATGGTTTCCATTATATCACTGTGTGAGATAGTCTAGAACCAAAGTGTTTTGATTATGAATAATGGAAATACAGAAACAAACTGTCAACTAGTATAAACTATATCATTGTCTGAATACTTTTTTTTATAGACCTGGTTCAGATGTCACATGGCATGGCCACTGGGGGGGGGGCGGTCAAGACAGGTGCTTTCATTAAGTAAAAATGTCACCATGTAATATTTCAACCATGTATGGCATCATATGTTTGTGGTTTTCTTTTTAAAATGGCAATCAGAGAAGGCCTGAACTTTAATATCCAATACATTGGCAGGATTCAGCTGTTTCTTCATCTCTTGATGATTTCTTTGTTAAGGGATATACTGCATAGGTGAATGGCTCAGCAAAGACATAAAGCTGGGAATGTAATTCTTTGCTGATTTTGTTCTCAAGGGGAAAGAATAATTTGAGCAATTTTCAAACAGCTGTAAAGTTTTCAAAGACTATAGGTTTTCTGTGGGTTTTTTCCAGGCTGTGAGGCCGTGTTCTGGAAGAGTTTATTCCTGACCTTTCACCTGCATCTGTGGCTGGCATCTTCAGAGAATGGTTGGGTAGGAGTGTTTGTGGGGTTTATATACTCTGAGCTCCTGTTATATACACAGTTATATAACCCCCCCCCCACACCCCTACACCACCATTCTCTGAAGAGGCCAGCCACAGATGCAGGCAAAACATCAGGAATAAACTCTTCCAAAACACGGCCTCATAACCTGGAAAAAACCCACAGAAAACCTATGGATGCCGGCTGTGAAAGCCTTTGACTTCATATTTTCGACTATTCGAGGTTTCAGACTTATTCTGTGCAAAATTCATATGTAGTATTTTTGCTCAGAAAATCACATTTTCTGCATAGGAAATAGCATTTTCTATGTAGAAATAATACTTGTGTGTGGAAAATGATGTTTCCTGTGAAGAACATTCTGTTTCCTGTGCAAAAATACCAGATACAAATTTTGCATAAAAATTAAGTCCTGAACTATGAAAATTCTCATTGGTTCAGGATTTTTCTCATCAGACTTTCCCAAAGCTCAATAAAAAAAAAAAGTTTTTTGCCCACATTTTGAATATTTTCAAAATATTCTATCCATTTCTACTCCATGTCTCCTTGTTCACAATACTTTTCAAGGCAGTCAGTTCATATATTCAGCTGCCAGTTATCAAGGGTATTGTAATCAAGTGTGGAGAAACCAAACTGTAAATGTGCATTTCTTTTTTTAAAAAAAGCCTTTTGCTTGTATCATAGGTAGGCAAAGTGCAGCCCTGGAGCCACACACAGCCCTCAAGGCTGTTTTTGTGGCTCCCAACCCCTGAATTCTCTGGGACCACCATTTTCCTGGCAAAAAAAGTGGATTGTCACTGGTGGAAAACCTACAGACACAGCCATTTGTCTTTTAAATAGTTCACAAGGCAAACAAGCATTGTGGTCAGCCAATCCAAGGTTGAAGAATCCAGTAACAGTTGTCCAAAAGTCAGAGGTCCAAGTTGCAGGAGTCAAGAAACAAGAATACATAGTATGTATTCTTTATGTAGACCCCCACCATTTGCCCATCAGAAATATTGGAAGGATCTCTTGCAATAGTTATAATTTTTATGGCTACCTACCTACCTACCTATCTATCTATCTATGACATATCATGATAGATAGATAGATAGATAGACAGATAGATAGCAATAAAAAAATTATAACTATTGAGAGAGATCCTTCCAATATTTCTGATGGGTAAATTGTTGGAGTTTACATAAAGAACACATACCATGTATTGATCAATTTATGTGTGAATAGATTTTCCTTGGGTATATCTGGGCTGTGAGGCTGTGTTCTGGAAGACTTTATTTCTGATGTTTCGCCTGCATCTGTGGCTGGCATCTCTGAAGATTCTCTGAAGATGCCAGCCACAGATGCAGACGAAACGTCAGAAATAAACTCTTCCAGAACATGGCCTCACAGCCCGAATGAAACTCAAGGAAAATCTGCAGATGCCAGCTGTGAAAGCCTTCGACTTAAAATTTATGTGATGTTATTAGTCCTTTGGAGGCTTGGTTTTGGCAGGTTAATTTCTCCAAAAGTGCAACTGTCCATGCTTTATCAAGCCAATTTGAGAGGGTGATTCCATCTAATGTCCTCCCATGTTCAGCAATTTCAAGCTGTGCTGAAGTCAGCAAAAATGATATTAAGCCTTTATGATACCAGACAACATGACTCCCTAGAAAAGATGATAATGCTTGGTCAAGTGGAAGGCAGTAGTAAAAGAGGGAAACCTTACTACAGGTGGATTGATTCACTCAAGGAAATGATGGCCCTGAGTTTGCAAGACCTAAGTAGATCAGTTGTTAACTGGGGATCTTGGCGGTCACTCATTCATAATGTCACCGTAAGTCGGAGCTGTCTTGACAACAATTAACACCAACACCAACAAGCAAGTGTTCATTCAGTTTTTAGCCCTAGTTCAGAATAATAAAGTGTATTGTGTTATCTTTAAGCTATGTAAAAATGTTGCAATTGGAGTCTTTTGGATTGTGCATAATTGTTCCAGGAATCAGTGCATAGTTATTCCAGGAATTTTAACATGCCTGGAACTGATAGGACATCATACAATAGAATCCAGTAGATACAGCACATTTTACTTGCTGTTTATATTAGCAAAAACCTTGCTGGTAAAACTAGTAGTGTGATCTTAAACTGTAAAGAGTGGGCAAGAAGATTTATTTTTAGTCATTCTTATGGTCTAGCTGGATTGTTTGTTCCTTGCCAATACATGAGCTTATCAGTTTTATTAGTGTTGGAAATGCAAGAATGTCAGATGTATGTTCTGTGATTGCCTTGTGTGTTTAATAGCCATCACTGCTTGCAGAGCACGATTTCTGAGAATGCTGTATTTTACCTTAGCATTGTTCTAAGTCTTTCTAAGTTCTAATAATCTCAGTAGAAGGTTGGTAAAATTATACTCCCTTTTTATGTTTGTGTTGGAAAGTGAAAAATAAGACAGGGCTCCTGTCCCTTTAATAATTGTGTAGAAATGGAAACTTCAGCAGGTGTTGCTTGTCACAGAAGTTCCATCTATTAAAGTTCCCTCTTCCTCACAACCATTAAAGGTACAAGACACCTGTCCTGTTGTTCACCTGGCAACCGTAATTGTACAGTACTGGCCAAAGTAAGGGTTGCGTTTCTTGCCTTAGGAGTCTATGCATATTAACAGCATGTGTTTTCATGTTATATTGTGAAATAGCTTTGCCTTGATAACTCAAAAACAGATTTAAAAGAGGGTAATGTTGGATCATATGTGATACTCAAGTCCTTTCAGGAGGTGGAATTTCATGGGCTGGTTACCAGCAGTGGCATTAAACTCTGCCCTCTCGGCATTAAACTTTACTTTATTGGACCAGAGTCTTGGTCCAATACTCAAACCACTATACGATGCTGGCTCTCAATTGCAAATTATGCATTCACAACCCAGCACCTGTCATGGATCTAATTTAGAAAGAGAGACTAGGTTTTCAGAAAATGTGAAATATGGGGGGGGGGGCAAAGGGAAAGGAAATTTTGCTGTACTTTTCATCTCAAATGTAAATTGCAATGCTTTTGCAACAAAATGCATTGTTTGTAACTGAGAATATAAAATCTTATTATTTGGGAGGTGTATTAAATTTAGAGAAAAAGATATTTCATTAGAGTTTCCCCACACATCCAGTGGCCCTCCAAATTTGCCATTGTCCCACTTGAAAAACTGGGGGGAGGGAAGATTCCTTGTTGAAACCCCTCAATTTTGCTTTACCTCCCAATTGATTTACATCAAAGTTCATGGAATTATTTTATGGACTTCATTTATTGTAAACCTGTTTGTACCACCTTTCATCTTTTTTGGATTTCAACCAGGCAGGGCTGTAGCAAAATGGGAGAGCCAGGTTTTGTGCTTCTAATGCACTTTTTGCTGGTCTTAGATAAATACTCTCCCTTGATAAGGATCCTCAAAGTTAGCTTCCCTGTAGATATGTCTCTCTCTCTCTGGCTTTTCTTCGCAAACGAAGATTCAGGAAGGACTCATCCCGCGCTTTTGCAAGCGCGCTGATGACTAAAAAGGCCAATCTGAGATAAACAAGTCCGGTTGCAGAAAGCACAGCAGAAGGTCTCCTTGGGTGATGTTTTTGGGTTGTGATTCTTTCTGCGTTGTCATTTCTCTTCAAAACTTGTTTGGCGTGAGTTCTCAATAAGGCTGCAGCATTGTGGATAGTGTGTCTCCATGCCTCCCGATGTGAGGCCAGGGCGGACCATTGTTGGTGATCAATTTGGCTGAGCCTGAGATGTTGTTTCAGGGAGTCTTTGTATCGCTTTTTTGTATCGCCCCTCTTACGCTGACCTGTGGCAAGTTCACCGTAGAGTAGTATGTAGTACATTAGTCATACCAATTCATTGACCAGATGTTAGCCTGGTAGCTAATTAAAAACTTAAAATCATATGTTATAAATGATTAAACATTATAAGGTGCAAATATATACTAGTAAAGCAATATTGCTGACTTTTCTGTTAATGAAGTTGAAGCCTGCCTGTAGGCATGACTTGGATTTCTTTTGCACAGCAGGCTTAATGATGACATGATATTGTGAAGTTATCATTTTAAAACAAAGGTGGGAAATATATGTATTTTTGGAGTGCCATGCACTGCAACTGTTTGTGTTTCAAAACTGCTGCCTGAAAAACTCTTGTAACACCAGCCAGCTGAGTAAACTCTTGGATAATGATGTGTTGTGTAATACACATATCTGTTGCTCTTGAAAGCTTCCAGACCATTTTAAGAACTATTCATCAACTTGTTTGAAGCTGGGGTTGGGGAGACTAGGGAGGGAAGAGTGCATTCTGTGTAAATTTGCATTAATGATGATAGCCTGCTTGGCACATTCAAAAGTTGTCCTTGAAAACCAGGTAAGCGATTTGCACAGTTTTGAACGTATATACTGTAATGAATGAACATCAGGTCTGCAGCTATTCAGTATGTGTGTTAGTGTGCACCTATTTAACATTTGCATTAAATTTGTGTGCTGTGCTGGATGCCACTCACAGTAATAATCTTTTTATAATAATATTACAGCTATTATGAATGTACATGGTACATTGTCAAAAAATATAAGGGGGGAAATGTGTACACCCATGATCTTGTCTCATTTTGGAAACTAAGCAAGTTTGGACTGGGCTTCATGTTAGACAGTTTATAGTGCTGTAATTCCACTTAAGCTGTCATGGCAACATCCTGTAGACTCCTAGGATTTGCAGTTTAGAGAGGGCATTCAGAATTATCAAGCTACAAACTCCAGGATTTCATCAGACTACAAACTTCAGGATTTCATAAGATGCAGCCATGACAGTTAAAATAGAATCATAGCACTATAACTGTGTAGTGCAAAAGAGTTCTGGGTTAGTAGTTGAATGGGAGATAGCCTCAGACTATCCAGAATCGCTGGGTAGGACTTGGAAAAATTCCTGAAGGCCATGGAGAGCTGGCAATTGACAATATTTGGCCAGATGGATCCATGTCCTGAGTCAGTACAGATAAACCTCAATTACTCTAGCAGATGTGTTCCTGAACATTACTTCTTTAACAGAAAATTTGGTACCAGAGGTAGAAATAACATGGAAAGAATGGGGATAAGTTCGTACATTATAAAAAAACAAGAGGAGCAAACTTCTTATTCAGAACTAACAATGTGCACATGTGAAATGATGCAGCTAGGTCAGGAAAGCCTTCCATAAGCAAACGAAAGCATTTTAAACTTTCTAGAGACTGCTTGAAAGCTGTAGTCTCCAAATGTATCCAAGGATGACTTTTTCTTTTACCTGCTTCCATTTTTCTTTTGATTTCCATTTTATGGGCCAAAGTTATACATTGTTGTAATGGCCACCCTAGAGTTTCTGCTGCCTGAAGTCCAGGGTTCTTTTTGGATTGTGTTTGAGGCCTTTGGGATAGGTTGGCTCCCCCCAACCCTTTTGGTATCACAGGCTGTCTTTTTTGGGTATTTCATGGCTGTGTAGGCCATCTGGCCCCAGAGCTAGCTATGTGGATCAGAGTCCATCTCAGCTAGCCATGTGCTCCACCAGTCTGACTCAGAACAAAGGAAAAATCAGAACTTTTAAAAGTCCTTCTTGTTGGTTTCTGATTGGCTCTGCCAGTGCCCAATCAGAGTGGCTATCTAGTCAGGTGATGTGATGTCATGTTTAATGAGGTTCTCCCACCCACTTCCCATTTCCAAATAAGGAGTGGAAAAGGTATCCATGATGCTACCTGTATCATGACATACATCTATGCTTTTTAGCATGTAGATTTATCTGTTCTTCCCCCCCATTTTTCTCTCTCTCAGTTTTGCTGTTCAGGTTTGCTCGCTAAGGAATTCTGGCAGCAGCTACAATTTACCTTGCCTGTTATAGGCAGGCACACCCAGCAACAGCAGGATTGGCTAGAGCAGAATCCCATTCTTTCCCAGCTCAAGCTTTATTGCATTATTTACGACACACCTGCTGCTACAACCTGGTATCAAAAATCTGTATTTTTCCAGCCCTCTTTCACCCCCTCCTAATGCTGAGGCTGCTAAAAAGCTTCCAGCTAGACAGAAAAGAAAAGGGGGCCGTGGGGCATAAAAAGACTTTGCAAAAAGGAACTTAGTTAGTTGACATTATGCCTGTATAAGGCAGCTTTCAATGTTGCTGTGAAAGAAAGAGGTCTGTGCCATAAGGGTCTGCTAAAATTCATAGAGTAAATTATTTATATTGTAAGGGGGAGTATTAAATTTTTCCAAATTACAGTAGTAAAGGACCATGTAGCAAACTGATTCTTGCAAGAGAATGCAGTTAGATATGCTGATGTTTTGATTTTGATCGAGGGGAAAACAAAGTTAGGTGTTCGGCCAAAGACTTTATGATATACTCCAAATCCCAGGCTTAGGGAACACCTGGGAGAAAAGTTAAAATTTTTTAAGGAAGCTCTGGACACTGGCTATAAAGAAAACATTTTGTTTTTATCTTGGCCACCAAATGCATGCAGTTAACTTCCTGGTAATACAATAGTCTTCTGGGTTGGTGCTGTTTAGCTCTTCAAACAAAATATCTTTTTTTTTTCCTGCCATCTCCTGTAAACAGAAACTGTACTGCTGTTCGTTGGCAAATCTTTGTTGAGGATGATTGCTTTTACTTTTATGCTTCTTTTTTCCCCATCATGTCCTTCCTCCATGGAGCTCAGGACAGAGTTAATGTGGTCGTCCTCCATCCCTAATTTCGTCCTCTCAACAAGGTAGATTAGGTTGAGAGATGGTTAACTGTCCCAAGATCATGAGTATCATGGTTAAGGGGGACACGGACTTGAGTGTCCAAGGCCCTAGACTTTAACATTTTGTCCATTGTACCATACTGGCCCATGTCCAAAGCTTGGAAACATTACCTTTTGGTTATTACAAAAAGGAACTACTATTCCCAGACTTTCCCAAACAACATGTTCACTTATCAAAGCTCTGCCCTTGCTTGGCTTTGTCATTTCCACCCCCATCCTAGTTCTGTTCCCTCTGTTTATATCAGGGTTGGCAGCTGTGGCCTTCCAAGTATTGTTGGACTCAGCAAACTTCAGCCCCAGCTAGCACAGCTGATGGTGAGAAATTATGGGGGTTGAAGGCTAAAAACCTCTGGAGGTTCGCAACTCCTGACTTACATAGACACGTAGTCAAGACAGGCAAGGAAAAGGAGGAAGAGGAAAAAAGACATATGTGTCTCCTAAAGTCAATGGAAAAACAGGTTGTTGCCCCTGTTACCTCTTTGTCTATGGTCCTGTCTAAATGGTCAAAATAATCCTCATGGCATTCACTGTGAATTTGATCTGTCTTAATGGGAATCTGCATCAAGGTGTCGTATTTGGAAGGGGGCAGCAAAAACCTCTAAAAACTACACCTGGAGAGCCTTCGCAGTTTTTCCCAGAGTTTAAAAAAAACTCTGAAAGAAATTGCATTCCCACTCATTGGGACAATCAATTCGATTTGAATAACTTTCCCATAGGAGAGGAAGTGTAAGCTGATTGGCTGGATGAGAGCAAGGTTTGCTAACAGGGCAAGAGCCTGCTGCCTCTATGTTGGATTTTCATCTTAGCAAGTGATCGCTAAGGCAATAAAACAACAATTTGTATTATCTTTTTCTCTGTCTCTTCCCCCCACCCCGTAAAGGTGAAATTTTGCTTGTGCATCATGGAATTTTTTTTTTAAAAAAATAAGATTTAAAAATGTTAGTACAGTTGTCCCTCCACATTCACGGATTTGACATTCACGGATTTGAGTATTCATGGCTTGAAAAATATTCTTAAAAAAATAACAATCCTAATAGCAAACCTTGATTTTGCCATCTTATATAAGGGACACCATTTTGCTCTGCCATTGAATATAATGGGACTTGAGTATTCACGGATTTAGGTATTCACGGGGGGTCCTGGAACCAAACCCCAGTGAATGTGAAGGGACAACTGTAATTCACTTGCAGCCACCATCTTGGCTAGAGGGCATGCGAAGTTTATGGGGGCTGTAAAACTGTTAAGACAAGCCACAGCTGCTATGAATTGCTATTACTGTGGAGCAATCCATTTCTTTTCCAGCTCGTATAGATCTATGGATAGAGAAAGACTATTTAATGATTCTACATACCTCAAGGTATATCCTGAGATCATCCCACCTCAAGCTAATTCTTCCAGCCTACATTCTCCATTTTTAGAATTAGGTCTGAATACAGATCCTATGGAGACAATGTCTGGCCAGATCTGTTTGTTCCCATCCCACATTCTCTAACACCAAGCCTGATAAAGAGTTCTGAAGAACTCAGAAGCTTGCTCTATTTGTGCCATTTTGTGTGTGTGTATGGGCCTTCAAGTCACCTGTTAATTTACGATGATCCCATGAATTACATTGTGTTTTTTTAAGGCAAAGAATATTCAGAGATGGTTGTACCAGTTCCTTCCTCTGAAATATAGCACCTGGTATTTGTTGGTGGTCTCCCATCCAAGTACTCACCAGGACTGACCCTGCTTAGCTTCCAAGATCAGATGTGATCTGGTGTATTTAGGCCTTTTTAGTGATCCTAATAAAAATATTTCACAGCTCAGATTTTTGTTGTTATTTGCACACAGTTACATTTCTTTTTCAGAAAGTGTGGCAATAAATACATGCACATGTATATCAATGTTATTTAATATTTTGAATCAATATATTTAGGAGATGATATACTATATGTACATATATATGTCAACAATAGAAGACACTGTACTACTTTAAAAAGGAGGAAGGGGGAGAAAAAAAAGGAATGCAGCAGCAGCAGCAGTCCTAAGACTAACTGCTTTTTATTTTAACATGAGCTTTCGTGATTATAAACTCACAACTTTAGTGAGAGAGGCAGATGTACTATTGTGGATTGCAAATTAGTAAAACTCTTAAGCAGCAGTTTTGCCAGGATCCTGGATTTGGCTGCTAAGACTTGAACCTGTTGAGAAGCAGAGCCATGTCAACAACAGCTATTGATATGGAAATGAATCACTTACAATGACCTTTTTGCCAGTGTTTTAAGTCTTTTGTGCTGCTGTCTTTCCCCCTCTTTTCCAGCCGTGTACACATCACTGAAGCAACGCTAAATCACCTTGGCAAAGCCTATGAGGTGGAAGAAGGGAATGGACATCTCCGAGACACATATCTGGAAGCCATGAATATCAAAACATACTTGGTGATTGATCCAAGGGTAGGCATGTTTTTTACCTAAAAATGCACACTTGCACTTGCAGAGCAGAGTGCAAGCAAATCTCTCTCTCTCTTAATGTGACTAGAAGAGTATTGCAAACTCCATTCTCATCTGCTGAAGTTCTCTGAGGTTGTCATATTCTAATTTCTCAGGAAGGAGCAGCCAGCAATAAAATGTTAGCAAACAGTACGGTATCTGTGAGCAAAGTAGAATACAAAAAGGATTGGGTAGAAGTGTATGTGTGTAGTGGAGAGTTGTTTCTCTTTTCAGAATCCTAGCAACACAATGTGGTTTATTGTGGGGATTTTCTTTAAAAAAAAGTTTTATTATTTATTCCATTTTACACCCTGCTGGTCCTCCCTGCTTTTATCTTACCAACAAACCTGTGAGGAGGTCAGGCTGAGTGCGAGAAAGGGAGAAACAACTGGCCCAAGGTGCCCAAGTGAGTGTCATGGTTCATTGCAGACCATAACCAGGATCTTCCATGTCCCAGTCCTATATTCTAAGGAACGTAGGGGAAAAGGAAGAGGATCTAAGATTGTACAGCTAGGAATTCATAAGCAGAATGGCTGAAGGAAAACACAGTTAATAATGAGTGTAGAAGACAGAGTCCTAAGATAGAGGGAAAAGAGGACTGGTAAAAGGAGAATAGGGAAAACCTAATATAGCCCTTACGGAAGGAAAGGGGGGAGTGCTTTTGGTATGAAAAGAGAAGGCATGGGAGATTTGGAATCAGTGCTTATGGGACAGGAAAACCAAACTGTTGATGGCATGAAGCTGAATTTCACATTGATTTGAATTAACCAACCAAACATAGAATCATAGAGTTGGAAGAGAGCCCAAGGGTCATCCGGTTCAACCCCCTGCCATGCAGGAGTAAACAATCAAATCATTTCCGACAGATGACCAGCCAGCCTCTGTTTAAAAACCTCCAAAGAAGGAGCCTCCACCACACTCCCAGGCAGTGTGTTCCACTGCCAAACAGCTCTTACTGTCAGCAGGTTTTTTCTAATGTTTAGGTGGAATGTCTTTTCCTGTTGTTTGAACCCATTGCTCCGTGTCCTTGTCTCTGGAGCAGCAGAAAACAAGCTTGCTCCATCCTCAATATGACATCCCTTCAAAGATTTAATCATGGCTATCATGTCCCCTCTTAAACTTCTCTTCTTCAAGCTAAACATACCCAGCTCTCTAAGCCACTCCTCATAGGGAATATTGACTTCCAGACCTCCCACCATTTTGGCTACCTTCCTCTGGACATATTCCAGTTTGTCCATATCCTTCTGGAATTGTGCCCAAAACTGGACACATTATTCTAGGCAAGGTCTGACTAAAGCAGAATAGAGTGGCACTATTACTTCCCTTGATCTAGACCCTATACTCCTATTGATGCAGCCTAGAATCGCATTAGCTTTTTTACCTGCTGTGTCGCACTGCTGACTCGTGGTCCACTAAGACTCTTAGATCCATTTCACATGTACCGGCATCAAGTCAGGTTTCACCCATCCTATATCTGTGCATTTCATTTTTACTGCCCAAGTGTAGTATCCTACATTTCTCCCTGTTGAAATTCATTTTCTTAATTTTGGCCCAGCTTTCTAATCTGTTAATGGGGTTATTTTGGATTCTGATCCTGTCCTCTGGGGTATTAGCTACCCCTCCTAATTTAGTATCATCTGCAAACTTGATAAGCATGCCCTCTATTCCCTCATCCAAGTCATTTATAAAGATGTTGAATAGCACTGGGCCCAGGACAGAACCCTGTGGCACCCCGCTGGTCACTTCCCTCCAAGATGAAGAGGAGCCATTTGGATTCGGCTCATCAACATGTCTGGCTGCAGGTGTCTCTCTAGCATATCTACTTGTAGTTGTTGTTGTTGTTGTGTGCCTTCAAGTTGTTTTCCATCTGATGTTGACCCGAAGGCGAACCTATCACAGACTTTTCTTGGCAAGATTTGTTCAGAAAGGATTTGCCCTTGCCTTCTTCTGAGGCTGAGAGAGTGTGACTTGCCCAAGGTCTCTCAGTGGGTTTCCATGGCCAAGTGGAAATTTGAATCCTGGTCTCCAGAGTCACAGGTTCCAACATCCACGGGTTGAAAATATTTTTTAAAAAATCCAAAGAGCAAACCTAATGATTGTGCAAGGGCATAGTTGAACCATTTCCCCAAAATAAAAATTTGCAATTTTACTGTCTGAAAATTAGTATTTTGTAGCTGAACTAAGTAAGTATTGATGCTTAATTTTAGTCATATGAGCTGTTGTTTTGGTTTATTTTGCACCGCTATATTTGTTTATTCATCTAGGTGTTTTGTTTTTTGTTTGTTTGTTTTTGGCAGCTAGGCATAGAGTGGTGGTGGTAGAAGGAACTGGAATGTTGAAAGCAATAAATCATGAAAAAAGATAGGAACATTGACTGCCAGAGAGTTGTGTGTGTGTGGCGGGGACTTGTATAACAAGGCTAAAAAGTATTAGACATTCAATTGCATGAACCACAGATCCATGAAACAATGGCTTTTAGAGTTTGGTCTCCAAGGAACACTTCAAGTATCCAGAAAGGGCTATGTGTTCTTTAACTGTGTGTAATTAAAAGAATACGCTTTAAGCCTCCCACGTCCTGTCTTAAGTGGAATTCTACTAGCATTCTGAGAAGAAGTGATTAGAAAAGAAATGGTACTCCAGAGCAATCCAGTTTGCTTTGCATGACAGAAAAATGAAAGTCTGTTTTGTTTTCCACCTATATCTAAAAGTGAGACAGAGACCTACTATTTACATGAACACCTCTTTGCTTTATGTACCCTGTCATTAAAGATTATTAAAATCATTTTACAGGATACAGCTTCCAAAGAGATAGCAGGGGTCACCGCTGATTGTATAGAGCATTTGCTTTGCATGTAGAGCCCAGGTTTGAGACTTGGCATTTTGCAGTTCAGTGGACCCAAAAACAACAACCAGAAAAAAACACACAATGAATTTGAGAGTGCTTCTCTTTGTGTGAAGCATCCCCCCCCCAAAAAAACCCCCCTACAAACAAACAGAAACAGGACAGCACCACAAGAAAGGGAGAAAAATATGGAGGAAACATACTGAGATAAGGAGATAATTTATTCTAGGCCCAACACATTACAGATAAATAACCTTCTTCACTGGCACTGTATATGAGCAAGAATGATATAAAGTTAACTGAAATTAAAAACAAATATACTACAAATAATATATTACCAGGTGTAGGAACAAGCCAAATGAACAAACAAGCATTAGAAATGACTGTAGGATGATCTATAGGAGTCAGTCAAACAACTAAACAATTCACATTACACCAAAGGATCTTGTAGCACCTTTGAGACTAACAGAGAGGCGCTGGTAGCATAAACCTTTGTAGGCACAATCTGTTTCATCAGATGCATCTAAAATAAAGTAGATTGTGTCTATGAGATCTTATACAGTACTACAAATGTCTCAGTTCATCACACAGGTGCTCCAAGATCCCTTTGTTTACGGATACAGACTAACACAGCTGTATCTTTGAATTCATTTTACCAATAAGTAACTGAACAAACAACATGACAAATAGAATAAAAGCATATATTCTCTGCAGCAATGACACATATGAGGGTCACTTAAGTGGCTCTTACAGAGAGAAAAAACTTCCCACGCGGACCTTTTAAACTCACGTAAGGCACAGGAACCCATTGCTAATCAGAGCAGACAACTCTAAAGTAGTCGGACTGAGGGACAGAGTCAGGTTGGGTTCAGACATGATGAGCCAGGTTTCTGGATCTTGACTCACTGGAATTAAACAGCATGCTAGTAGTACACTGTCTGATTGCTTCAGCTCTTAAAAGTGGGAGTAGTTAAAGAAGGAGAGGGGAGTTGGGGGGGACACTTGCTTTAGACTTGTGTCTACTTGTTCCTACTTGTGCACATCACATTGAATTTTGGTTTAGAATGACATACAAGCTTTACCTGTCCATAAACACTCAGTTTTATTATATGTGCTCGATTTGTCTTGTTTTTAGTCTAAACAGCGTACCTCCAACAATCATGTCACCCAAGCCAGAGTGCAGGATGGCTTGAAAATGAGGGCTTCTGTCCGGATGTCGCGATACTTGGAGTCGTGGGGGGCAGCGCGGCCTTTTGCTCATCTGAACCATAGAGAAAGTGTAAGCAGTGAGACATCTGCACCAAACAGGAGGCGTAGGAAGGTGATGCTCTTTTATTTTGTTCTTTAAAAGAATTCCATGGTCTTCAGTTGTTGTGGTTTTTTTAGTCTTCTGATTCTCCCCCCGCCCACAAAAAATATTTACATAAAAAGATGTAGAACAGAAACATTAACATTGCTTACCTAGGGCACAAGCTTTGTTTTCATAGTAAATCTTGAAAGGAAAGAAGGAGGTTGTCTAAACATAGAAAATACTCATAGAATTTGAGGAGAATATGATTTGTCTAAATACCATCCTGCATCAATCCGCCATATTCGGAAGGAGGGGGCTAAATCTACCAAAAAAGCCTTCACAGCTTTTCCCAATGTTTTTTGAAAGCTCCGCAGGGAATGCACATTCCTGTTAATTGGGACAACCAATTCACATTTGTTTGCATTCCTGATAAGAGCAGAAGTGGAAAGCTGATTTGTTGGACGTGCACAGGGGTGGAGCTTTGTTGGATGTGCGCAGGGGTGGAGCTAACAAAGCAAGTGCCCGGGACCACCATGTTGGATTTTTGCCTTAGTGATCATGCACTGAGGTGACGAAACAGCCTTCCCCACCTTTTTTCTCTTTATTTAGGTGGAATATCACACATTTGCACCTTAGATATGCTTTTTTTAAAAAAATACTGTTTGGCAGTTGCAACTGGTGAGAATAAAAATGCAAATAATTCACCCGCGCCCGCCATCTTGATTCACAGTCATATCCGTTGGAACAGCAAAGGCGGATAGCTTCACATGCTTGCGATCTTGCAAAAAAAAAATATTAAGACAAATTGAAGCTGCTTTTAATTGGGATTAGTGTGCATCAATCCACATTTTTTCCCTTTGTATATAAAGAACACTAAGGAAAGTGGAACATGTCTGCAAAACTGTAGTATATCTGCATTTCCATATACTGTTAGTGAAGCATTTGAAAAAGTTATTATTTCCTTGTTGTTTTCAAAACATCATTCCAAAGACCTACATGATTTATTGGAGTCAAGGAAGAGCTCAAAGAATTATTGATATAACTACTGAACAGAAACCATAATGTCAAAAAGTTATCAGTGTCATTCTTGTGTTTCTAACATGTCTATTGGTTTACTATGAGAATCAAGTGCCAAATAGTTTTCAATCAACCGCTGATGGATAAATATTGATTTATGAATAAAGATTTGGGGGATTTTGGAAGTCCTCAGTTGTGACATTGTTGTTACGTGCTTTCAAGTTGACTCCAACTTATGGCAATCGTATCATAGGATGACAAGATATATGTATAGGAAGTTTGTCATAGCCTTCATCTTTGGTTGAACGAGTGTTCCTCTTTGTTCTATAGGAGATTGCTCTGCAGCTAGCAAGTCGTCAGAGGACTTCAGAGAGGTAAGTGTTACCATGTTTTTGCTACACTCTTCAGATCCAATTTCATTGCATTTGTTAATCTACCGGTATTTATTATACATTCTCCACATTTTCCTCTGTGGTCAACAAGGGAGATTACAAAAAGTTATTCATACATAATAAGCCATAGCAAAGATTAGCGTGTCAACAGAATTAAAAAAGAAACTTCCACAGAGGTGTAATAGGTTCTGAAAGAGAGCTGCCTTTACTGTCCTCCTAATAAATACTAATAAAGTGAAACAAACAGTTGTGACACCATTGGTGCCATAGTCAAGAAGACTCCCATCTTTTTTCTGAAGAAAAGATAAATGGGTGGAAGTGAGCAGATGAGCTTAAGCAATATCTCTCCCTCCAGCCATGCAATCTTGCCTTGTTCTGCTCTGTAACCATGTTTGTTTTTTCTCTCTCAATTTTATCACATTTATATCCTGCCTCATATCCTGAGTTCTCTTCCCCACTTTATCCTTAAATGGTCAGACTGTCCCAAGAAAGAATAACTGCCCCAGCTCCCCAGGTGAGTTTAATGGCTCAATGGGGACTGGAAGGCGGATGTCTTAATTCACCATCCAACTGCTACACTGCTCTGGTTCTCAATTGACTCACCTAGTACCTAGTATTAAGCTACTGTATTGCTGATCCACAATCCCCATTTCCCATAAACACAGACTGTCAAGTAGTATAGCATGAATGTATGCCCTGTGAGAGTCAAGAAACAGTGAACAGGAAATTGAAAAAGAGAATTCTACAGCCCTTAGTCCAGTTTATTCTTTTCTTCTGCAGTATTTCTCTTCTCTTTCCTGGCTCCTTTTCCTAGACCTTGGATTTTGAGGTTCTTGGTCAGTAATTTGATGTAGATCCCAAATATACAACTTCAGTTCCTGTACTGTCCCTAGTGAGAATGGAAGAGTTGGTAGCAATACTTCATGCTGATACTTTATTTTTCTTAGAAAGTGCTTCTAATCTGAAATAAGCCACATTTTTAATAGGCTCTTGCACATGTAGTTTTGAGTTTTCAGTCATTTTCAATAGGTAACACAACTTTTTTTCCCCTCACAAAGGTTTTTTTAAAAACATAAAGTTTGGCATTTCTTTGAAGAAAGACAATAACAACAGTCTTGTCATGGGTGATTAATTTGATTGCTACTACTGTAATTAATGCAGTAACTGCTATATTATGTCAGATTTCTTTTCTCTTTCTCTTTCTCTTTCTCTTTCTCTTTCTCTTTCTCTTTCTCTTTCTCTTTCTCTCTCCTTCCTTGTGTTAGCCTGGATGGATCTAGACAAGAACACACATGCCCTCCTTCCATTGTAAACTATAAGTGAGTTTCCTTTCCTCTTTTTACTTCTTTGCATTTTTGGCATTGTGCTGTGGAACAAGTGGTATTTCCTTCCTAATTTATTTTCCTCCATCCTCTTACTTTGCACAGGAGAACTATTGTTATTTTCTGTTGGTTTATTTTATTTATTTTTTATTTTATTTTATTTTTATTTATTTATTTATTTATATCCCGCTCTTCAGCCACAAGGCTATCAGAGCGGCTTACAAATTGTTTTAAGCAATAGCTATTTACACATATACACTGCATTAAACAGTTTCCAATGTGTGTTAGCTAATTGCCCCCACAAGCTGGGTACTCAATTTACCGACCTACGAAAGGATGGAAGGCTGAGTGAACCTTGGAGCCCGCTGGAATCGAACTTGCAGTGTGGTGGCTTGCAGTACTGGCATTTAACCACTGCGCCACCAGGGCTCCCTTTAAGTGAAATATTAATAGAACACACCAAACAGATGGGGTTTTCACCATAATACGTGAAGCAGGAATATTAAAACTGTTATGGCTTATTAACATTTGTAGATTTTTAAAACCACTTTCTTCTTAATATCATGCATTAATCAAGGTAAATCTCTAAACTATGAGGAGAAAATTTCAACAGAAAAGATATGTGAAAGTTCACATATAGCTTATAGTTGAACATTGTGGCCCGCAGTTTCAGTTATCCAGGGGACATAAAAAGAGCAACTCATACCATAGTTTTCCTAGAAAATGCCTAGAGAGGCATCCTCTCTAGACATTTTCTAGGTCCTCCAAGGCAACTCTATGGTATTTTAAACTGAAAGCCCCATTATTTTCAATGGCGTTCACTGTTATCCATGGTTTCCGGTATCTGAGGTAAGTCCAGAAGCCAAACCCCTATGGATGCTGTATATTTATATCAGAAAAATATTCAGCCCTATTTTGATCTTCTATTTTTTTTAGTTCGCCATCTTTTTTGGTAATGTGTCAGAATATATTTTTTCTTTGCTGACAACAACATGTCTTTAAAAGTTGGATGATTATTATTTAGAGTAGTGGTTCTCAACCTGTGGGTCCCCAGATTTTGTTGGACTGCAGTTCCCAGGACCCTCTAAAGTCGCACCTTGACAGCCAGGTGGTCCACCCAGACGTTAGTGAGGCTGTAGGATTGAACTCACAGCCTCACTAATGACTGGCTGTCACGGTGAGACTTCAGAGGGCTCCTGGGAATTGTACTCCAACGACATCTGAGGACCCACAGGTTGAGAACCACTAATGTAGAGCATCTTGTCTCCTGCAATTGGGTAAAGTTTCATTTTTGTGATGATGGTTTTTTCTCTGCTTTTAAAGAAATACCTCTCAGAAAGGAAGGATGGAAGAAGACATTAACGACAAAATGTTATCAACCATCGAGGGACTTAGTTCAGCCAAGTAATAACACCAGTTCCGTTTTTGTTTTTGTTTTTGAGAGAATTGCATTGCTTCCTGTACAGAAAGGGAAGGAGAGAGGGTGAGAGGGAGGAGAAGGAGGAGGGAAGAGAATCTTTCTGTGTTTATCTTCTGTAGTATAGAATCATAGATTTGGAAGGGGTCCCATAAGCTGTCCAGTTGAACCCCCTTCTCAGTGCAGGAACTTCAGCTAGAGCATAGCAGGAAGTAGCTGTCCAGACTCTTTTTGAAGACATCCAGAGAAAGCAACCCCACCATCTTTCTAAGGGCTTATCTATACTGTAGAAATACAGTTGTCCCTTCATATTCGCTGGGGTTTGGTTCCAGGACCCCTTCCCCCCGTGGATACCAAAATCTGTGAATACTCAAGTCCCATTGTATACAATGGCATAGCAAACTGGTGTCCCTTATATAAAATGGCAAAATCAAGGTTTGCTTTTTGGATTATTATGTTTTTCAGAATATTTTCAATCCGTGAATACTTAAATCCATGGATATGGAGGGACAACTGTAATGCAGTTTGACAACACTTTTAAGTGCTGTAGTTCCATCCTATGGAATACTGGGTTTTCTAGTTTTACCAGGTCTTTAGCCTTTTCTGCCAAAGAGTGCTGGTGACTCACAAAACTACAAACCCCAGGATTCTGTAGGATGGAGACATGGTAATTAAAGTGGTTTCAAGCCACATTATTTCTACAGTATAGATGCACCCTAAGTAATTGGTTCCATTGCCAAACTGCTCTTGCCATCTGGGTACAAAGTGGAAATCACACTTCAGTGTTTCTATTTCACATGATCCTGAACATGGGGAAAAAAGTTCTGTGTCCAGGGCCTCATATATCTGCACCTTCGTGTAAGTGTTTAGCTTTTGAAAATCATTGTCCCCAGAAACAACTAGAAGAACCATATTTTTAATTTAGAGCTAGTAGATGTTTTATTCGCTGATGAAATCCTAAATTAGCTTCAACTTTTAGGAAGTACAGAAAAACCAAACTAGAAATGACCTTCAAACAACAGGAAATTGAGAAAGATAGTCTCTGGCATGATTATTAATTAGGTGGATTCGTATTATAGGCCCTTAAGAGCACTTTCTGACAATAGCAAAATAAATGAGTACAGGATAAAAGCCTTATCTGTAGGTTAATGCAGCAGAAGACAAGCAAGCAATGACTTTTGAGATCGTCTGGGATTTACTGTTTTGAGTGACAGGAGATAGGAAGAAGAAACAGTTTTTGGAAAATTGCACAGTGCAATACCTTAAATGAGAGTGATTTACTTCTGTGTATATAAAATTGTTATATACAGTACTTGCTTCCATCCCTTTTGCATATCAGTGTAGCGTACTGTGAAATATAGTAAACGATTTATACATAATATGATAAAAATAGTGAGAAGAACCACAAAAGCAGAGTGCGGCTACAGTTCTGGGCCCAGTCCCTTGGTGATAAATCCCATTGGATTTAATATGCCTTATTTCTGAATACACACATATAGGATTTTACTTTGGAAGTCATTTCTATGCTGGGCATCACTACTTATTAAATGTTCTCCTTTGGAACTACAGTTGGCCCTCTGCATTCACTGGGGATGGGCACAGGACCCCCACGAAAGTGGAAAAACCATGAATATCTCTAGGGCCCCCCAAACCATATTTAGCACACACAAAAAATGTACGATCTGCAGATTCAAGCCACTGTGGATGCCTTTGAAGCGGCTGGGTTCCTTTGCAAGGAACTTTTCCTTTTATTAGGGACTGACAAGCCTCTCTCCATATTCACAGTCTCTCTCAGTCTCACAAGGTTTGCAGTCCCTATGAAAAATGCCATCAGGCACCAGTGTAGGTTATAATGCATGATCACTCATGGTATAATAAATCTGTTGATCTTTAAGATACGCTTTGAAATCCTTAGGACTCTGTTGCAAATGTTAGTGTAGCCCAAGCAGTTGGCCTCTTAACTGCTAGTATTCCAGTCATGTCTTGTGAGAAACTACAAACTGTTTAGTGCTGAGTATTAAATGAAGCGGTAGCAATGCTACAAATGGCTTTCAGCCTCCTATACAACATTTGGATTTTTTTTAAAAAAAATAAAGCAGTAGTAGGAATCATGCGGCCTGCATGCAACTCTTGGAGGGTTTTGTGCAGCCTCTGGACTCCCTAGATTCTATTTTTAAGTAGTGCAAAGATATAAAACAACACTAAAATTAGGATTGTCCAAGCTATGATATTTCCCATCACCATGTACAGAAGTGAGAGCTGGACAGTAGAGAAAGCTGATAGGAATAAAATCAACTCATTTGAGATGTGGTGTTAGAGGAGAGTGCTACAGATACCATGGATTGTCAAAAAGACCAATAAATGGGTCCTAGGAAAAAAAATCAAGCCTGAGATCTCCCTGGAAGCTAAGATGACTAAACTGAGACTGTCATACTTTGGGCATATCATGAGAAGCCATGACTCACTAGAAAAGACGATAATGCTAGGAAAGGTGGAGGGTTAGTAGAAAGAGAGGGAGAACACACACCAGATGGATAGACTCAATCAAGGAGGCCACAGACCTGAGTCTGCAGGACCTGAGCAGAGTGGTTGAGGATAGGGGGTCTTGGAGGTGTATCATTCATGGGGTTGACTTGAGGGCACTTAATAACAATAACATGAGGTTTTGGTTTTGGTTTTGAGTTGGGGCTGAAAATAGCCTGGAAATTATCTTTTCTCATAAAAACTGTTTTAGCCCTCAGCACATGCTGAAATCACAGAGAGAGAGAGAGAGAGAGAGAGAGAGAGAGAGAGAACACCTAACCTTCCCCAAAACAAACAACAAAACTCAAACCAAAATCAGCAACCAAATAAAAGTCTTTGGAAGTGACTTCCCATTATCTGAAATATAAGTTCTGGTTGCCACTAAGTATGTTGCAGGCCAGGGCAATGTGAAAATGTTCCTCCCATGCTTGGTGCATGCCCATCCCTGTTATAAAGGAAGATGACATGAGTGAAACAGAATGCTATGTGAGGTTATGGCCCATCTTAAGTTATCTTTTTTTGCAGTAGATTATTTTATCTCCCTTTGTCCTGCCTGTTTCTTTCAACAACATATTTGTTTTTCAATGCAGACCATGGTGCAGTGAGAAAGATGACTTCCATGGACTGTGTGGGTTTTTTGTTGACATGGGACTTGAAAAAGAGGTTAGTAAGGGACAAATAGACCTTTCAATAATGTTTTAAATAGGAAAACATTTCAGTCTCAAAGTGCATTTTCCTCTAGGTTTGTTGTATCAAAAGGAAGCTAACTCTGACAGATCTGAATGTAACATGAAGCCTTGTTGGTTTCACCGTTGTTAGACCCTTGCTTTGGATGTTGGAAGGCAGTATTCAGTTGAACTCCGTCCATCCAAAACACAATCTTCTGTTCATTCAGCCCTTCTTAGTAACATGGAAAATTAATTGAATTTTTTCTTGGGGCCATTAGTTCTCCTATCTGTGGAAGGAGATGTGGATCACATCACCTGTAGGCCTCTCCCCTTAGGAGGAGGTTGTGTTGATCCTCTTTTTATTTCCCTTGGAAGCTTGAGTGCTTCCAGAAACTGATTTGAGAAGTTTTTCTAAATTGCTCCCCACAAGGGGAGTACAACAAGCAGGGAGACAGTGCAGACTTTATTTATTCTCTCCCTCTCTCCCTTCTTAATAGTTTTTTTTTAGTGATCCTTTTAAATCTAACCTGCCTCTTCAACTGCTAAATTTATATTAATGGCATTTATGTCTTCTCTTGTGGGATGCAACAAAGATAGGATTGTGTGATAGGATACCCTTCAGCTTATGTGTGTATATAATCTGTTTGTTAATTGCTTTGATAAATATACATATCGTTAGTGATTAATTGCATCCTTCTTGGATCCAGGGCAAACTTGGGAGAAGTGCTGTTGGTTTGCTTTATAATTACATATATAAAATCTATTGATACATCTGTTCTGTTTGTCATGATATATACATACAAGCACTTACAACCTTGTTCATACATGCATACATTCAGGTATAAAATGTATATAATGTCTATGTGTTTGTGACCCAAGAAGCAAGTCATTATGAGCAAATCCAAATTATGTTACCAGTGCTGAAACTTTTTGTTTTGTGCTGTTGTTTTTCTTTCAGTATCGCACAATTCCTATCCCTAAACTGAGAGGCTATTTTGCTTGTGCCAGCATTGTGTTGCTGTGTATGTTCCTGGTACAGATATGCATAATGCCGAAGTAAGTGTGAAGTTTTTGTTTTCTTTTCAAATTTGCTACACACCAACACAGCCAGGAGATTCAGCTGGCTTTGCAGGAGGAAGTATATCAGGTTAATTCCTGTGTTGAGACTCCTGCCCCTCCCAGGTACATTTCCTATATACAGTACACTGTTGCATGACAGTGGAGAAGGCAAGGCTGAATATTTATTCTTGACATGCTAGGTTTCAATCTGCAGTTTGTAGGTTGAGGGGTGGCTTACTGAGCAAGCATTTCCCCAAAATAGCCAGAAAAGCTTTACCAGACTTCCTCCTGTGGTATCCTGAAATCTGCAGTTTAGGGAGAGGCATTTAGTATTCTCAGCCAGAGAGCTCTTAGGTCTCACTAAATTACAAATCCCAGAATTCCAAGGAGGCAGCCATACCACTTAAAGTAGACTACTCCATATATATAAAATGCTTTGGTATGTTTCCACTCCCAGTGTGCCGATTAGCCACTTAGGAAACATACCCAACCAATCCCCTCCTTCCTCTCACTCCTTCAGCCAATCACCACTCACATGCAAATTCCTCTCCACCTCACAATCCACTCCTGCCACTCACAAGAGCCCCTCCCTCCTCTCCCTCCCTCAGCCAACCACCACCCACATGCAAATTCCCTCTCTCCCTCACAATCCACTCCTGCTACTCAATCTGCATCTGCACCCCCAGCTTCACAAGGGCCCCTCCCTCCTCTCCCTCCCTCAGCCACTCACCACCCACATGTAAAACTATAATGGTGTACTAGCTATAGCTGCGTATAGCTAGTAGCACTATAACAGTGTAGTGTGATAAAGTCCTTAGATAGTCTCCAAGCCATGTAGCCATTGCACAAAGGGCTACAGAATGGTACCTTGTGTTCCGTCCAGAAAGACATGTCTCACTAATAGGATGTCACTAATAGGATTCTGACCTGTATGTGGCTGGACACATGTCACTGAAAGAAATGGCCACAAATCATTTTGCTAATAGGATATTCCTACTTCAGGTACCCTAAGCCACCAGCTTGGCTAATAGCAGTTTAATGAGATGCTTTCAAGTGAACATTTGAGAAAATAGTACAATTCATGGTTTGAAAAAGTGCTGTTCAATTAATGTTGGAAGTCAGGTGCAAAAAGTTGCAGCAGGCAACTTGACAAAGAAAGGAATATATCTTCCCCTGAGAATTCACGACTACTGAATCACGAATAACATTTTCCCAGAAGTGCTGCTTCATCTCTTGTTTCCATCCTCTCCTTTCCACCCCCTTTTCTCTTTCAGAACACCAAGATTAGGAATTTCATTTGGAATCGTAGCTGTCATAATGGGGCTTATTTTGAGTGTGTGCTTTGCTGATGATTGTTGGGTAAGTTTAAAAAAAATGGAAAAGGGGAAGGGGAATCAAATATTGAAAGCATATTGCTAGAAGAGAAATATTAAACTCAAATGCATTTGAATTTAAAAAGTAAAATTACAGAAGGAGAAGAGGAGAAAGAAGATTAAAACAGAGGTGGTGATGAAAAGGGAGGTCCAAAGTGGTGCTTACATTTTTGCAGGTGGTTTGCACCAGTCTAGTGACATTTTTGTCTTTTATGTACAACAGGATTAGAGGTCATCAGTTTTCAACTGCTTTTGAATGCCTGAGAGTCCCCACTTCTAAAAAGACAACATGCCTTATGGATAGGATTTTTAAAAAGGAGGGGGAGAATTAAAGCCCTGCTTGTGGAATTAATTTTATTGTTGTTTGGATTGTCTTCTGTTTGCTACCATGATTTATTTATGTAACACATGGGTGGGCGCAGTGTGCTCCTGGGTTTTAGAATCATAGAATCACAGAGTTGGAAGAGACCTCAAAGGCCATCGAGTCCAACCCCCTGCCATGCAGGAATACACAATCAAGCATCCCCAACAGATGGCCATCCAGCCTCTGTTTAAAAACCGCCAAAGAAGGAGACTCCACCACACTCCCAGGCAGTGTGTTCCACTGCCAAACATCTCTTACTCTCAGGAAGTTCTTCCTAATATTTAGATGGAATTTCTTTTCTTGTAGTTTGAGTCTATTGCTCCATGTCCTACTCTTTGGAGCTGCAGAAAACAAGCTTGCTCCATCCTCAATATGACATCCCTTCAAATATTTAAACATGGTTATCATGTCCCCTATTAACCTTCTCTTCCCAAGGCTAAACATACCAAGCTCACTAAGCCGCTCCTCATAGGGCACCGTCCAAGGCTGTTCTGTAGCCTTCAGCTCCTCCAGGCTCCCTGAACTACCCCTTTCCAGTAACCCTGCCTCCACAAAAAAATAAAAGGTGTGTGTGTGTGAATGGTCTCTTCTGGAAGTCTCAAGGATCTGCCACTCACTTTTAAAAAAAGTTCCAGGGTATTTCTGCACTGTCCATTTTCCAAAACCAGAAGTTGATTTATGGCCACGTCCAGTTTGTTTATTCTGGCAAATTTGGCAAGCACTGTGGTCCCTAGAGCATCCTGGAGCAGAAAGCTGGCCCCAGACCCATTGCAATTACCCACCTGCAATCTGAAGCATTTTTACTCCACGTTTATACAAAAAAGCTACCAGTAGAGATCGTTGTTGTTACTGTGTGCCTTCAAGTCATTTCTGACTTAAGATGTCCCTAAGGTGAACTTATCATGGGGTTTTCTTAGCAGAATTTATTCAGTGGGGGTTTGCCTTGCTCTGAGACTAAGAGGATGTGACTTGCCGAAGGTCACACAGTGGGTTTCCATGGCTGAGTGGGGATTCAAACCTTGGGCTCCCAGTGTCTTAGTCCAGCATTCAAGCCACTGCACCACACTAGCTAACATGGGTGGAGGTGGTTGATATGCAAAGGCTGGGTAGTCACCAAATGATGATGTTGTGGGGAAGAGGACATGCTATCTGGTGAGTGTTAGAGGGCCAGATTCAGTCCCAGGACCTGAGGTTCACCACTTCTGTAGTAAATACAGTGCAGGAATATATGAACCTTGTTGCATTGGAGCCACAAAGTGTTGTAGAGAGAAAAAGGAATTGCAAAAAACTTTCTCTTTCCCTAATAGCATTCAAATGGTTATTCCACCACAAATAATCTCATAAAAAACCACAACGCTGTGTTGCTATAGCGTAGGGGTGGGCAACTGCATGGGGTCCAGGAGCCAATTTCCCCCCCAGAACCCTCCCCCAGGGCACATCCCCCACCAGGAAACCCAAATACCTCTGTTTTCCTCTGCAGTCCCTCTCTAAATGGCAGCAGGAAATGATGAATCATAGAATCATAGAATTGTAGAGTTGGAAGAGACTACGAAAATGGACCTATTTGGGGGTAGTATTGAGCTCTGAGTGCTTGTGGGGATGAAGTGGGGATATTTTAATCTCTTTTCATGGATTTAGGAGGCTTTCTGTACGATTTGCGGGCAAAAGTTCCCTAAAAATGTTCCAACTTAAAAAAAATAATAAGGGGCTTCAGAAGGCACAGAAGTGAGGACAGGTCTGCAATGCAGACTGTAGGCCACAGTTTGTCCACCAGTGCTGTAGTGTCACTGTCATGGTGGTGTTAAAAGCCAGCGTGTGTTTATACACATTGCTAACATTGTCTTTTTTCCCCCTTCAGAGATGCTGTTCGAAGCGATGGCCTCCCGCACGCTACTTTCGCACGTTTTCTCAGAAAGTGGAGACGATGCCATCTGTGCGGCTCCCACTGGCCACGATTGCAATAGGCTCTCTCTTGATCATAGCTGTATTTAATTTGGTAATTCTTTCCTCCAAGTCCCTTAAATAGGGAGTACACGCCGACTGCTTTCACAAGAGGTGATCCTGGGATTAAGAGTGTGCCTTCATGAAGACAAATTTTGTAGCTATTTTTTTCATACAGCTAGAGCTTGGAAGCAACTCATTAACAGTAATGGTGTTATTGGTAACAAGTTGCCTTCTTGTAATGAGGGTATTAACATTACAGTTCTCCCTCCATATCCACAGATTTGGTATCATGTCTTGCTTCTGGGCACCTCAAAAGCATGTGGTAGGCCACTGTGGGAGACATGATGTGGAATCAGACAGGTCTTTGGTCTGATCAGCAAAACCTCTCTTATGTTCTTAAGGGATATGCCAAGATACAATGTGAAGTCGAAGGTTTCACAGCCAGCATCCATAGGTTTTCCATGTTTTTTTTCCGGGCTGTGAGGCTGTGTTCTGGAAGAGTTTATTCCTGATGTTTTGCCTGCATTTGTGGCTGGCATCTTCAGAGAATGATTGGGTAGGAGTGTGTGTGGGTTTATATACTGTGAGCCCCTGTTGGAGAGGATATGTAAATTTGTGTATTTGAATGGGTAGTTCCTGGGGGGAGATATGCAAGGAGGATAAACAGACACTAATCCTCCTTGCATATCTCCCCCCAGGAACTAGCCATTCAAATACACAAATTTACATATCCTCTCCAACAGGGGCTCACAGTATATAAACTCAACACACCCTACCAAACCATTCTCTGAAGATGCCAGCCACAGATGCAGGCAAAACGTCAGAAATAAACTCTTCTAGAACACGGCCTCACAGCCCAGAAAAAAACTCACGGAAAACCAAGATACAATGGTGGCTGGTGGCTTCAATATTATTGGGTCAGTGACTCTTCTTGGGGTTTCTATTCTGAACTTAAAAGGAATTTTCCAAGCAGCTGAACGCTTTCAGGTTTAGAATAAAACCCAAAGTGGATTCACTCTTGAACCAACATGGAAGTTGTTAGCCACTATTAGCAGGGTGCATCCAAATGAATGACAGCCACCTAGCTGCCAGAATGGATAGCAGTAGATTTTAAGGTAACGTTGAACCATCTCTGTTGCTGCCATCTGTGATACCCACCCACAAAAGCAGGTGACTCCGACCGTTGCTAGCTAAAGTGTTCTGCAATAGCTGCCCCCCCCATCCCAGACAACAGGAAACTGTGCATCCATTGCTATCTGACAAACCTTGGAGGGAAAGGTGGCAACAGCATGCCAAACCACTGGAAGTAATAGCTGCTTATCCATGGCTCTCTTCATAGCAACTGCTTGCCAACCCAACCCAGTATACCCCACAGTGCTGCTCTCCAAAACATACCAAGAGCACGTATAGCAGTTGTGAAATATGGCGGTTTGTGAAACAGAGCTACAGTGTGAATTTGATCTATTTTTTTAAAGAATCAGTTTAAAAACTTGCTTTTATAGGGTATTTTGTGTAGAATAGAATAGAATCTTTATTACGGTCATAGAACAGCACAAATTTTGTGTATGCTCTCTATCAGTACAGTATTCCTGGAATTATACAGCCTTTCCCCTACATGCTGCTTTTTAAAATTTAAGATTTGTACATCTTATTCTTTGTTGATGAAGTTGCAGTGTATTTGAATTCCCATCACTGTGTTCTCTAACTAGCTTTTAATGTTTTAATTAGCCTGCACACCAGCCCAGTGGAAACTGTACTGCACCACTTACTGCCCCGGTGAGTTAAAAAAAAAAAGTCAATTGTGTTTGCTAGATTAATAGCTTTGGTTTGATAGCAGAAATTGGCAGTTTTTCAGAATTTTCTTATTTCGTGCTTTAAAATGCTACGTAATGTTTTGATTGTTGGGTGCACTAACTTCACCCTTGCTATCTAGCTTTCTCATTGCCTTCCTCTGTAATAGGTGTGTCTTTTCCTACAAATCCCGTTTTCTTAGTTAGTCATTCTGGTGTAGCAACCTCTGAATGAATCTTGACCTCCCTCTTTCAAGAGGTAAATCAACATTCAGAATGAAATGGTCAAAGCAGATTCTGACTCTTTTTTAAAAAAAAATCCCCTTGGAATCTGTGGCCTTGCAAATGGCAAGGTTTGCATGGGATCTAGAGTTCTACAGTGGGATGCCAGTGATACATGAACTATTGGGATAAGGGGGTGATTATCTGAGTTAACAAGAATATTACCATTTGCATGATCTTCTCCCTAAATGTTCAAATTGCTTTGCATTAATCTAAACCCATTATTAATCCTAAGAACAGCCTTGTAATTTAGGTCATGATTGTTACCACCATATTGAAAATGAGGTAAACAGAGAAGGAAGTGTTCTTCCTGCTGTAAGAAGCTAGGAGAGTTTCCCTGAAGCTTTTGATTACTGTTTGTGGGTTGGGACTTAAACATATATTTTTTTTTGTAGAAACGAATCTTCCAATGAAGCCTGAAAGATGTGGCTTCCCAATGGAGCCACACCTTACCTCGCTTCTGGCTCTCCATGTATATGGTTTTACTGTTTAGTCAATTGGGATGCCCTTTATCTCTTGGCATAATCTCCTGTGTGTGCCAGAGGTCAGACCTAATTTTCTTGCTGCCCTTGAAGTCTCATTCGTCTTTCATATGGTAGGAAAGAGCATCTAGGACAAGGGTGGGGACCCTTTGACTCTCCAGATATTTTGTCCTACAGTTTCTCCAATCAGTCCTTTTCCATAGGTCATGTCAGCCGGGTCTGATGGGAGTCATAAAGCAGACACCTGGAGGATCCAAAGCTCCCTACCCCATTCTAGAATATGGTGCCGGGCACATGTAACTGTGTAAGGCTAGGGTGGGCAACTGTGGGAGGCTAGGGGGCTGCATTATCCCCCTAGGAGACCTGGGGGGTGCATTCACCACCACAAAAAGAAACACCAATATTTTTGCCCCCCAGCTGTCTAGGGGCTGTGGGAGGCATTTTTTAGACCATCCCAGACCATTTTAAGCCCAGGGGAAGCCTTTTTTCAAAACAGGAAATGACCTGAAGTAACTTCTGGTTTACTACCAGTTTTTTAAAAGGCCTTTTCTGGGCCTAAAATGGACAGGATTGGGGGGGACAGACTCCAAAATGTGACAAAAATGTTTCCCATGCTCTCAGAAGCTGTTTGGGGGCAAAACATTTTTTTCAATTTTTAAAAAATCTCCATAGGGCCCTGAGGGCTATGAAAATGGCCCTGGGGGCTGCATGCGGCCCTCAGGCTGTACTTTGCCTACCTCTGGTGGAAGTGATGCCAGTGAAATTGTGATTTCAAACTATGAAAGGAAATATTTGGACTTCTAAATGTTTATGAAGTTGTACTCCCATCATCCCTTATCATGGTCCAGGCTGGCTAGTGCTGATGGGAACTGAAGTCCAACAACATCTGGGAAGTGTCAGTTTTATCATAAAACACTTTAGCCATATGGCAAAGTATCAACAATAAATGAAATTAGTAATTAATGAAATTGGTCTGAAGTCATGCCCTATGAAGAGCAGTTTAGGGAGCTGGGTATGTTTAGCAATGGACTACAGGAAAAGAGGTTCCATCTAAACATTAGGAAGAACTTCCTGATGGTAAGAGCTATTCGACAGTGGAATGCACTGCCTCGGAGTATGGTGGAGTCTTCTTCTTTGGAGGTTTTTAAACAGAGGCTGGATGGCCATCTGTTGAGAATGCTTTGATTGTGTATTCCTGCAGGGCAGAGAGTTGGACAATATGGCCCTTGTGGTCTCTTCCAACTCTATGATTCTATGCTTCTGTGCTTCTAGTACCTGAAAGAGACTGTCTCACAATCAAACCATCCTTGAGTTGTCCTAAATTGGGAGTTTGTGTCTGCTTTGCATTCATCCAAGCCAATTGCTAGACAGTACTGTTCATGAATCATTTTGCTCTATCTATCAGTGACTCCTAGCCTGCCAAACAAAGAAATGTTTCTTTCCTTCTCTCCCCATCCTTACAGATGGCAAGAAATGGCTCTTCTAGAAACTACATTGTATGCAGTAATGAAGCCATGACCTATTCGGTGAGTGATTTAATAATTTAAAAATATGATTGTAGATTAGGCACGAATCTGCTAATTTCAGTTTTATGTTTTCTCAACACTTTAATGTTTTCTTTTATACTCCTGCATATTTTCTGCCTCCAATGTATTACTTCCAAGGGAATGCAGCTCCAGCTAAAAATAGTTGTCCACTTCTGCACTAAAATGTGGTTTGTGTTCTATGTGAGCAAACCCTTCATAGGCTTTAAAAATCAGTGTTTTTAAAGAAACCACTTCTTAACATTCTGTGACAATTTGACAGGAGACATTCTGATATGATTTGATAGAACTTGAGCTGCGGGCAGGTGACTTAGAATGTGTGTGTGCTGTGTGCCTTAAAGTCATTCCGACTAATGGCAACGCTAAGGCAACCCTATCATGGCATTTTCCTGGCAAGATTTGATCAAGGGTGGGGGGCAGGTTGCCTTTGCCCTCTTCTGAGATGGAGAGACTGTGATTTGTCCAGGGAGACCCAGTGAGTTTTCGTGGTTGAGCAGGAATTTGAACCCTGTTCTACAGGATCCTAACCCAACTCACAAACCACTACACCACACTGGCTCTCCGAATTAGAATCCATTCAATAATTGCCCTCTGTCATAAAGGTTTGAATTAGGATCAGGGTTTCTTAACGCACTACATATGTACTAATGGCTGATTATCTCAACAGTTTTTTGTACAGCCAATGTATGTAAGTATACAAGGTGCAACCAGACTCTCTGTGGTTTCAGTGTGTCAGAACAAAACAAAGACCTACTTGAAAACAACTTGGCGTTTTACAGCTTCAGAAGCGTGTACTGGACAGTAGATGTAATTTTGCAACACATGGATTAATTGCTTTACTTTTTGTCAGGATGTTTGTATCGTCACCAACAGTTTTGATGTCTGCCCATGCTGATAATATAATTGTCACCTTCTGTATTCGGTTTCACTCTCATCCCATCCTTGGTTGTTTGCACTGTGCATGGATACCTGATGACCTGACGCTCTAAAGATGATACTCTGTGCATATGAGAATGTGAATTGTAATTCATAAAAGCTCATGCCTATTTAAAAAAATCTCTTATTTAAGAGTGTCATAAGACTCTCTGTTGTCACAAAGAAGTTTGTTGAGATTTGCTTAAATTCTTCTGTTCCAGTATTATACCTACTGCTGCCTCCTGGGTTTCATTGCATGCTCCGTATTCCTTCGGATGAGCTTTGAACTCAAGCTTATGTTTTTGTCAGGAGCTGTCATTGGGTATTTCATTGTATTTAATACCATCCAGACTTGGAGCACCAGCTACAGCAATGTCAACAATTCCACCACAAGGTAAGATATCTTGTCTTGCGAACAGTAAAATGCTCTGTAAACTCATGGTAAGCTTACTGTAATTGTAGATTGCAATGCTAGGAATTGAGCTTGTACAGTATTTGAAAAATAATAATGAAAAGAAAAAACTCCATCAGACAAAATTATTCTGGAACATAGTGACATTTTAAATCTACTTGACGAAAATGCCTTTCACCATTGAAAATGGTTGTCCCGAGGCCAGCAATTTTGTTTGTGCCACAAACTTCTGTCGGGCTGTATTTTTTGACATCACTACACCAAGTAATATCAGAAACCCATCTTCCCCATTTTGAGGTCTTAAAACATTCTGTTATTTTCTGTTGAAAAGAAGAAGGTTCCTTTGCAGAGCTTGGAAAAATTAGTCTTTTCCAACACACAGCCAGCATGAATCCCACAGCCAGCATGGGCAATGGCCATGATGGTGGAGAGATTCTGGAAATTGCAGTCTAAAATTGTAATTTTCCCAAGCTCTGGATTAGTCTTGACCCAAAATGGGATCTCCAGTTTGCCCCTTCTAGACCTATGGGGACTGAACTGAGGAGGCCATTTTAAGATTGAAAATAATTTAACAGTAAGAATGTCTGCTGTGCAGACTGGTGGCCTCCCCCACTTTCTCACTTGAGCACCCACCCACCCCGCCTGGTCTGATAGTGGTAGATGCATTTTAAAATGCCTCCATACAGCATGCTTGAACAACTAAACTCCCATAGGATTGTAGCCTAGTCCTGGAAGATATTAGTTGTCTATCCACTCCAATATTGGATTTTTTTTTAACTCCCAGTGACTCTCTAGAGTTTCAGACAGAGGACTTTCACATTCCCTGTTATATGATTCCTTTCCAACTGAAAATGCCAGGGATTAAACTAGGAACGTTCTGCATGTTAAATATGTATATTCTCAAACATAGCTGTGCCCTGCTTTTATTCTTCCCCCAGGCCATCTACCTCTTTTTCCAAGTAACAATGGATCCTCAGTCTCTGCTGGGGTTTGGTTCCAGGAAGCCCCCGCTCCCACCCCGTCGATGCTCAAGTCCTGTTATATACAATGTCATAGTAAAATGGTGTCCCTTATATAAAGTAGTGCACAACAAGGTTTACTTGTGAAAATCCACCCCCCAAATATTTTCAAGCTGTGGTTAGTTGAATCCATGGATGCAGAACCTGTGGTTGTGTAGGGCCAACTGTATATGTTTCTACTTTTCAGTGACAGGCAGAGGTCTCCAAACAAGTTCAATAGACCCAAATTATAGAATCATAGAGTTGGACGAGACCACAAGGGTCATCCAGTCCAACCCCCTGCCACACAATCAAATAATTCCCGACAGATGGCCATCCAGCCTCTGTTGAAAAAACCTCCAAAGGAGACTCCACCACATTCCGAGGTAGTGCATTCCACTGCCGGACAGCTCTTACTGTCAGGAAGTTCTTCCTAATGTTTAGGTGGAATCTCTTTTCCTGTATTTTGCACCCATTGCTCGGTGTCCTAGTCTCTGGAGCAGCAGAAAACATGCTTGCTCAATCCTCAATATGACATCCCTTCAAATATTTAAACATGGCTATCATGTCACCTCTCAACCTTCTCTTCTCCAGGCTAAACATGCCCAGCTTCCTAAGCTGCTCCTCATAGGGCATCGCTGTCCTCTACTTTCCTGATAAATAACATGCTCACATGTTCAGGAAGGTTGTTACACTCATATTTTTTTTTTAATTATCCTGCTCTTTTCCATGAACCAGCCTATTAAAAACTTCCTTGGAGGTTCTTTTTTGCCCTTTCCCCATCTTTACATGTAGGGGCATTTCTAGTTGTGTGAAGAAATATACACAAGAAATGTTCAAGCACCTTGTTTTCTGAACTCTACATCTCTTGAATCTTTGTCCTAAATGAGGCATTTTCAAACATTAGGGGATGTGTGTGCCTTCAGGTCACCTGTCGATGTATGATGACCCCATGAATTTCATAGGGGTTTCTTAGGCAAGGAATACTCTGAACTGGTTTTACCAGTTCCTTCCTCTGAAAGGAACTACAGTTGGCCCACTATATCCATGGATTCTGCATCCATGGATTCAATCATCCACAGTTTGAAAATATACTACCCTGTCCCCCCCACAAAATGTCCAAAAGGCAAATCTTGATTTTGCCATTTTATATAAGGGACACCATTTTAATGTGCCATTGTATTTAATGGGACTTGAACATCTATGGATTTTGGTATCCACAGGGGGTCCAAGAACCAAGGGCCCACTGCATAGTACCTGGTATTCGTTGGTGGTCTCCTATCCAAGTATTAACCAGGGATGGCCCTGCTTAGCTTTCAAGATCATGGTTTTTAGGCCTTAGGCACATGTACTTCAGATTAAGTTCCTGAGGATTTACCTGTATGTTGTGATTCTCCGTTTATTCTAGGTTTTTTATGAAAGATCCAACAATAATGACAAATTTATATCTGGCCCTGTTTTACATAACCTTGGTTCTGCTCTCAAAACAGGTATGGCTTCTAGTACTGTTCTTGTACATCAATGGATTATCTAATCCTTTTTCACCATCTCTTTAGTTTATCTGCATTTTGTTCTTTTCTTTCTAAAATTCTGTTTTCTTAAAATTGATTTTTGATTCAAAATGTAATTTTCTCATGTGATATGTAAGAAGGTTTTCTCCCTCTTACACTGTTCCATAATTCTTTTCCAGATCTTTGATGTAACTTATGCATAACTACTTACTTGTAATTAATTTGTTTTTCCAGTAGCAGAGACATAATTCCATTCCATTATGTTGCTAAATTAGTGAGAGATAGCTTCACTCCATTTGTGATGTAATTGTAACTTCTTTAAGTTTCTTTTATAGTTAGGGGGCGTGGCCTCACTAAATGGCACAGCAGGAATATTACGTGATTCAAATGCTGGCTCATGTTGTTGTTTTATGCTCTGTTGTGTGTTTTCAGGTAGCAACAAGGAGAAGAGTGTGTTTTGTACTACAGCTACTAACTAGTAGCATTCAAACATCCCTTCCCAAAGCAATTAACTATTAACAAATAACTATTCTAGTTAATAATAAACAGTTACTTTTTTAAAAAATTGCAATGGTAATGGTGGTCTATCTGTGTTTTTAATAATTTTGTTCGCGAAACAAAGTTTGTGTACATTGAACCATCAGAAAGCAAAGGTGTCATTATCTGATCCACCCATGTGGACAATTTCAGATTTTAGAATTCTGGATAAGGGATACTCAACCTGTATAATGTAGAGGCTTTCAGTTTTTTAAGTTGGAAGAACCTTGAAGACTCCAAATGTAGGTTTGGTGACCCAATTTAGAGCTGGAGAACCTCAGGCTCTGGTGCTATATCCAGCTTTCCTGGATCCCAGTCCAGCCTTCTCCAGAAGGCCTTAGCCATTTTCTCATGGCACCATCATTCATGGCACCATCAGTGTGGAGTTTTACTGACTATGTGCATTTTAACAACATTTTTGTAGGATTTTATTTGTAATTGTTGTTGTGTGCCTTCAAGTTGTTTCTGACCTATGCTGGCCCTAAGGCAGCCTATCATGGTCTTTTCTTGGCAAGATTTGTTCAGAGGGGGTTTGCCTTTGCCTTCCTCTGAGGCTGAGTTCTTGTCTATACAAGGGGGAAGAAATACGAACACATCCAAAAAAGCAAGCATTTGCAATGATGCGACCTGTCTTCATGGTCAAAAGAGCCTTCCTAAACTCCACATGAACCCCAAGCCAAGATGGCATCCGCGAGTGATTTACTCGTCATTTTAAATCTGCTGCTACCAATTTAAAAAACAGTTTCCCATGGTGTGCACAAGTGATAGTTTGTATTTACAAAAAAAGAAAGCAGAAAAAGAGTATAAGATCACCATTCTATTGCGTTACTGGACCCTCACTTAGCCGAAAATGCAACATGGCAGCCACTGGAGCTTTCCCTGTTTGCTAGCCCTGCCCCTATGCTCATCTAGCCAATCAGATTATGCTGCCTGTTCATATCTGTTCAAATGCAAGCATTCAAACAATCACACATTCACATGTTGTATGGAGCTTTTTAAAACATCTGGACGAAGCTCCGGATGTGACGCACACGGACTTTGCGGTGGATTTGGCTGCTCCCCTTCCAAATGACACGTATTTATGCACATGTCCGTATGAACAGATTGCTGTATGTTCACATCCCATTCTTATTATTTTGACCATATAGACAAGACCTGAGACTTGCCCGAGGTCACCCAGTGGGTTTCCATGGCTGAGTGGGGATTTGATCCCTGGTCTCCAGAATCATAGTCCGGTGTGCAAACCTCTATGCCACGCTGGCTCTCATAACAATTCTTTCAGGGCATAAATTATGTAGGTTGCACTTGAGGATGCTTCATCTTATAAAAACCTTCAGGCGGTAAGACTTGCTAAAGGAGCGTCTCTTCTCTCTCCTGCCATCCCTCCCTTCCCATCTCACCATTGGTTCCTTTATTATATTTACTATAGCAACATGGAAAGTGCCTAAGTGCTTGATGATAGTATTGATGTATTTCATGACTCTTTTGATTGGTTGCAGATAGACTATTACTGTCGGCTGGACTGCCTCCAAAAGAATAAGTTTAAAAAAGAGCACGAGTCTTTTGAAACCATGGAGAACGTAAACAGGCTGCTGCTGGAAAATGTACTTCCGGCCCACGTAGCTGCCCACTTTATTGGGGACAACAAGTTAAACGAGGTACGGAAGAATAGCATTAACGTTATTGTGCTGCATTGGTTTGGCTGAAGATGTTTGCACACCTGTCCTTTAAGAGAACAGGTAATGAGGCTAGTCTTCCCCTCTCCCAGCTCTCAGTGCATTGAAAAGCAATCATTATGAAGGTGAAGCACTAGGAGACTAAATATTAATAGGAAACTCATTTTCTGAGTGCAGATGATGATGTAGGCAAAATGGAACGATCCATACACAAGCATGGGCGGGCTTGGGGAAACTCGAAAGTATGTAGAAGTACCCCAAAAAGTATTTTTTTGGGTGGAGGGAAGGAATAAAAAGGGAAACCCCAAAAGAGGCCAGTGAAGGCTGAGCATATTTAGTGGTCACAGAATGCTTTTGAATGGGCAAAGCTAAAAACAAGGGAGAGAGGAAAAACGGAATGGAATATACTGGGAGAGGGTATAGTTGGCCAGCTGGCATTCTTAGTGGGAATATTCTACACTGCAACTTTTTGTTGCAAGTCTCTCTTGTATAGCCAGGATGCCATTATAGTGCAGGGTATAATTAGAGGTTTTTTGACCAGGACACTCTCCCTGCATGCCCTATGTGAACAAATTGAGCTGAATGCACAGTCTCTTAGCATCTTATCATTATCCTTTTAATTACATGGGGCTGTTGTGTTAAAGCAAAAGCAATGGCTGTGAGCAGTGAAACTGTGAAAGTCTTATTGCATTTTCCACAGGATTGGTACCATCAGTCCTATGACTGTGTGTGTGTGATGTTTGCCTCAGTACCTGACTTCAAGGTATTCTACACAGAATGTGATGTCAACAAAGAAGGTCTGGAATGCCTTCGGCTTCTCAACGAAATCATTGCTGATTTTGATGAGGTATTTCTTAGCTTGCTTTGGTCTGATGTTGGGATTTTGAAAGGCTTCATGCTTTGAGTCTTTAGTGTTAACATATTCTCCTCCTCAAACCTGCAGGATAGTGAAGAGAACTCTTCTTATATCATACAAATGCTACAGGAATAGCTGAGTTTACCATAAGACAGATTCCAAAGTCCATATTGTGGTATCACCTTTATTACAGCAACCAGAGAAGCACAAAAAAGTCTTTGTACAGACTTTTGAAACACACGTTTCTTCATCAGCCAAATACTGTTTTTAAAAAGCATGTAGGGGAAAAGGGGATGGAGACCAGGTGTTGATAGAAGTGAAAAGAGCCTTAAAGATCCCTAGTTACAAATTAATTACTTGTAGTTAATTCATTTTGCAATAATTGGGGTATAACTAAGTTATATTATGACTACAGTGTAACAAGGGATAACTTCTCTTCTTTTGTGGTGTAAGAATTGTTGTTACTTTTATTACATGTTGTGTAATAAAACACAACATGTAACAACTGCTCAGGTATATTTTACCTAAGCCTAGCTGTTTAGGGATATTTTATGTCACAGGCCAGTAGCTCCTAGCATTTTGATCTTGTAATTGTCTAATTACTTTTGAAAGCAAAAAGTTACTTTTTAAAATTAGAACAGTGACAGATTACTTTTAGAGTATTAGAACATTAAAAAAATATTATTTTAAAAATGTAACTGTCTAGGCTCAGAGGGAGAACCAACCCCTTGTATTATTATTATTATTATTATTATTATTATTATTATTATTAGGCTTTTCAGCCTGGCCTGAAAAAGCACCTTCCCTGAAAATGCATTTAAATAGCCAGTCATGCATGCCTCCAAAACTTCTGGGAGCATAATTGACCCTTTTTATACCAAAAGTCTTTTTTCATGATGAGGCAGTCTGGGAGCCCATGCCAATGGGTTGCCCCTGGGCTAGAGAGATGTGATATCAGGAAATGTCCTAAGCTGCAGAGTGAGGCTACATGAGACAAGTCCCAAAGACCTTAGCTTTATTTGTGCACTCTAACAAGTTGATATACATGCCACCCACCCACCCCTATGTGTGTGGGATACATTCCCAGACTTACTGCAAATACTTGTAACTGTGATCAATATCAAACCCCATAAAATCATGCTGAAGGCCCTAGGAAATGCCAAGAGGTTGCCTCTCTAGGCATCTCCAGCAGAACTCTATGATAAGTTCCTGCAGAGGTTACCATAGAGTTGTACTGGAGGATCTAGGAAATGCCTAGTGCGGCCATCTCTCTAGGCATCTCCAGCACAACTCTGTGGTAACTGCCAGTGGAAGTTACCATAGAGTCATGCTGGAGCACCTAGGAAATGCCAGTGAGACCATATTTTTCAGATGATGGATAACTGAGACCACGGATACTGGTCCAACGCACATGTACTTGTATTTAATTCTATAACAGTCTCATTAAATTGTTGTTTTCCAGTGTTGAAACATGCCAAATCAAGAGTTGTGTGTGCAGATATATTGAAATAATGACAAGGACTCAGTAGCATGGATCAGATATTACAACATGCACATCCTTTCCCCTATGTTTTATACTTGGTTGGTAGCTGTAGAAAGTATGAAATGTAGAGGGGAAGTCAGCTCTATCTGAGTATCTCCAGGGGTCTTCCCCTGTGCTAGCTTATTCTGCTGGAAAACCTGGCCTCTGATAAGATAGTAAAAGTTACAGAGGATCAACAAGGTGTGAATATTATTTTCCCATTTTTTTCTAACAGCTTCTGCTAAAGCCTAAATTCAGCGGTGTTGAAAAAATAAAAACTATTGGGAGTACATACATGGCAGCCTCTGGGCTTTGTGTTACACCAGGCCAAGACAATAATCTGGTAAGTCACCTGTCATTAGAGTTTTTGTGCGGTGTAGGAGAATTATTTTGCTATGTAACTAGAGACCAGAGCCTAGGTTTCAGCTGACTTTTCCAATAGTCCTTTGGTACAAAAAGATGTTGAATATTTCTGTGATGCCTTAGTGCAATGGTTCTCTTAACACTTCCCCTCCATGTTGTTTAGGATCAAGAAAGGCAGCATGCTCAAATTGGCATCATGGTGGAATTTGCAATGGCTTTGATGACAAAACTTGATGGCATCAACAGACATTCATTCAACAATTTCCGGCTCCGAGTTGGTACGTTGATTTCCTCTACCTGTGGCTCATAGACTCTAGGGCTAGACAGTGGCAAACTGTTTTGTCTTATCAACCCTGCTTTCTTTCAGTTCCTTTTACTCAGGCATTTTTAAATATCAATTATTCTTCTCAACCAATTAGCTATTTGGTTTGCTGGTTGTGTAGTTTCTGTGTTCCTTGGTTAAATAACTCAGATGGGTGGTGGGCTGAAGGGAGTCAAAGGAGGATGAGAGAAGAAACAGAGAATCTTGAGTATGTGGGAAAGGTTGAGAATATGAAGAAGGTTGATCGGAAGGGAAGGAGAGGAAGAAGAAATGAAGTGGTAGACGTACGTTTGGAGAGAGACAAAGTGGAATAGGTGGGAAGGAGAAGTACAGATGAAATTAAGTATGGATGAATTAAGTGACTTAAGTACAATGAATATAATAGAAGATAGTAAATGCTCAACCAATTGATCTGTAACAATGAATAATGACTTTTATTATGTCTAATATTAACCTATTGTAAATTTTGTTTGAATGATTAGAACAACTATGATTTTGGATGACGATTGTGTAAAGAAAAACCTCTATAAAAATAAATTATATATAAAAAAAACGTAAATGTATTGCATTTCTCCTTATATGTTATATAATGTACTAACTTAGGATCTCTTGTGTGTGAAGAGGTGGTTCATGAATTTTAAAAAATATAAGGGTGTTGACATATGTCTTTGGACCCAACAAGTATCACCAAATCTTACAGACAAAACTGGTAACTGTTTTGTCTGAGCTCTGGGTGCCTTTATTCTATTGGTTTGCTTATATGTTGTCTTTCATTAGCTAAATTCCAAGGTGTTGTTGTTGAATAAAGGTAGAATGTAAGAGGAGTGCTGTAGGATCAGAACCACTGGGCATCTCCATCCAGCTCTCCAGCTTCTCTGCCTTGCCCTCCTATGCACAGCAGTTACACTCTATAAAGAAGCTGCCATTGGTGCCGAATAAAGCCTTTTCAAAAAACCCTCAACCCACCAGATAGGACATTGTAGGTACCCTAGCGCCACATTAATTTACACAGAACCAGACCTACAAGGGAGGCAGTTTATAGGATAGTCACCTGCAGAATTTTTAGCAATGGGCAAGATTCCACATTGGGAGATGTGTCTCCAACACATAGCTACAAAAGTCTCCTGGTGCACTCCCCCAAAATTCACCTTTTCAATATGGCATTCCTCCCAAGACTTCCATATAGGGGGGAGCGACAGAGACACATTCAGGTACTTTCAGCTATATTCCTGTGATAAAACATCTGCAGGGACCTCCTGGGGGGGGGTCCTTGGGAGCCCCCTGAGAAGGATGTTATTGTTGTAGGTCCAGCGAAAGGAAAATAGTTCCATGTGTCTCTGCTGCACCCCATCATGTGTATCTATATAAACAGCCCTCCTGTGCTATTACTCAATAGTTTGGTGCACAATATATTCCAAATATTGTGGGGAGGGGAGTCTGCATTGTTATCATGATTAAATACCATTTCATGGTAGATGGACGTGATTCAATAACAACCTGTCTCCTGAGCCAAAAGCCTGAATTCCCTTGGAATTCAGGGAAGCAGAAAGATGACAATAAAGCAGTGAACCAGGTAGATCGGAAAACAGATGGGCAGAGCTAATTAGATGAACTATTCTGTTTTATGCCTTCCATCATATGTAACAAGCAAAAAAGAAGAAAAAAAGTTCAAAGCCAAGACTTAGGCTTTCCTCCCCTTCTTGTCCATGCAGGTATAAACCACGGACCTGTGGTAGCTGGTGTGATCGGTGCTCGTAAACCCCAGTATGACATCTGGGGAAACACTGTCAACGTTGCCAGCAGAATGGAGAGTACTGGAGAACTGGGGAAAATCCAGGTACGGTAGGACCCCCCATCCGTTGTACTGCCGGAAGCCCTGCGGAGAAGGGAGGGGGGAGGTGAGCTTACAAATCAGTGGATGGTGAATTGGCAGATACGGGGGTGCTAATGTAATTTAAAAGAGAGGTTTTGAACTGTTTTATGTAGAGGGAAACCTGTACAACCACGATGCAGAGCAGTGCATCTCAAGCTATCTTGTGTGGGTGACTGGCATCCACACCCTGGTGTGCCAGGAACTAGTACCATATCTGTGCCTAGTTGTGCTACAGTTGGTTCTTTCCTGGAATCTTAGCATGAGCTGATGACTCGTGGACTAGCATCAGTCCATGGACCATCGCTTTAGGTAGCACTAACATAGAGAAGGGCATTTGCCCTCTTAAGGTATTCTTTGGAGAGCCTTTTGTGGGCTCAACTGCTGGAGTTGCCAGGTGAAGGGCTTTCTCTGTTGTGGGTCTTTTGTTTGTAGAAATCCTCTCTCAGCTCTCTTACACACCCTTGTAAGATGACTTGGAGCCGCTTTTAATTAGAAGTGAACAGATTTTTAGTTGATAGGATTTCTTTTTCGATTCAGAAGGATGCACAAGGCAACCCTACACAAAACAATGAAACACAGTTCTGTTATGGCTTCTACTGCCTTCTTTACTTATTTATTCCTTTGTAATAGCGATATTTCATATTTACAGTTGTATAAGGGACACCATTTTGCTATGCCATTGTGTATAATGGGATTTGAGTATTCACGGATTTGGGTATTCACGGGGGGTCCTGGAACCAAACCCCAGCAAATGTGAAGGGACAACTATATTTAAAAATCTTATTAAGTCCTATCATCCCGCTGGGGCTGGCACCATGGGTTCAATATCACTATACCTAAGCAGAGCCCTCTGCTCTGTCATCTTCCTTGTTCTCCTTGCTGTTGCTTCCTCTTCACTGACTACTTCCAGTCTGTAGTTAGCAACAAGGAGATGGAGTAGCAGTAACCTGTACTTGCCTTATCCTCCCTCTGCAGCAACACTTGGGCCAGGGTAGTGATGGTAAGTGAACAGGCAATGGTGACAGTAGCCAAGGAGGGGGGTCTGTTGAGGGCACCAGGATCCTGTAAAGGCCAACGCTGCCTCCCCTCAGTCCACAAGCCCACCCCTCATTACATTGCTGTGGCTGTTCCCATTGTCTTTCATCTCATCTTACTCCCTGCGGCTGCGGGCAGCTAAGGGTGCCTATTCCCTGGCAAGAGACATTCGACTCTTACCATCTCTGCAGGAGGAATTTTGTACAGTGGAACTTAAACAACTGACCAGGGAAAGTGTTGATATACAGTAGTTCTTTGCTGTTGCCATTGCAGATGTTTTGTTGCCTTTGTGGGTGCAAGTTAGGCCAAATCCACACTGCACAAATCATCCAGTTTGAAACTGGATTATTTGCCATGGCTCTTTCCTATGGAATCCTGGGGTTTGTAGTTTGGTGAGGCAGCAGCACTCTTTGGCAGAGATGGCTAAAGACCTTGCAAAACTGCAAATCCCAGGATTTCATAGGAAGGAGCCATGGCAAATAATCCAGTTTGAAACTGGATTATTTGTGTAGTGTGGTTCTGGTCTTAGAGTTGGTTTTATCATGTTTGGAAATTGTTTTACGTGAAGAGCTGTTTCAAGTGTTGTGGTTGAAGAGCAGGATATGAAACTGATAATAAAAGGCTTATTCCAAATCTCTTGTATGGTCTCTCCACTTTCTGTGTTTTTTTCCTACAGGTTACTGAAGAGACATGCAAAATACTGGAGGGCTTGGGGTATGCCTGTGAATGCCGGGGGCTTATTAATGTCAAGGGAAAGGGAGAACTGATGACCTACTTCGTGTGCACTGATACAGCCAAATCCCAAGCACTTTGATCTGAACAAACAGCTTTCTGAGAAGTCTTGCTCTTTTTGTTGTTGTTGTTAAAAACACACACACACAACAGCTTCCCTTTTGTGAAGCCTGAAGACTGCTTCCTTATGTAAAGGAGCTTATTCCAAATGTTTGTGAATTACCTGAAGGTGGAACTGCTTTGCAGTTAGTAGAGGAAGCATAGGAGGCTCTCAAAATGATGTTTACAGCTGTTACCATCCCTGTTTCTAAGAGTTTGGAAATGATCCCTGCCGCAGGGATGTGGGATGCAAGAAATGGCTTTTTCTGCTTGTCTTGTGTGGATTCACATTTGAACTGATTGTCTTGTTAAAACATTCTACTGCCTCATCCTTCGTTGGATCTAGTAACAGTATTGCACTAGTCATATAGAAGATTTGACTATATATTGAACTGCACTGCCTTAAGTGCGAAGCGGAACTGGAACTCTGCAACCAGAATTTTTTTTTAATATATACATATAACTGGAGATGGAATTTGGGAGTTTCTGCCCACCAGGTGTGTGCGCTCTGCCACTGAGCCCTAGTCCATCCCCTAACTTTGCGCTGAAGCTCTGCCTACAACCCTCTTTCAGTATGGGAAGCATTGCACTGCCAGTATTTTCTTCAGCCCAGAATTCCAGTCCACAAAAATGTCTGCAGGCCTTCTGTACTATTGCTCAATCTTTATCTTGCACTACCTTTCCAGCTCTGCCAGTGGTGCAAGGACGGAGCTTCTCTAATTGATGCATGTTTTAATTTTTGAAGGTTTCTTACCTGGGCTTCAGAGCATTTGTGACTTTGGTTCTTAAATGTGCTTCCAGTTTGAGTGGCCACACTTGGATAGCTTTTTCTTGTTTCCCTTCTCTTTGTGCTGTAATGTATTTGCTCTTCACAAAGTGCCCTTTTACTTCAGCAGTCATTTACTACATCACAGCAGTCTGTGAAATATTGGCTTTGTGTATATCCGTGTTTGTGTAAATTCAGATTCTTTCCCAGGGTAATTATGTGTGGGCAACTTCTAATATAAATTGTAGGCAACTATAGCTACACTACGGGGATGGAAGGATCTTATCTTTCCATACCAGGTAGAAGAATTGAGTGATGTATGATCCCAAAATGTTTGGTGGCAGTTGCACCAAGATCATAGAATCGTAGAATTGTAGAGTTGGAAGATACCACAAGGGCCATCCAGTCCAACCCCCTGCCATGCAGGAATACACAAGATGTGTCTGTGCAGTTTCTAGTGTCCTTTTCCAGTTTCTCCTCACTGTCAAAATCTAGATTGTAAGTTTCCTGGAGCAAAGCTCTCTTGTTTGTTACTCTAAAGCAAATGTGAGGAAACTCAAGTCCTGGGGCCAAAGCTGACCCTCTGAGCTTCCATCGATGACCATATCCTCTTCCTGGTTTATACCATTGTTGCTTTCCTAACTTTTGTATCGAGCTCTCACCATTCTAAAAAGTTGAAATGCATTTCCTAAAACTTGGTTATTGGCAGTAACAACTTTAAACTAAGATATTTCTGGATCCGTCCAACAATGCAGTGTGGCAACCAAGACCTCTGAAATTAAATTCTGCCTTTGGGTTGAAAGATGTTCACGACCCTTACTCTAAAGCACCATTAACATTGATGGTATAACACTGGAAGCCCATTGGCAGATATTGTGCAAACTTTCCCTCCCAAACCATTTTAGTGTTGAATTTCATCACTGGCCACCACTTGTTTCATGTTGGGTATGTGATAAAAAAATAAGTAAGGGGAATAGGACCAAGTACAATGTTGGCGTTCATCCAGTCTTGACTTTGGATGGTGAGGCCTTTAAACATAGCAGTTCCTTTTTTGATAATCAGTCTGAAGTCCTCATATTTCATAGCATAAATACTCCATAGTTTTCTGCTTCATTCCAACAAGGCTTTTTACTATTTAAATAAGTTTTAACTTTTTCAGTTTTAAAAAATAATCTTTAGTGGAAATTTAATATGGGCCTCTAACAAAACTGATTTAACAGGATTAAGGAGAAATGTGGTCTACTTCTGTTTGGGATTGCTGTCAGAAGATGGAGAATTATAGCTACTGTAGAAGGTCTGCATAGGGGTAGAGAGAAGATCCTTGGCCAATCTAGTTTCTTTTCTGGTATAGCTCACTAAGGGGTTGTCTATATGGTGAAAATAGTCCTCATAGAATTTGAGGAGAATACAATTTGCCTTAATGAGATCCTGCATCAATCTGCCGTATTCGGAAGTAGGGGGGCAAATACATCAAAATATGTGGCTTTTCCCATATTTTTTTTAAAAGCTCCACAGGGAATGTGCATTTCCGCTCATTGGGACAACTGATTCACTTTGCTGCACATTCCCGATAAGAGCAGAGGTGGAAAGCTGATTGATTGGATGTGTGCAGGGGGCGGAGCTTGCTAACAAGGCAAGTGCCCGAAACCACCATTTTGGATTTTCGCTGTAGCGATCATGTGCTGAGATGACGAAACAGCCTTTTTTTTCTATTTATTTAAGCGGAATATCGTATTTCTGCACCTTGGGTATGCTATTTTTTAAAAAAATACTGTTTGATGGCAGCAACTGATGATAATAAAACATAAAAAAAACTTACGCCTGCCATCTTGATTCACAAGTATGCCCATTTGGACAACAAACAGATAGCTTTGGTTGCCTGCAATCTTGCAAAACAACAACAAAACTTGGAGACAAATGAAAGGTTGCTGTGAACTGGCATTAGTGTGCATCAATTCACATTTTATAGCCTTGTATAGACAAGCCCTAAGTGCTTCTATCAAAGGTGCAGACCATGTGGTATTCCAGATGTAGGACTGCAGTAAACATCAGCCCTAGCTGACATAGGCAGTGGTGATGGAAATTGTACTTCAGCAATATTTGGAGGTCTACGGATTCCCCTTTTCTGGCTTAAATGTTATGGGGTTGGATGTAGAAAAGATTATAGTACTTGGTAATATGGGAAGCAGTAGGGAAAAAGGAAGACTGTTACAGGCAGATAGACTCAAATAAAGGAAGCCACAGCCTTGAGTTTTCAGGACCTAAGCAGGGCTACTGATGACAGTGTGTCTTGGAAGTCTCTTGTTCATTGGGACACCATAAGTCGAAGCCGACTTGACAGCAGTTAACAACAAATGCAAAAGGTAATTGTTTCATGAATCTCTCTGGTGTCTGGGCAAAGAATAGTGAAATGTAAGCACCAGATCTGCTTGTGTATCCTTTTGTACACACAGAAGCAAATGCTTTTCAGTTCTTTTTGTAATCATAGCAGCATTGAATGGACTTTTGTGGTTTTGCAGAATAGTATTAGCAGCCATTTCCCTTTTTGCTTATTGTTCCTTGGATCCAACCCAGTGTATCTGTAGTGAACTAATCTTGAAGACAGGAGCATAGGCAAGCTACTTCTATCTGGCAGTTTTATCAGAGGTGAAGCAGAAAAAATGAAGTGTTATAGGTAAGAAAAAGCTCTGAATTGTTTACAATATGGGCAACACAAGATCTTTTAAAAGGCCCACCAGTCCAATTGTAGGCATACTTTCTCAGAAGCAAGTCTTGCTGGAGTAATGAGACTTACTCTCAAGTAAATGGGCACAGGATTGCAACCGAAGACTTTTCTCGAGCACTGGTGACTTGCATTGACTAACAAAATTAATTTTTACTGGGGTATATCTTGGGGAAAGATAATTTACCATGCACTGAATTACTCTATATACTGAAGCCTAAATCTGAAATTTGGTTTCTATTAAATATTTGCATATGACTTTGTAGAATGCTTTTTAATAAGTACATTTATGTGAACCTAAAGGAGCAGCACTAGAATGTACAAACCACCTGCTCTGGAATAATGCCACTGAAATCTAGCTGAAATTCATGGAAATCACTTCCAAGAATTTCCCCATTTGAAACTTGTGATGAGTAGCATTTAAAAAGATTTTCAGAGTGGAGTGTGAGTGATTGCAAAGGCTTTCCCCCCCAATATGCTTTGTCCTGGATGCATTCCTGTTGTGTTTTCTTACAATTACTATGTAATTAACCTACCCAGAGGCAGAAATGCCTATGTTTCATGACAGGAACAAATCTTTTTTAGGGAAGTCTTACTGTTGATTTAGGACTTTTGCAAAGTCTTGACACAATAGTATAGGTCATACTAGAAAGTAGCAAGATAGACTAGTCCTGGATAGTATTAAAATAAAATGTTTGTGGTTGTCCTTTTTGTTTTATTTGCAAGGTGATATGAATCATAATATATATTGCTTTCAGTTATTTTACTGTGCATTTGTTACATGTTTGTTTTTTAAAATAAAATACAGAAGTTAGAATGCTTTAGTTGAAAGGATTCATATGGTCTAAGATTTATTAACTATTTGTTATGTTTGGCAACAACTATAAACTTGTATACCAACAACAGAAACCTAAAAGTATGAAATTAAAGCATTAATTTTTAAAATTGTTTCTTTTCACATTATGTACTTTCTGGTAATTTGTCTAAGGTAATTACTTCCCATTTTTACTTGAGTTTGCTGGATTAAACATTTAAGATGTTGTTGATGCTTGATAATTTTACATTATAGATTAAGTATCCTTTATCTGGAAATCTCAAATCCAAAATACAGGTCACTCCCCATTTACACAGGAGATACATTACTGTACTTAACTGCAGATTTGTGAAACTGCATATAACAGTGAACTGCCATAGAATCATAGCTGGAGGGTCTAGAAAATGCCTAGAGAGGATGCCGGCAGAAGTTGACCATAGAGTTATGCTGGAGGACTTCCCAATGCCTAGAGTGACCACCTCCAGCGTGACTCTATGGTCTTCCAGATGCCTAGAGAGTCCTTTCCCCCAATCGCAGCTAAGTGAAACTGCGGGAATATTGTGTATAAAATTACCTTCAGGCTATGTTTATAAGGTTTATATGAAACATAAATGAATTTTGTGTTTAGACTTGAGTCCCATCTCCAAGACACCTCATTGTGTATATGCAAATATTACATGCTTTTATTACAATAAATAAATAAATAAATCCAAAATGCAAAACACTTCTGGTCCCAAGGATTTTGGATAAGGGATACTTAAGTTCTACTTTAAACCCATCCAGGAAAATAATGGCTGGAATTCAGGATAAGACTTAGGTCTATGCAAGTGGGAAATATAACTGAGCAACGTCCATAGGGGAACCAACAAAGTGAGTGATAAGCATTGATCCCGATGCGCAATGGCTAGGGACTGCCAGTGTGCATCAGGAGAGCCCAGTGGCACTCTTGCTGTTGCCCTGATATGAATTTCACAATTCACCAGGAGGGTTCCATAGCACCTCTGTTATGTAGCTAAGTATGAAGTATGCATAAAGTTACACAACATAAACCATGCTATAGAATTGTGGCCAATGAAAGAAAAAGTAAACACATAATTATTTTGCCCTAGCTGTTAATATGAAAGCTCTAGACAATGGGAACGTGCTGTTCCATTTCCCTGCTTTAACTGTTATTAAAAAAGTAGATAGCTGATGAATTAAAGGGCTGCTGAGACAGTTTGTGTGAACGAAGGATCTAAATTGCACTCTCCTTCCTAGTAAAATATCAAGTTAGCCATTTGTGTCTGCCTTTAATGTATCTCAGAAATTGTTCTCCACACAAAGCTAGGTATGTGCCCACCTACGTTACTTGGGTGAACTAGTTTTACTGACAAGATGCTGCATGCCAACAACTACAGGATGACCCCTGTATCTGCGGGACATACGTTCCTGGACTTACTGTGGATACCAGAAACTGGGGAGAATAGAGAGCCCTATTAAAACGAATGACTTCAAGGGGGAGCATACCATAGAGTTGCGCTGGAGGATCTAGAGATTCCTAGGAAGAACACCTCTCTAGGCTTCTAGGTCCTCCAGTGTGACCTAATGGTCAGCTTCTGACAGAAGCATACCATAGAATCATGCTGAATGATCTAGAAGAGACCTAGAGAGACCATATTTTTTGGGAGCAGGTAAGTGAATCCATGGGTACTGGTCCCACAGATACGCGGATCATACCAAACTTCATGAACATGAACGTGTAACCCTGCATTCATTTTGAAATGAAAGTACAGTAGGACCCCTGTATCCACTGGGGATTGCTTCTGGGCAGGGGCGTGGATACTGAAAACCATGGATAATAGCGAATGCCATTCAAAATAATGGGACTTCCAGTTTAAAATACCATAGAGTTGCCTTGGAGGACCTAGAAAATGGCTAGAGAGGACACATATTCTAGGAAGACTATGGTAGGTAGGCTGTTTTGTGTCCCATGGATAATGAATCAGTGGATACAAGATCCTATTGTATCTGCCAATTCTAGTAACTATACCTTTAAAAGATTACTCATTTACTTTATTATTGAATGCACCATCATTAAAGTCAACCTCAACACATCCCTAGCAGTTTTCCCCTCAGTCCTATATAGCTCAAGGAGCCCTGGACAATGGAGGCAACATATAATGTAACAAGATCTGACTTCTGTGAACATAAGATGTGGGAAGTTGGTTTATTTTATGTTTATCCATGTGTTCTTCATGAATGAATCATTTGAAGGGGAGAATGGGACTGTGTTCACTGACCCTGCCTCTCTGTCCAACAATACAAGAGGGAAACATGGAGCTCACTGTAAACATGCAGCTGCCAAGCACAATTTAGAACCATGATCACTCCAAAAGCCTACACCAGAAAAGACTTCTGGGGGTTGGAGAGCCTATTATTCATTCACAGCAAGAATATGCACCAAGAACCTAGTGGCACTTAAAAAAATTAACAAGTTTTATTTGGTGTATGTTTTTAATGGATTGCAGTCCACAAAAGCTTATGCCAAATAGCACTTATTAATCTCTCTGCTTCAGACCTCCAGCACGTAAATAGTGTGTGGGAGACAAGCAAAGTCCTCCCCTCACCACCTCACACAAGCAATTCAGTACTGAAAGAGAGCCCCCCCCCATTTTATTAAAAGAGCACCACCTATAGCTACTATTAAAATAACACCAAGTTTGATTTTAAGGATTTTATTAAGAATTCAAAAAATTGAGAGACACCCCTAATATGTAAGTATACAAATAATGTCCAAGCATGCATTAATTAGGACAAAACAAAACAAAAACAACCCCCCACACACACTTAAAATGATGAGTAGCATTATGTAGCAACTGGTTCACATTCATTCCCAATGAGAATGGTAGCTTTTGGAGATTCTGCCACATCTGAGGAAAAAAAGTTTTTAAAATGCATTACCTCATTTCTTTTAGCTAATGAAATGTGTAAATACGTATTAGGTTCTGGCCTATGGCGTTACTGTGGCTGGTGTCACCCCTCCCTCCAACGGCATCACTTGGTGTGGTTTGGCCTTTCCGCACCCCCCAATACCTGCTGCCACTGGTTCTGGCTCTTTTGATAGCTGATGATGTGAATTGTTAAATACACTGATCCAAAGAGAATGTCATAAATTCACAGTGCAATCCTTTATCAGTATATCTATTCAAAAGTAAGCCAGGCTCAGTTTAATGACAGTTACATTCAAGTAAGTGGATATAGGAACTGGCAGTGTGGTGTAGTAGTTTGAGTACTGACCTACAATTCTGGAGATCAAGGTTTTGATTCCCTGGTCAGCTATGGAAACCCACTGGGTGACTGGGCAAGTCACACTCCCTCAGACTCAGAGAAAGGCAAAGACAAATCCCCTCTGAACAAATCCTGCCAAGAAAACCTCATGATAGGTTTGTCTAAGGGACGCCACAAGTCGGAAAATGACTTGAACACACACAGCAGCAATAATCTTATTAGCAAGTTAGGATAGCATTAAGTCCAGCTTTTAACATTGTTGTAACCCACTTTCTTGGTTGTTGTGGAAGTTGCCATTTTTTACTACAGTGCAATGACCAAAATTCCCACCGACAACCTCTTTTTAAGCAACTTGAATCTTCCAAGGGCCCCCCGGAAGTCCCTGCAGATGCTTCTTGCAGTGTGTCCAGCTACATTAAAATAGCTAGACGTGTCTCTGCTGATCCCCTTGCTCTTCAATGACACTGTAATGGCTATATTGGGGGGGGGGGAGGAGGGCATTGTTGTTTACAAAGGTAGGTTTTTAGGAGGTAGCATCAAAAGACCTAGCTCTGTACAGGCAAGATGTACATCTTCCAATGTGGGATCTCAGCCAGAACTGCAGCATCTGGTGAGAATCCTGTTGAGGCAATACACTAGTGTAAAATCTTTACATAAGCAGTTGTGCTTTCTCACAGGCCGCCAAAGTGCTATCCCTGTTGTGTGTGCCTTCAAATCGTTTCCTACTTATGGTGACCCTATCATGGGGTTTTCTTGGCAGGATTTGTTCAGAGGGGTTTTGCCTTTGCCTTCCTTGGAGGTTGAGAGAATGTGACTTGCCGCAAGTCACCCAGTGGGTTTCCATAACTGAGCAGCGATTCAAACCTGGTCTCCAGAGTTGTAGTTCAACACTCAAACCACTACACCATACTGGCTTGCTATCCCTAATGCAGCCCAAATCATTCTGGAAGCGCACACATAACCTTCTCACATTTGACTTGGTAGGTAGGAAAGGAATTGACCATTGTACAATTGGTTGCACAACTGTGGGATCTAGCATAGTTATGCTAATGCACATTTACAACATACAAAAAGCACAGAGGCTCTTACTCTTTCTGTCATGCTCCTTAACCTACATTAAGTTGCCTAGTTTCACAGCTAGAAAAAAAACAACAACACCAGAATGAATGAGCAGCCCTCCTCTGCAAAATAGCAAAACCACTGAGACACCAAGCTCAGAATCCGAAACTGTTTTATTATTATAATAAGCAGCATCCTGTTTAAGTTTCATCTGTTAAAGCAGCTCTAAGTGCTAGCTTATAGAAATAACTCCTAGTAGCAAGCTGTTCATCTAGCCAACCAAACAAAAGGATCTACTGAAATGCACTGTGGTTACTCACCTTCTGTTAAGTCAACAAAACTGTCTGTGTTGTTTGGTAAAGGGATGGAAATCCCCATGGCTTTACGGATTCCATATGTGCTCACAATATCACCTGGAGCCACTTGCTGTGCAAGCTCTTTCAGATTACTGGTCACTTTCTCAGCTGGAAAAGTTGCAACAATACATGGACATAACTTTTTATGAGGCTTATCTGAACTTTCTGTACGTTGCCCACATGGCATGAAGGTGTGCCCAGGGAGCCCTGGTGGTGCAGTGGTTAAATGCCAGTACTGCAAGCCACCACGTTGCAAGTTCGATTCCAGCGGGCTCCAAGGTTCACTCAGCCTTCCAACCTTTCGTAGGTCGGTAAACTGAGTACCCAGTTTGTGGGGGCAATTAGCTAACACACATTGGAAACCACTTAATGCAGTGTAGATGTGTAAATTTGCTATTGCTTAAAACAATTTGTAACCTGCTCTGATAGCCTTGTGGCTGAAGAGCGGGGTATAAATAACTAACTAAATAAAAAAATACAAGATCAGTCTCCCATATTCAGAGGGTGTAAGAACCCTAACGTGAAAGCATAAAACACATCACACCATGTTCTCCATTACTGCATTTCTAAGCATATTAACTGGAATGATGACAGTTGTATAAAGGACTGTTGGGAGTATTCTCATCTGTCTCCACCACCAGCCATAATGGGGCGTAACAACATAGGAAAAATCTGGCTGAAAACCACTTGCTTTTTCCTCCTCATCCCCTTTTTCATTTTGTCTTAACAGGGCCAATGACCAGCAATATTTTGAGTCATATCTGCTGAGTCAAAATGCTTTAAATAAATACACAACCAACTTTCCAAAGCAGTTGAATCACATTAAAAAGAAAGCACTGTTTTTTTAATACCTAGTTCTTAACCTGAGAACTAAAACATACAGAATTGCTTTGCTTAATGTTTAAAAAAGATTTACAGCACAGTCCTATATACATCTGCTCAGCTGCACTAAGTTTAATGTGGTTTACTCCAAGGTTAAGTAGATAGAGGACTGCAGTCTTTGTGTGCCATGGGAACCATACTTACCCAAATGGATCTCCTTGTAAGACGGACCCAAGAGGCAAATCATGTTAGGAGGTGGTTTTGTACTCAGACGTTCATTCTGAGCATCCTGAAGTTCCCTAAGCAATTTTGTGGTTTCGTCAAGTTTTCGCTGGAAGATTTCAGCTTCTGTTAAATTGAAAATGAAAGTTGCAGGAAGACGTCAGCTTGGTTGGAACATACTAAGAAGTTTTCCAAATTAACAGCTGCTGCACTAACTCCACTCACCTTCAGAGTCAAACTCCTCCACAGGCATCCCAAAATTGGTTACTGCTCTCAGTGCTGTAAGCCTCTCCTTAGTGAGAGAGGAGTCAAACTTGTTGGCAGGATCTGCTTCCACAATCTGTAGATGGCAGCAAATGCATGCTCATAAAACCCAGCAAGAGTAATTTGGACGAAATAATTAAATCAAGCAGTGAATGTTCATTCTGATTGAGGGATATATAAATATTACAGGTAGCTTAGAGCACTGAAGTTGATTCTCAGCATTAGGGTGGGCAAAATGAGGCCCTGGGACTGGCTGTGACTATCAAGACTGTTTTGGTACCTCCAGACAACCACCTGGTAAAAAAGGATAAACTGCTTCTTGGAAACCTCCAAGATTGCCGATTCACCATTTAAATAGGTTATAGCCACATATACCTTGGAAGAATGAAGACATGATACAAAAGGAAAGGGGATGGCAGTAGGGGAAGGGATTACGTCTAGCATTCTCTTCTCTCCCTCCTTGGCCAGGGCAATGGCAGCTGGGATGCAGGGAGGGCCACTCTGCTTCTGGGCTAAGGCAAGATGGAGTTGTGCTTCTCTTAACTTACTCTTAACTCTTAACTTCTCTTAGCGTACCTTACCTTACAAATTGTTAACTTGTCAATTTCTTGCCCTCAGGCTTATAATGTTCATATAAAGATGAGCACCAGCATTAGCAAAATATCATTCAGAACACCTGACTGGCATATTGTTAAAGAAGACAACTTGTTTTTATTACAAGGGCTGCCAGTTAATTGCTGCCAGTTAAAGGGCTGCCAGTTAATTTCTAATGCTACGTAACGGGAAGGTAACTGTTCCTGTTATACATATGTATATAAAATTTTATACTTATGGTCCAGTGAAACACATAGTGTAACTGGCTTGCTTCTGACCCTTGTGCTGCCTACGGTTTCAATAATGTTTACAATTATATTACCTCTACGTCCTTGGACGTATCAGCCCTTGAGCGTGGACCTTCAGTTTCCACTGCTGTTTGTACCTGGAAAAGGACCAAATAATGTTATGATATATTGAAATAAAAACTGCATTTTACCCTTCATATAATTCAGGAAAACCACTATTAAGGCCTTAGATTGCTCAAATCTCTTTGATGCTATACTCCCCTGAGAGTGCGGGCTTTCCATGTTGCCTCAATGGTGCAGGAACAAAAAATAACAGTGCTGTGGCTCCCATATCATTCAGGTAATGTTAAAAACCCAGTTTCTCTCTCTCTCTCTCTCAGTCCTCAATGGGATTTGAGTAGCCTATGAAGTAGACTGCAGCCTTAATTTATAGGAAAAATACAGAATATCCAGTGAGTTAATTAATCCTCACTACAAGGAATAAACCTCTCAATGGTAGCTTCACCTGGAGTTCCAGCAGAAACCAGCCAAGGGTTTATTTGAAATATAAAATGTACATAGAATCACAGAGTTGGAAAAACCACAACGGCCATCTAGTCCAACCCTCTGCCATGCAGAAATACCCAATCAAAGCATTCCCGACAGATGGCCACCCAGCCTCTGTTTAAAAACCTCCAAAGAAGGAGACTCCACCATACTCCCAAGCAATTCATTTTTCATATTTCTGAAGTTTTTATCTGAATTGACAAGCTGAGATCTTATAACATCCTGGCAGAGTAGAATTTTCTGCTAAAGTATTTAAGGAAGAAAGTGAAAGCTGCTTCTCTATAAGATGTCTCCCCAGTACTCAAAAACAACCCCATGTAGCTCTGCAACAATCAGCTGCTAAGGATATGAAGCTACAATTGGCAGCCTCCTAATTTGTAGCACACCAGGATGGGGCCTTGCAGGAAGAGGTACTGGATATCTCCTTCTGCAAAGTCCAAAAAATAAGATATGCAGGCATAACCCCCACATACACTTGCTTAGTCTGGCCACCTGCATATCCTTCCCTTAAACCAGGGAAGGGCAACTGCAGAGGGCACAGGAGCTGAAATGTGCCCCTGTGCCCTTCTGTGGGCCACTCCCACCTTGAAATTAGCTGCTGTGCTGTGCACAGCAAAAACCTCAAGACAATTATTCTCTAATAATTAGATTACTGCAAACAATGTCAATTAACTATGGAAAGTTTCTGTGTAAAAGCTGCAAAGATACCAGTTTTAAGTGTGGCCCTATCTTTCTCAAAATACACCTTATGACAATTCAAAACCAATGTATCTAGATGATATTTCACATCCTATCATGTGCTATATGAACACCTGCTGAAAAAAAACAAGGCTACTATGACTGTATATTCAAGGCTGTACAGTCACCTTCTCTGGGGGGATGTGGAATGATCTAAACCAGTGTTTCTCAACCAGGATTCCCCAAGAGGTTGCTAGAGGTTCCTTAAGACATTGTGATTGTGGTGGGGGGAGCAATAGCAGTATATAGAATAATGTTTATGCAGGGGTTACCTGAGACCTGAACATTATTTCAAGGGTTCCTCTAGGATAAAAGGGTTGAGAAAGATTGATCTAAACAATAGTAAAGCATGGCTAAACCAGGGAGCCCTGGTGGCTCTGTGGTTAAATGCCAGTACTGCAGCCACAATGTTGTGAGTTCGATCCTGCAGAGCTCCAAGGTTGACTCAGCCTTCCATCCTTCCGTAGGTCAGTAAAATGAAAACCCATCTTGTTGGGGGCAATTAGCTAACACGTTGTAAACCGCTTAGGGAGTGCTTTGGCACTGATAAGCGGTATAGAAATGGAAGTGCTATTGCTAAAAAACACATGCGTTTTCAGATGTCTGACCAAACAGTAGCAAACAAAGGAAGATTTTTCTTCTCTGTCATGTATTAACATCTTCAGTGCCATGATTTTAAATCCCACATTTACAGATACTAACACACAAATAGTCTCACCATCTCTAATTCTCTGAGTGAACGTGAATGCCCTCCTTGAGTCAAGACATCCAGCAAGCTGTCGGCCATTACATATGGGTACTCTTGAGACTTTGCCAAAAACTCATTAATGCTAAAGATCAAAGGAACAGAGTTACATGCCAGTTGATTTATAATAAACCATATACAGGGGTCAGGGGAGAGACAATAGGCTTGTCTTTCACGTTACTCGGCTGCCTTTGGTCCTCCAAGCAACCAGGTGGTGACTCAGAACCCAGGAAAAATCCTTTGGATCTGGTCAGTTCTTTGCTGTTTAAACTCACATCAATTGCCAATCCAGTACTTTAGGGTCAGGAGCATTAAGTAAGGAGCCATAACCATTGTATCCTCTTTTCATTTATAGTACGACTCCCATATCCACAGGGGATACTCCTGGACTTACTATGCCATACTGGCTCCTTAGTCAAAAACAGTCTTGTTCATTTGTTAAATACTTACTTAAAATTTCCTTGATTAGAATCTTCTCCATAAGTGGAGTAGATCAAATCTGAATCATCCTTGCTGATATTTGCAAATGTGGAATCATAAGCTGGTGCATAAGAGCTAAAGGGCCCATAGTTCAAGTACATCACTAATAAAAAGAAAAAGAAAAAAAAGAAGAGGGCAGGAATTAACACCCTTAAAAGAGCCAGGTTATCCAATCTGCATGATAAATACTGACACTGAAAACTTTTAGAAACAGATTCTTTATTCATAGATTTTTACCACTCATTGGAAGAAGAGGTACTACTTCTTGATTTAGACCTCCAACCACTTTAAAACTACTTCTGCTCTCCTGGGTAGAGTAAAGCAGACCCTTTCTGTCTCCCTGGCACCAGCAAATGGCTGCTCTTCCAACAGTGCTTGTTCCAGTGGAAGACAGAAAGTACATTCTGGGCCCTGTTTAAGAGATAAGACACAGGTTTTGCAGTCATAGTATTCTATCAGTTGAGAGACTGGAACTTTAAGTTTGTTGACAGTGACAAGGGAGTGCTTAGCATCACTACCGTTCTGTTTCACCCTGTACCTGACTGGCTTGTGCATGTCTTTGCACAGTACAAATGCACTGCTTGTGACCCTGCACTGGAACAGAATCTTTTGTACCTGCTCCTTACCACTTTAGCCTTGAACATTTCAGATTATAGGTCTCAACTGTTTATTTCATACCATACCACACCAGAGCTAAATTCAACAGCTGTTGAGTAATTAAAACTGATGTTTCTGTTAATAACTTTTTAACCCAGATTTAACCAGAACACATGGTTTGAGACCAAGGAAATGTTGCTTCTGCTAATCCAAATTAGTTTAACAGGAACACGATTGCATGCCATACCCTGATGACAAAACACACCTCTGACACTGAGTAGATATCTTATAAGCCTCAAGTCATTTCTTTCAACTCTTGTATAAATTAGGTTATGTGAAGCTCTGTCATTCATGAAATGCATGTCTTGTTTCAGGTAAAAGTACATTGGCTAAGAGAGAAAGCTGTGGGTATATTCAGCTCTGATAAAAGTTAACCAGTCAGCATAGTAGTTAAGTTTTAAGCAGTTAACTACAAATGTTACATATTTTAAGAAATCAAATAAAGACCGAATAAAAAATCTAGCTCTTGCTTAAAATCCCCCAGCTCATTCTAGCAGTTGTCAATGCATGAAATGTGGTCCTTTCAGCAACATTTGTTTCTGCTAACCAACAACTCTATTTTCTGCTGGCTACACCAGATTTTCACCAAGAAGCCAATGATCCCAACATTTAACTCTCTTTAGTTTATATAAACCCAAGAAGTTATGCAATAAATTAACCTCTGCCTCTCCCCCTCACATATGTAGTATCTTTTTTTACACGGGGTTTACGACATTAATCACCTACAGAGGGCCAAAACAAAGGTCAATACTCTTCTAATAGAGAAATTGGTAACAGTTTTAAAATTTGTAAGAAAAACATTGTAAGGGCCAAGTTCACACTGACATCACATCACATCAGTCTACATAAAAGCATCATTTGCTCTATTTTCAAAAGCCACTTCTTGAAGTGTTAGCCACTTCAAGAATGCCATTATTAAACTTAAGTAAGACAAAATTAATTGTTCAGTCCTCTGATTCATTAACTATCTTTCAACTATCTTTGAAAGATCCAACTGTCTTTCAAATCACTTTTTAGCCTTTGTTCCAGAAGGCTTAACTCTGGCAGCCTGGTATCCTCTACAGGCTAAATTTAATAACGACGACAACGAATTATTCTTAATAAAGCGCAAATCTGTAGTTAGCTGTTGGAGACTGGAGAAGAGCCATTTTAAAAAAAGTAAGGAACTGTTCTTTTAAAGTCAGGTTGGAATGTGTATGAATGTATTTCTAAATGTGGCCACACAAGTTTGCCACCCTTGGCACCCATCCACTCTGACAGATTAAGGAAATCCCTGGTCCTAGTGGCAATTGAGCAGAAAGTGCCACTGAGGTAAAAGAGAAATATTTGGCATACAGGAAAGAGAAGCAGCAACTGGAAAGGCCTGGACCTCTTGGAGAGAGAGAAGACAGGGAAAGTGACTGAAGAAGTTTAGAGGAGTGGAGGTAGGAAGAGATGGTTAAGGAGAAGACTCTGGCTATCACAGATGGCTGAAAAGGCGAACAGCATGGAGAAGAGAGCAGGCACAGCCAAAAACATCAACACCACATCTCTAGGGCAGAGAGAAAAGAAAGACAGTTCTTAAGGCCTAGGAAAGGGAGTGGGGTTAGTCAAGGTTGCCTCTTTTGGATGTATTTTACCACACTGCAGGAGCTAGGCTCAAGCTATGGATACTTTCCTCTCCAAGCATGCTTTGTACGGTTCAGCAAGTAATCAAAAGGTTAATCTGCCTCCTCAAAAGGCCTTTTCTATTTTCAGAGGGCATTAAAGTGGGGGTGTAGGTGGAGGGAGAATTAATTTGCATCTTCTCCAGGTTTTCCCCTTCCATCCATGTTCCATCGGCATCACTTAAGAAGGGTGAAGATTTGTCTGCTACCTTCAGGTCAGGGACATCTAGCAGTGCTTGTTTGTAGCATTCAAAAAGAATTTTGTGTGATAAATTAACATAGCCAGTAAACTGTGTCAAGTGCAACTTTCTAAATTCATGATCTCACAATCAATTCTGTTCATGAAAGCATCTTGCAAAAGCATGGCATGAGGAAGATTTTAAATTGGAATAGGAGAAAAAAATTACATTCACTGTCAAAAAAAGCATCTCTCTTTACTACAAAAAAATTGCCCACTTGCCGCAAAGCAAACAACCTGAAACAGCACTAGGAAACAAACCACACACACACACACAAAATATTAATCTGAACACCATTCTGGTTCAGAATTAAGGACGCATAGGCAAACTACATTTGCATTTAAAGGCCATGTGGGTCTTGTGACTCTCAAACCTTTGGAAGTTATAGCTTGTGGCTCTTAGAGGTTCTGAAATTTGGGCCAGCATTGGCATACAGCAAAATATTCTCAAATATATTTCTATTTGATTAATTCATTTATTCTCGCTGTTTTTTCTCTCTAAGAAATGAAGATATATATATATTTTTAGCAGAGAACAGCAGCAGGTCTTACCTGGAGTAACTTTGTTCCTTTTGTCCTCTTTGAAACCTTGTAATGTATTCACACCTGACTGAAGTCTTCCGGCTGTCACACCAAGCTTCACAGAATTATGACCAAGTTCTATGACCCAAGAAAGACACACGAACAAGAAAAAGTTATGTAACTGAAAATTAAAACACAAAACCTCATTGTATTGGTTTCAACATACAGTTGTCCCTCCACATTCACGGATTTGGCATTCACGGTTTTAAGTATTCACGGCTTGAAAATATTCTTTAAAAAAATAATAATCCAAAAAGCAAAACTTGATTTTGCCATGTTATATAAGGGGCACCATTTTGCTATGCCATTGCATATAATGGGACTTGAGTATTCACAGATTTGGGTATTCACGGGGGGTCCTGGAACCAAACACCAGCGAATGTGAAGGGACAACTGTATATCTAAAGTCTCCCTTGGATGTCTGCATGATTTTTCTAAAAGCCCTTGTGAGAATAAATCCTGACAAATATTTTCTTAGAAACCCCTTAGTCAACTACAGATTCAATTACAAGCCATTAAAACACATTAAGAAAACAAAAATTGAAGAACCAACAACCACACAACCAAGATGTTAATCTATATGCATATTTACTGATCTAAAAGCTGTTTAAATAGTTAACTTTTCCATATGGCAATGTGTGTGTATGTGCCTTCAAGTCACCTGAAGACTTACTGTATTGCAACCCCATGAATTTCACAGGGTTTTCTTACTTCACAGTAAATATAATCATGAAGTTGAACTATTTGTATGGCTGTTCACAGTCACTAGCTTTTTTTTTTTTGTATGCTCATCACCATATCTGAAGTTGTCTTAAAACTAATAGCCCAAAGCATGACAGTTGGATCCTCAATGCAGGAGAAATTGCTGTACCCTCAAGGCCATACTGAGGAGCCCACCAAGGTTTCTTTGTTTTATTCAAGCAAATGGACAACTGAATTGTAAATTGGTTCATCTGGCTCAGTGGCTTCTACTGTAATAGGAAGAAACTCCCTAAAGCAGAGTGAGCAGCATGGTGCTGCATACTGCATACAGGTGGCACCCAATGTTATGTCCTCCACCCAATTTCCCCACTGTTAATGTTTTTACTTAAAAAACAAAATAGGAAAACTGTGTTCTAGGAAGCCACAAGTAAACACAAATCTCCATTAAAACCAAGCACAGGCTGTGCCCCCTGCACCTTCCCTCCAAAGGGTTTTTTTTTTTTTTGGTAACTAGAATTGGACTCCTGGAGGGCTGCACGTTATCCATCCCTGGACAAGTCTTCATGCTTCAGCAGGACATACATAAAAAACTGACATGGAATGTTCTAAGATTTTAGGTCACTATTCCCTTAAGCCATTCCTATCAATGAGACACTATTTTGCCTTCAGTGGGTTAATTTTTTCAATCAGAGACAAATTAAGCTCAAATACAGACTGAAAACAGACATGTGAGCCATGGGAATTGTAAGGAAAACTCATGATGTGTGCGGTACAGCCTCCAGAGATGTCTTCAATGTCTCTGCTAAGTGGAGAAAATCCACTGATAATACACACCACTAACAGAAAAGATGGTTAAAATTTGTCATTCCAAGCATTACCCCCTGTGTTATTTTCTGCTGGATTAAGAAGTCCCAGGGTGGTTGTGCCATCAGGTTTTCTTCGTTCAAATTCACACTGAAATAAAAGATCAAGCCATTAAAACATGTCTCTTGTGCCCAGCTTGAAAAGCTAGTACGACACAGAGCCATACATAATTTAGTAGGCTCTTTTGCTCATTACTTCAATTAATGGTTATTATGAGACTTGATTTAGATTTTTAATGATATTAAGCCATCACTACATCAAACCAAGGGGATTTAAAGGTGTCCAACTTAAAGGTTTCTCTATTATACGTATCCTTTTGTCTATTTACCTGACCATTAGCAGGCCGTCTTGTTAATTTTCCTCCCGATTCTCTAATGATACGTTCAATCAATTCTTGTTCCCTCTCTAAATTATTGTTCCTTATTTTTTCTTCAAGTAGATCTTTTTCTTTCCTAAAAAAAACAAAATGGACCAAAAAAACCCACATGCATTACTGTATTCATTCCTAGTATATAAGGCTACTAAGGGAAGCTGAGTACCACTAAATCAAAAACATGCTGTCCTTGAAATACGTGCAGTTCAATAACTGGTCAATACCAACATGTTCTTCTTAGTTCAAAAGATGAGCAAATGGCCATTTGGTAGTGGAAGGGGAACTCATCTGCTGGTAATCTGCCTCCTTCAATGTGCATGTCATCATCTTCAGTCTGCAAATCTGACTAGAGAGACAAATTCTTGCATTCCTTTTTTGCACCTGAACATCTACTAGAGTACAGAATGGTAGTTAATTTAATCCTATAATAGAAAAGTTTCGGCGACATTAAGAACTTAAGAAGAGCTATGCTGGATTGGATCAAAGCTCTGTCTCGTCTAACAGTCTGTTCACTCTGTGGCCGTTCAGATGCTTCATGGAAGCCTGCCAGTAGAACATGAATGCAATTGCATCTTCTGTGGCAGTACTACTCAGACTATTTGACATAATGGACTGGTAATCAATTTTATTCCAGCATGCCAGGGACTGGCACCATATTTATGCCCCATGAAAGCAATTGGTTCATTCCTGGAAACAGACCAAGGACAGGCAGCCAATGACACAGGGACTGGCACCAGTCCAGGGACCACCACTTTTGAGTGGCACTGCTCTATGGCAATTAATTTTACATCTACTATTACGTTAGCCACTTAGAGTTCTAGCAAAGAAATGTCACTGATTCCAGGGGAAAAGAGCTAAAGGCTGTTTTCACACAAGAATACTGCCAGATCAGGCCATAGGTCCACTTAGTTCAATTTCCTGTGGCTGAAGTGCCCTACCATACGTCCAGGCTTAACAAATGCTAAACTTGCCACAGCAAGAGCAAAGCTGTCGTAAGCATGATAAATTGCCAGTCTTCTTTCCAACTCTGATGCTGCAAAGGCATGCCAATCATCCAATGGCTGCACAGTGATCCTTTCCATTTCCCCAGCTCCAAAGCTGAGACTTGAGGGTTGTTTGGCAACTACATGGAAAAGATGCACAAAACCAATTGACATACAGTATATTCCGGCGTATAAGACCCCCCCCCCCCAATTTCCAGCCAAAAATCTAGGCTTAGGCATATATTCACCATATAAGACACCCCCCCCACACAATTTGGCTGGCTTGCTAACTGGCTGGGGGAGCCTTGCTAGCTGATCCTCTTTGTTTCCCAACTCACGAGGATCTCCTCGTGAGTTGGGAAAGTGAACAGGATCAGCTGGCAGGGCTCCCCCAGCCAGCCAGCTGCAACATTCGCCCCTCTCTTCAACCTTCCAAGCATGACTCGAAGGTGGAGAAAAGGGGCGAAAATGCCCAGTTTGCCTCAGCAGCCCCCTTCCCTCCGTCTTGGCTCTCCCGAAGGAGACCAAGGTGGGGGAAGTGGGGGCGGCTGCGGCAAACCCCTAGATTCGCCCCCTCTCCCCACCTTCAAGGAAGGTGCGGAGAAGGGACGAACATGCCCCGTTTGGCTCCACAGCCCCGATCCCTCCTTCTGGGCTCCCTTCCGAAGGGAGCCCAGAAGGAGGACGTGGGGCCGTGGAGCCAAATCCCGGGATTTGTCCCCTCTCCCCACCTTCAAGGAAGAGGGAGAGAATCTAGGAGTTTAACTCCGCAGCCCCGATGCCTCCTTCTAGGCTCCCTTTGCAAGGGAGCCCAGGAGAAGTCATCGGGGCTGCAGAGTTAAATGGGGCATCTTCGCTCGCTCTCCCCACCTTCAAGGAAGGTGAGGAGAAGGGGCGACAATGCCCATTTGGCTGCACAGTGTGGGTTGGGGAATGAGGGATGGCTAGCTGGCTGGGGGTGAGGTTCTCCCTCCTCCCGTGATTCCCCAACCCACGAGGAGGCTGCCCAGCCTCCTCGTGGGTTGGGGAATGCGGGATGGCCAGCTGGCTGGGGGGGCTGGATGGAGGGGCTTTGGGGAGGGTGGAAGGGTGGCTGGAGGGAGGGGGGTTCTCAGCCACCCACCCCCTCCCCGAAGCTGTGATCTCAAGTGGGATCGCGGCTTTGGGGAGGGGAAGTGGCTGGAGGGAGGATGCTGAAGGAAGGGGGCTTCGGGGAGGGTGGAAGGGTGGCTGGAGGGAGGGGGCTTTGCAGCCACCCACCCCCTCCCTGAAGCCATGATCTCAAGTGGGATCGCGGCTTTGGGGAGGGTGTGGTGGCTGGAGGGAGGATGCTAGAGGGAGGAGGCTTCAGGGAGGGTGGAAGGATGGCTGGAGGGAGGGAGCTTCGGGGAGGGTGGAAGGGTGGCTGGAGGGAGGGGGCTTCGCAGCCACCCTCCCCCTCCCCGAAGCTGCAATCTCGAGTGGGATCATGGCTTTGGGGAGGGGGGGATGGCGGCTGGAGGGAAGGGGCTTTGGGGAGGGTGGAAGGGTGGCTGGAGGGAGGGGCTTCGCAGCCACCCACCCCCTCCCCAAGCTGCAATCTCGAGCCGGATCGTGGCTTTGGGGATGGGGGGTGGCTGGAGGGAGGACGCTGGAGGGAGGGGGCTTCGGGGAGGGTGGAAGGGTGGCTGGAAGGGGGGGCTTCCCAGCCACCCACCCCCTCCCCGAAGCCACGATCGGGAGCCGGATCGCGGCTTCAGGGAGGGTGGAAGGGTGGCTGGAGGGGGGGGGGCTTTCCAGCAACATTCGCCCCCCTCCTCTGTCCTCGGTTGCTCCCGAAAGGGGGAGAAGGCAGAGGAGGGGGGCGAATGAACCGTAAGCACTTTGCCTCACCCCCCCTCTTGATCTCCTGCCTCTTCGCTCCATTTGGAAAGGGAGCAAAGAGGCAGGAGTTCAGACAGCGGGGTGAAGCAAAGTGTATCTGGTGTATAAGACGAGCCCTGATTTTGGAGCCTATTTTTCAGGGCTCAAACCTCGTCTTATACGCCGGAATATACGGTACATTCACCCCACTTTACATCCCTCTTCAAAGCAGAAAAGATAGGCAGAGTGAAGCAATGAGCTCCGCTTCCTGAAGGCACCACATGAACTTCGGGGAAGTGCCAATGAACAGTGCATATTCCCACTGCCTCCAAACCTGATTTTTCGTTTGGCAAATTCTGGTAGGGGAAAGGTCTGGCAACTACAGTTTTCAGCTTAGTGGCTGAATCCTGTACGAGATATATGCCTCTGGAAAGCCTTCAAGCAAACCCTTTTGTTGCTTTGCGGTAAATGGTATACTGTTTCTGTACATGGAGGTTTGATGTAAACACTATGAATAGCAGTTGTTGATATGCCAACTGTTCCCCCATGAATTTGTTGAATCTCCTTTTATAGCCTTCTAGGTAACCTGCTATCAACACACTCTAGGACCACCTGCTTCTGCATTGCAGAAATGAAAGAAACACTTAGCCCTTGCAGAATAATCACTTTTTGTGCTCTTTGCTGGGAGTTTTAAAGGCACGGAGATTGGTGTCCATTGAGTCTGCTTCTTTTCCATGAGTATCATCATCTTCTCCACCAGACTGTAGACCTGATTTATCTTTTTGCTTCCGAGCTTTTTGAAGGTCTGCCATGAAGTCAATACTTTGTTTCAAGCTCTGAATTCTTTCCTAAGGAAACAAAGCACAGTGATTCCAAAATTTCTCATTTGATCCCCATTCCATAACTGAAAAGCCGCCTAATCAGAATGGACATTTGTGAATTAAATGCCTTTCTTTTAGGTAACAAAAAGAACTTGGAAATGTTACTTTCTAGACTACAACTCCCAGAATCCTCCAACAAACATAGATAGTGACTGCAGTCTACTTTGGAGCTTAGTTTCCCAAAGTAACTCTTCCTAACTCTTCCAAAGAAAGTGACAGAGATGGAATAAGTGTATGAGAATTGTATGGAGACTTTGAAAGAGTGTAGCAAACAAGGGCACCTTAAACCCTTGTATCAATTTGCAAGAGCTACACACTTGTTACTTCAAAGCAACAATTACATTTTGCACTTACAAAGTATCATCAAACCAATGTTACAGCACAACCCTGAGCAAATCAGATGTGAGTAAACTGAGCTCAGTGGGATGTACCATTTATTTTATGACTGAAGCCTGAAGATTTATGGAGGCAAGATTACCTACGGTCAAGGAAGTAGTGAATTCATATTTCTTACATATCATCCAAATACTTATTAAATTATCCCAGATCAGAACAATATCTTAACATTTACGATGATTAAAAAGGAAGATATCAAACAAAAGGCTGGGTTCCCCCCCCCCCACAATATTAAAGACAAAAGGTACGATCTGACAGTAACATTCCACACACTTTCTAAGCTACAATTCTTCTAAAACATTTTATTCTTTAACATAATTACCTGGCTGAGTATTTTCATTCCTGAATGCAAGAGTTTTTTTGCAGCCTTGTAATAAATAGTCTCTGGTTTGTTATAAACCATAGCATTAGTACACATCAGTCTGAAGTTGTCCTGTATTAACAGAAAAGTAATTAATTAATTAAGGCATATGACCAGAGATTTCAGGAAATCTTTGCTAATCTTTACATGAGTAAAATGAGGAAATTTTAATTATGGAGAAGGCAGCTAGCATTTAGAAAAAGAAGTGTCTTTTTTCGTCTTCTCCTTGAACAGAAAAAGGATGCTGACACGACTGGATACTGCTAAAAGCAGTACTGCAGGGGTATCAGAACCATCAGTCTTAATGTTCTTCTCTAGTTTCCTAGTTTTTCAAGTTTCCCGTTTCTTACCAAGTTCTTCTCTAGTTTCTTAATAGGATTTCCAAGATCCAATCCAGAGACATTGCCTGGCATTTTTAAGAGCTCAAAGGCAGAGAGCTGAGTGAGTGTAGGTGTGCAGAAAGAGAAAAATACAGCACTTTTCACAACCCTTCTCTTCCACCTCTAACTACAATCTGACTTACTCCCGCAGATGTAACAGAAGGACAGGCAAAGGATCACTGGAGTAACAGAGAAAGAGGCACTATGAGTTTACTTTCTGAGCTGCCTCTAAGCTCTTAAGAGTGACAGGCCAAACCTCCAGGTGGGATTTAGTACCCTTTTCCTTAGGCATTAGCTTGCAAAGCACTAGGCCAGCAGTTGACATGTTTTGGAGATGACAGATTTGATCTGAGGCCAAAGATGCTTATGACAGACATTTGACTTCTTACACTTTGGTATTAATGCCCTGAAAAAGGCAATGCTCATCACAGACAGTTCTCCCAGGAGATCACAGGGTTGTTTTTGTCAGGTTGAAAACAGTTTATAAAGGAAGCATACAGGTCTTATGTTTTTCTTTAAAACATACAAATAAAAGGGTCGGTGGGGTAATGGTGATGAGACTGGAATGTAATAAGCAATGGTAAAAGACAGCAAGGAGACAAGCTGAATTTTGTTAACTCCTAAGCTAGTTTAAAAACAAAACCAAACCAAGAACGTACATAATATTTGTTCCAGCAATGCAACTATATTATTCTAGAAGTAAAGAAGTGCAAGAAAGCCAGTGTGGTATAGTGGTTTGAGCGTTGGACAACCACTCTGGAGACCAGGGTTCAAATCTCTGCTCAGACATGGAAACACACTGGGTCACACTCTCTCACCTTAGGGGAAGGCAAAGGCAAACCTCCTCTGAACAAATCTTGCCAAGAAAACCTTGTGATAAATTCATCTTAGGATCGGCATAAGTCGGAAATGACTTGAAGTCACCCAACTACAACAAAACAAGTGCAATGGAAATGCAAGGGATGTAGGCATTTTCTGTCTCCCTACGTGCTAAGATTTTACCCTAAATTTCATTCTCAAACAAACCAAAAACCTCCAAACATAATCATGATTTTGTGAATTTCATTGTTTTTGTCTATCTATGTAGCAGCTACTTAAACCCACTACCATATTGGTGAAGAGTCACTAAATTATTACTATCTGTTGCCCTGACAAACTAATAACCAAGTTCCCTTCATATCCCTGATGAACATGCTTTTTCAACTCTACAGTTATGTTTCAGAACATCAAGTACTATTAAAGTACGTTTTGGCTGTCCAGTCTTTCCCCACCCGACATGCACAATTTCTCTCAAACACCTTGCAAGTTAACATTAAAAAGTATCTATTGAAGACACACAAAGGCTTTCTTTAAAGAAACTGAATGGAAAACTCTTAAAGCTAGATGTGGCCATTTTTGATTCTGTGTGTTCATAAACTATGAAAGTTCAGCCCAAGATGAATAAAATATATTTTTTTAAAAAAACCTGTACAATGCAATTGCTAGTACCAGCAAGTGTCAATGTTTAATCCCCTCTCTGCAGTTGAAATATAAATTAAAAGCACCTTTAGTTCTTCTATGGACTGGTAACCATTGTTCTTGATCTTTTCTTTCATGGTACTAAAATCCATTGGGCGTTTAATGATCATGGAGTAGCCGGGAGCAATAAAGTCAGTCACAGGAAATGAAAAGAAAGCATTTGGATCCTTTCTGTTAAGAAATGAAAAAAAAAGAGTCCTTTATGTTTCGTTTCTATAACAAAGAACAGACAGAGTTTAGTATTAAATAGGAGAGAAGACTCTAACTTAAAAGGAACCAGAAAACTGAGCTGAGACAAGAGATAGTTTCTGCCCTAATCCAATCTTGCATTTTTTTAAAGTTGGAGAGGTAGTGCCTGGAAGCATCCTTGCCCTCCCCACTCCCCAGCTTTTGCTAGGAAGTTATTGTTAAAATATGTTTGATAGTTGTAAATCAAACCACAGCTAGCACATATTTCTGCTTCTCCTTCAAACTCAAAGGCATATTATAATATCAATGGCAGGGAAGCTTATTGTACAAGGCCACTGAATGGTTGCAAAATAATATTTTCACCTTCAAATCAGGGGACCTTTATAAGACCAATAGCATTTTCAAACTGACAAGAAGAGCTAATGTAAGTACCGGTATATATAGCAAAGGCCTTCAAACACTAAGCTTAACCAAGGGCAAGCCAAAACAAGATGGCAGGCATCAATTCATCCTCTTTCCAGGCCAAATGAGTATGCAAGATTATATCCTGCGTATGGATATGGACAGGAAAAGGCATTCATGTCTATACAGATCATTCCTATCAAACTGTGTTGCACTGGCAGACTGGGAAAACTGGTAGTGATTTCTGACCAAGTACTTAAACAACAATTAGGCTTGTTGAAATGAATGTGTGCCTCAGCCACTACCTCTGATCCTTTTCCACACTCATCCCAACACACACTTTGAAATTACATAATTTCTTCAAAGAATAATCTTTTGCTGTAATAGTTGCAATGCTCTGTATGTTCTATATTCAGTTAGATAAATAATTATTTAGAAGGGTACAACAGTGCATTTTAAAATAGTCATGACAGGTGTCTCCAAATTAAGAGTTTAGTCCCTCCAATGCAAGATAAAACCAGACCACAAAATGCTACATTCACTCACTTGAGATCCCATAAAAATCAATAAAACATTCCATGACTACAGCAGCGTACTTTAGAATACACAGCCCCTTTCTCAGTAACTTTAGAGCCTCTTTGATAAAACTCTAATTTTAAAAAGTGAAAACTATTATTAAATGAAGATAATACACAAACACATATAGTCATCCACTCAAGTACATGGTTATATGCGTTAGCTTGGCAGATTGTAAAATTGTTGATATTAGCATACCAACATAATGCACTTTTAAAGAAAGATCCAACCTAGAAAGATGACCATTTATATTATTCTAGTATTAAAGGGTTAGCATGTCTTACTAACAGTACCACAAATGCTCTAAACTTACCTCTGCAGCTGTCTGACAAGCTGGTTTAAAGCTTCTTGAAGTGGTGTTTGTTCCACTTCTAGGACAAAAAAATGACAGAGAAATAAATGAACCAACAAAAAGAACCTAAGAAATCAAATATCCAAGAACTCTTAAATAACACTCAATAGTGCTGCAGTTTCATATAGCATCTCAAAAAGAATGTGCTGTTGAGCTTAACAACTTTTCCAACTGTGGAAGAGAGTATCTCAAGCTGTCTAGTCCTCTTATTTAGTCTAAAGGTTGGGATCATACAAAGTAGCAAGAACTCTTTTCCTATGTGAAGAGGAAATCCTTCTGCCATGACAGTCCTGTCTGTTCCTCAGAGCTTTTGCTCTAATCACCTCTAGAATTTCTTTCCTCTTCCCTTTTCTGTCTTTCCTAGAGAAGGTAGCAAGTGAGCTAACCTATTTAACTCTAGCCATAGCTCTCTGCATGGAGGCTCTATATGCAGTGGTCCCTGAAAATGACTCCCCAGATGTTATTGGAGTATAACTCCCAGAATCCCTTGCCACTGGCCATGCTGGCTGGGAACTCAAGTCCAAGATTATCAGGGGGGCCAAAATTGAGAACCAGTGGTCAAACCTCACATCTTTTACTCATGGCAGGAAAACAATAGGAGGCAGGTGCAAGGGCTCGAGCCCTGGTATACTTAATGTCGGGAATCTTGTTGGTGATTTTCCTCTCAAACTTATTTTCAGGATCTACATGCCATCCTTATACTTCAACATCAATGCACTCAATCCAATAACATCACAAAGTAAAAATAAAGCAAAACAAATAATATAACGCCTTTAAAAACAACAAGAAACAGATTTTTTTTTACCTTCCTGTTTTGCTAAACTGCTTGCCAGTGGTTTGTCCAGTGGCATTTCCAGTCTTACAGGAGTCTGACATTTCAAGTCTCTTTCTCCTTCACTTTCACCACGGTCCCTATCTCGTTTCTTTTTATCTTCCTGAGGGCATAAAAAATAAGCAATATTATTCTGCAAAACATCCATATGAATGTTTGCAAGTTTCTGGCTGTAATTTTCTTACTTGAAGTGGAACTTAATTACCAGAATGTTAAGTATCTATGCAGAATATTGTATTTAGGAACTATTTTTTATGTGTTGTCTCCATCTACTGGAAGATGCACTAATCCAGGATATGATTCACGATATTTAACAAAGGGTTTGGATCCACATCAACATATGTTGCTTTATACCAGGTCAAAAGTATGACTCCATCTAACTTAGTATTATCTGGGCTATAGTTGCCACTCTAGATATATCATAGGCTGCATCTGCACTGTAGAAAGAGTCAAGTTTGACACCACTTTAATTGCCATGGCTCCACACTATGGAATCCTGGGATTTGTAGTCTGCTGTGACACCAGATATCTCAGATATCTCACAAAACTACAAATCCCAGAATTTCACAGCATTGAGCCATGGCAGTTATAGCGGTGTCAAACTGGATTATTTTTGCAGTGCAGATGCAGCCATACAGAGTTGGAAGTGACCACAAGGGCCATGTAGTCCAACCCTTTGACATGTAGGAATATACAACTAAAATATGGTAGTCCTGAAAGATACCCATTCAGCCTCGGTTGAAAGACTCCCCCCAAAGATGGAGTGTCCACCACCTTCTGAGCCAGTCTATTAAGAACTGTCAAACAGCTCTTATAGTAAAAGAGCTGTCCTAATGTTTAGGCAGGATCTCTTTTCTTGTTATCTGAATCCATCGGCTTGTGTTCTAGCCTCTGGAACAGTAGAAAACAAGTTGGCTCCATCTTCTACATGACATGTAGACGAGCTTCCAGTTCTCCTCAGTCCCAGCTGACTGAACATGGGAACTTCGGCAGGCAAAGAAGATACTCTAGTTCTGAGCTTTGTGCTAGATTCACAGTGAGTGGACTCCTGCAGTTTACTGCTGTTTGCAAGCTTGTGCTGCCTGATTTTTGCTGACTCTTCCCGTCCTTGTTCAGCCCCCAGTATCACATTTTAGCCTTTTCTTGACAATCAAAGGCCATCTCGATGATCATCCTATACAAGCAAATAATTTTACATTCCAATGCAAATGACGTAACTATTATAAAAATCTACCTTTACTCTTCTCTTCCTTTTTTCCTTTTCTTCTCCAGGGACTTGCTTTTCTGCTTTTTTCCTCTTTTTCCTTTTTTTGTCTTTGTGTTTTTCATGATCATTTTTATCTTCATATAGAGCTGGATCATGTACTGAGCTCTGAGTGGAAAGTTCTGCAACTTCATTTCCTCCCACTTTTAAGACAAGCTTTAAGGGTTTTTCTACATATTCTTGAAAAAACACACGAAACATAGACCTTAGTTAAACTTTAGAAGTAACATGGAATAACTATCCTCTGGATGTTGTTGAACTGATAAAAGCTGCAGTCTAACAATGTCTGGAGGGCCACAGGTCCCCTGTGCCATTTTAAATGTTATTAATATTTAAATATTAATTGAATATTTAATATTTAAGGCACAGTGGTTAAATGCTGGTACTGCAGCCATGATGTTGTGAGTTCAATACTGCAGTTCTCCAGGCTGACTCAGCCTTCCGTGCTTCCGAGGTCGGTAAAATGAGTACCTAGCTTGTTAGGGGCAATTAGCTAACACATTGTAAACCGCTTAGAGCGCTTAGCACTATAAGGTGATATAGAAATGCAGGTGCTATTGCTATTGCTAATTACACAGACAATGCATAATGAAAACAGTTCAGAAGACAGCTCAGTTTTAATGGGGTCAGTTGATGACCAGAAAGAAATATTTCTCTGTCCTTATAGCTGATGATGTTAAAATCGATGTTCTTCCACTGAGCTTTAAACAGATTTTAGCTCACTAGCCAAGGCACTACTATAATACAGTGATTACGGGAAAAAAAAAAGGAATTAGCTCTGAGATCCTGGGCCAGCATGTCTATAGAATATTTCAGGTACTTCACAAAGCACTTCACAAACAGTGATACTGAGGTGGAAATCTCTCCATGGACAGTATGATAGATGAAAAGAAGAGCACTCCAACGTAATCATCACATAATATTTTGAATTGGTTTGAATATACAGTAATATTTAAACCAGATTAGGCAAGTATTTCTGTTCAATTCCTATGACCTGTTCATGCATATAAAAGTTTTGTGTAGCAAATGTAACTCCAGCAAACTTGCTAAATTAGATTTCTTTAGGGCAGTAGAAAATTTCCCAACTCAAATGTTTCAAAATAAATAAACAAATGAATGAATAAAATCACTGCAATTAACACACCTGTAAAGAAGGACCCATATAGCAAGCCTGAAAGCTGTTTGTAGTAACCCTATAATGTAGTCCAATATGATCTCCATATTGTAGTAATCATGGGTGTGTGTATGGGCCTTCAAGTTGCCTGTTGACTTATGGTGACCCCATGAACTTTATAGGATTTTCTTAAGACAAGGAATACTCAGAGGTGGTTTTGTTAGTTCCGTCTTCTGAAATATAGCCTACAGATCATACAATGAGGGAAATTTCCTTTCATGTGAAAAAAATTGGTTACAAGGTGAAGAGGACTTATTTTTTAAAAGGAAATCTTTCTTATAAAACAAAACACAGTTAAAATTCTAATTTTTGGTTCTGCTGACTCATGTCTTGACACAGGGGTTCAAATATCTATTCCACGTTGTGGCACTAGAGCTCTCTGCCAGAGCAGGTTAAATATATCACAAAACTACAAATCCCAGAATCCCATAGCACTGAGCTATGGCAGTTAAAGTAGTGTCAAACTAGATTATTTCTGCAGTGCACATGTCTCTCCCTCTACTCACTGAGGATAACACTGCATGTGCTTGATGAAACAGGTTCCAATCTATAATAATGAATGCAACAATTGGGCTTTAATAAGACTCTTCCTTGTGTTTACTGTAATAAGGTGTAACAATATCCACCTGTGACATATTTATACTGTATATTTGTCTGTCTCTAGCACTGTCAATCTACATAGCATTTTTAAAAGAATGAGAGGGCACATCCCCATCCCAAGCAGCTTACAAAAACAGAAGATTTATTAAGGCATATGTTTCTGTGGAAGAGAGTTGACTTCACTTGATGAAGGAGGTTTATTATGGCAAAAGGCAAGAGCGTGCAGCCCTAGTTAATACTTGGATGGGAGACCACCAATGAATACCACACGCTGTAGGCTATATTTCAGAGGAAGGAACTGGCAAAACCACCCTTGAGTATTCCTTGCCTAAGAAAACCCTATGAAATTCATGGGGTTGCCATAAATCGACAGGAAACTTAAAGGCACACACACTAGTGTGTATTGTGTGTGTTTGTTTGTGCATGCACACATGGATAGGTTGGAATTTTTAGCCATAGACAAACTGATTAACCCAAGTCCAGGGAACAAATGGATGGACCAGGTGTTCGGTGATACCAGTGTAATTCAGCCCAGTCTCTTTTCTAATTGATACGGCCTGCTTATGTATCATGTACATAAGCATTACAGTAGGGCTCCCATATCCACTGATTCATTATCCACTGATTCAATTATCCACGGGACACAAAACAGCACACCTGCCATAGAGTCTTCCTAGAAAATGTGTCCTCTCTAGCCATTTTCTAGGTCCTCCAAGGCAACTCTATCGTATTTTAAACTGGAAATCCCATTATTTTCAACGGTGTTTGTTATTATCCACAGTTTCCAGTATCCAAGACCCCCCTCCAGAACCAATCCCCAGTGGATATGGGGGTCCTACTGTATTTCTATAGTGTAGATGCACCCATAGAATTGTAAGGGTTGGAAGAGACCACAAGGTCCATAGTTCCTTCTTGTGGGATTTGTAGTTTTGGCGAGGCACCATAGAATCATAGAATCATAGAATTGCACCAGTACTCTTTTTGGTAAAGGAGGCTAAAGGCCTTTGTGAAACTACAAATCCCAGGATTCTGTAGGAAGGAAGGAAGGAAGATCTGGCAAATAATCCAGTTTCAAAGTGGATTACAGTAGGATCCCCATATCCACTGGGGATTGGTTCTGGGGGCCTCCTCATGGATACTGAAAAAAATGGATAATAGAGAATACAATTGAAAATAACGGTACGTCCAGTTTAAAATACCACAGAGTTGCCTTGGAGGACCTAGAAAATGGCATGGCTAGACTAGAGAGAGGACACATTTTCTAGGAAGACTCTATGGCAGGTGTGCTGTTTGGTGTCCCATGGATAACTGAATCAGTGGATAATGAATCAGTGGATACGGGGGTCCTACTGTATATCCATATATTGAGTACAAGTATGCTGCATCTAACCATCTCGATTTGGTAGGAACAGTCCTGAATACAGTAGGACCCCATATTTGCTGGGGATTGGTTCTGGGGGTCCCCATGGATATCGTAACCATGGATAATAGCGAACTCCATTGAAAATAATGGGAATTCTGGTTTAAAATACCAGAGTTGCCTTGGAGGACCTAGAAAATGGCTAGAGAGGAGACACATTTTCTAGGAAGACTCTATGGTAGGTGTGTTGTTTTGTGTCCCATGGATAATTGAATCAGTGCGTAAAGAATCAGTGGATATGGGGATCCTACTGTACAGTATATCCATGTACTGAGTACATGTATGCTGCATATTCTCTAACCATCCTGATTTGGTAGGGACAGTTCTGAATACAGTAAGACCCCCATATCCACTGTGGATTGGTTCTGGGGATCCCTATGGATACAAAAAACCATGGATAATAGCAAACACCATTGAAAATAATGGGACTTCCTGTTAAAAATACCATAGAGTTGCCTTGGAGGATCTAGAAAATGGCTAGAGAGGATACATTTTCTAGGAAGACTTTATGGCAGGTGTGGTGTTTGGTGTCCCGTGGATAACTGAGTCAGTGCATAAAGAATCAGTGGATACAGGGGTCCTACTGTATTTCCATGTATTGAGTATAGGTATGCTGCATATTCTCTAACCATCCCAATTTGTAGGGACAGTCCTGAATACAGTAGGACCCCCATATCCACTGGGGATTGGTTCTGGGGGGTCCCCATGGATACCAAAAACTGTGGATCATAGCGAACACCATTAACAATAAATGAATGATGATAAAGAGAAATAAATTGGGTAATATACATTCGTAAGATTAACAATATTGGATGTGCAAATTTAAAGGCATAAAATACGGGAAAGCCAGATAGGAAGTTTGGAGTGGATGGAGAATGGAAAAGGTGGATGAGTAAAGATGGAATGAATGTGTTTTAGTTAAAGAATATATAGAGACTTAAAGGTATATAAGTGTAGGTAACTATAGGTATACAACACAGATTTTTATTATGTAGAATATAGATGTGTGAGATACTAAATCAAGATAAAGAGGGGGGAAAATTAATATATAGGATACAGGAATAATGGTGCTCAAGCAATAATGATACAAAGAGAATGATATTACATATAGATACTATGAGCAATTTAAAGATTGTTGTATACTGAATTTACTGTGAATAAAAGATAAAAATAAAAAAAAAGAACATAATGGGACTTCCTGTTAAAAATACCATAGACTTGCCTTGGAGGATCTAGAAAATGGCTAGAGAGGAGACATTTTCTAGGAAGACTCTATGGCAGGTGTGGTGTTTGGTGTCCCGTGGATAACTGAATCAGTGCATAAAGAATCAGTGGATATGGGGGTCCTACTGTTTATCCATGTATTAAGTATCGGTATGCTGCATATTCTATAACCATCCAAATTTGGCAGGGACAGTCCTGAATACAGTAAGACCCCCATATCCGCTGGGGATTGGTTCTGGGGGACCCTGTGGATACCAAAGCCGTGGATAATAGCGAACACCATTGAAAATAATGGGACTTCCTGTTAAAAATACCATAGAGTTGCCTTGGAGGATCTAGGAAAGGCTAGAGAGGATACATTTTCTAGAAGGACTCTATGGCAGGTGTGATGTTTGGTGTCCCGTGGATAACTGAGTCAGTAGATAATGAGTCAGTGGGTACGGGGGTCGTGCTGTATTGGTGGTGGCGTGGATTCAGCCTCACCAGACTAGCCTGGGTGGGCTCGGTGAGGGATGAGAGGCCCCCTTCCCTCTTCGCCCTCCTTTGCCGAAGGGGACCCCCCACCTACAAGCCCCCCACCCGCCCTCAGAGGAAGAGGAGGGGGCGTACCTTCATACGGGTACTTCTCCCCCTTGTGCTTCTTGTGCTTCTTGCCCATCGCCGCCGCTGCCTTCTCGCTCTCCCTCTCTTCCCCCCTCCCTTCCCCTTGAAAGTCTCGCGAGATTAAAGCCCGGCCCCAAAACGGGAGCGAGAGGAGGAGGAGGAAGAACACAGAGCTTTCGTTTCTATAGATCTATATACATATGAAAAAGTGAAGAGTCACCCGACTCGCTGGCTGGAAAGGGAACTTCCGGGTTCACTCAGGAGAAGGAAAAAAAAAGAAACATGCTGAGTGTGCATTAAAAAAAAAAAGGAATTAATGGAACGGAGAAAATCCAAAATTTTGGGTCACTGTAGAGTTGGGGTTTTGAGGGTGGTCTTCGTTGTACCCCACCATTACCCTGCGCCATGTGGTAGCAGCAGCAGTAAAGCAGTTCCTGATTCCCTTTTTTCCTTTGTCGTTACAGTGTGTCAAGTAGGTAGGTACAGCACTGAGCTGATTGTTAAATGGTTCAAACCTCTTATCCTTTTATAGCACTATTATTCCACTTTAACTGCTATGGGTTCCTCCTGTGGAATCCTGGGATTTACAGTTTAGCGAGGCCTAAGAGCTCTCTGGCTGAGAATACTAAATGCTCCACCCTGAACTACAAATCCCAGGATTCCACAGGAGGCAGCCATGGCAGTTAAATTGGAATAATAGTGGAATAATAGCACTATAAGAGTGTAGTGTAATATTACAGTATATCACATTACACTGTTATACTGCTATTAGTCCACTTTAACTGCTATGGGTGCCTATTGTGGAATCCTGGGATTTACAGTTTAGTGAGGCCTAAGAGCTCTCTGGCTGAGGATGCTAAATGCCCCCTCCCTAAACTACAAATCCCAGGATTCCATAGGAGGCAGCCATGGCAGTTAAAGTGGAATAATAGTGCTGTAACACTGTAGTGTGATATTACGGTATATCACATTGCACTGTTATACTGCTATTATTCCACTTTAACTGTTATGGGTGCCGCTTGTGGAATCCTGGGATTTACAGTTTAGTGAGGCCTAAGAGCTCTCTGGCTGAGAATACTAAATTCACCTCCCTAAACTACAAAACCCAGGATTACACAGGAGGCAGCCATGGCAGTTAAAGTGGAATAATAGCACTGTAACAGTGTAGTCTGATATTCTGTTTAAAAAGACCTACATATGAAATAAGCGATGTCAAAATCAACCGGATCTGTGTTGTGTGTTATTCTACATTTTCTATCTCTATGAGTCCAAGGCAAAGGCGGGGGGCGGGCGCGCGACAGGGAAGAACCAAGAAGAAAGAGGAAGTTGCGGGAAAGAGCGACACCTGCGTTTTCAATAATGAGTTGAGTAGGCTAGCGCACCTTAGCGGCTCCAAAGGTCTACTACAGCAGGGCGCTCTTGCCTGTAGAAAGAGTATTATACTGTACATTCGTTTATATGGCTGTGTGTCTGCATGCCTGCATACACAAACACACACACACACCTGAGGGAATTCTTCTTTGAAGACAGAAATTAGGGAATTCCCAATATCATATTGTATTCCAGGAATTTTTTGATGGGGGGATGGATTAGCTAATACACATTGCTAATGGAATTGATAATACACATTGCTAACTGCTTAATGCAGTGTAGATGTGTAAACTGGTATTGCTTAAAACAATTTGTAAGCTGCTCTGATAGCCTTGTGGCTGAAGAGTGGGGTATAAATAAATAAATAAATAAATAAATTAGGATTTTTTTTTTTAATTGAAATAAGACCATTCTACTGAAAAATACACCCGACCGCAAAAGGCCGTAACAATAACACAATTCCGCCCCCTCTTTTCTTACTAATACAAAAATAAAACTATCCTAACACTAATACTGTACATTTTTCCTCTTAATATAAACACACTATAATCACTCTTAAGCTTTTCTTTACCAGGGACTCCCTTTAAATATAACAGTTGTCCCTTCACATTCACTGGGGTTTAGTTCCAGCACGTCCCGTGAATACTAACATCCGTGACTACTCAAGTCCCATTATATGCAATGGCATAGCAAAATGGTGTCCCTTATATAAGGTGGCAAAATCAAGGTTTGCTTTTTGGATTATTATTTTTTAAAGAATATTTTCAAGCCGTGAATATTTAAATCCATGGATACCAAATCCGTGGATACCGAGGGACAACTGTATTTTGTTGCCACGGCCCCCAAAGACTTAACTCAAGTTTTAAAACAACAACAACAACAACAACAACAATACTTGGTGATCATATTAATATTACAAATACACTATCCAATAATAATAATAATAATAGTTAGCAAAGGCATACAGCGCATTTGGAAGACTTCACAAAAGAGTCTGGGGTAATAAACACCTGAAGCAAAGCACAAAAATCAGTGTATATAGAACCATTGTACTGTCTATTCTCCTTTATGGGTCTGAAACATGGGTCACCTATCACCACCAATTATGACTCCTCGAACGCTTTCATCAGCGCTGTCTACGCACAATCCTAAATATACACTGGACTGACTATGTGACGAATGTTGCTGTCCTTGAGCAAGCAGGGATCACCAGCATTGAGGCCATGATATTGAGAACACAGCTGCGCTGGGCAGGGCATGTTTCTAGGATGGAGGACCATTGCCTTCCAAAAATAGTACTCTACGGTGAACTCGCTACGGGTCAGAGTAAGAGGGGCGCTCCAAAAAAGCGATACAAAGACTCCCTGAAACAACATCTCAGGCTCGGCCAAATTGATCACCAACAATGGTCCGCCCTGGCCTCACATCGGGAGGCATGGAGACGCACTATCCACAATGCTGCAGCCTTATTTGAGAACTCACGCCGAACAAGTCTTGAAGGGAAACGACAGCGCAGAAAGAATCACAACCCAGAAACATCACCCAAGGAGACCTTCTGCTGTGCTTTCTGCAACCCGGCTTATCTATCTCGGATTGGCCTTTTTAGTCATCAGTGTGCTTGCAGAAAGAGCGGGATGAGTCCTTCCTGAATCTTCGTTTGCGAAGAAAAGCCAGAGAGAGAGAGAGAGAGAGAGAGAGAGAGAGAGAGAGAGAGGTTAAAACTGGTGATAATATTAAATATTACAATTACACTATCCATGAAACCTTCTCTCAGAGGCACTGGAGGGGGAGGTAAGACATACCTTATCCTTACAACACCCCTGGTAGGTGGAACTGGGATCTCTCAATCCAGTCCAATCTTTAAAAATCTAGTATGTGGTTGACAGCCTTTTAAAATATGCAGCGTGCTTTTGCCTGAAAGATCTTTTCATTCTTTTCAGAAGGCGCATTATAGATACAGGGAAATGTCAATAAAAAAATTGGGTGCATAAACTGCCCGGAAGACTGAAATTGTGGCCAGAACAGTAGATTTCTGTGTTGCTAGAAATCTAGACTTTAATTGTAAATGTGCTACACTGGCAATCTGTTGTGCCTGAGAATTCTCACTTGAATTCTAATTCAAGTATTAGTTAAATACTCCATATTTTCAGATTAAAGAGATATAGTAATAGCAAATCCTTCCTGCTATCAGACACGTTTCTGAAAACAGACCTTTCCAGTCATGGGAATGACACTAGGCACTATATATTAACCAGAGATGTGGAATGTGTGGTTCTCCAGAACTACAGTTCCCATCAACTCTTGTTATTGTACTGAACGGCAATTCCCACCAACCCTTACTATTGGCTATACTGGCAAAGAGTGATAGGAGGTACAGTCCAGCAACATTTGTAGGGTCAAGAATTCGCCAGTCCTAGGATCCACACTGTCTCAGCCTCAGAGGGAGGCAAAGGCAAATCCTCTCTGAACAGATCTTGCCAAGCAAACTGCATGATTGGTTTGCCTTAGGGTTGCCATAAGTTGGGAAAGCACACAACAACAACAACAACAACAACAACGGGCCCTTTCACAGTATGCAGTTATAGCATTATGATTTCTCTTTAATTGCCATGGCAACAACGTATGAAACCCTAGGATTTGCAGTTTAGGGAGGGATACTTAGGAGATTATCAGATGTGTGTCAAAAATGGTGTTATAATGACGCCATGAGATTGCAAAAGGGCTTCCTTATCAGACGACATTGTGCCCCAGCGTTCTGCAAGTGTTCTGCTGCCGTTACGAGGAAGGTTTTTTTTAATTGTCAGGGAAAAGTCAAAAATTGATCTCCTGTAATGTTTGTGTTCTGGATTTTTGTGTGTGCGAAAATGTGCCCCATTCTGCTGGCATGATTCCAGCGTCAATGGGCAGTCCCACCAGAACACGTCCAGGTGTAAATGGGAAAAAATAGGTACTGTACGCTCTTTTTATGAACCTCCCTGTCTTGCTTGCAAGTTTCTAAATGCATATCTGCACTTTTATGGACATTTCTTTTTTAAAAATTTCGGTGTTTGGGGGCTTTTTAGCATGCTCGCATCTTCTCGTGAGGTGCACCAAAATCTCATTCACGGAGAAACATGGAAGTAAGCAGCGCGAACGCTCATATGGCCGGATTCTTGGGGTGATTTTTATCGTTATCATGGCAGCATGTGAAAATGTATGTCATTGTGCCAGAACAGGAACGTTGTAAAATATAGTGTCATAATAACGTTTTTAGGCACTTGTCTGATAATCTCCTTAGAATTATCAGCCAGAGAGCTCAACCAGAGTACAAACTCAAGGATTCTATAGGATGCAGTCATGGCAATTAAAGTGGAATCATACTGCTATAAGTGCATAGTGTGAAAGGGGCCCTGGTATGTAAAGACAGTGCAGACATACATTTCATTTATTTTTCTGGAGATCAATATCAAGTAGCTTAAGCAGCCCTATATAGGGTGTATCTATACGATTAAAAAACAATCCGTTTGGGGGTAAAAAATATGAATAAGCAGCCGTTCGTATGCATACGATCCACCTACACAATTTTTTACCCCCCTAAACTCCGTATGAGCCCCTTCCCCAGCTGGCTGGAGCGAGCAAGCCAAGTGGCAGTTTTAAATCTGGTGCTTTTTAAAAAAAAATTATTTAAAAAGGTGCCTGCTTTGCAGACATTCAGTTTTCCCTATTTACAAAGTAAAATAAAAATAAATATATATAGAATTCATGGACTTACCGGACTCTCATTTAGCCGGGAATCCAACATGGTGGCCGCTCCCAATTCCCCTCCTTGCTAGCCCCGCCCCCTCTACTCAGCCAGCCAATCAGATTACACTGCCTGTTCGTATGTGTGTGAACGGGGCGTACAGACCATCAGCCATTCGAACGGCTGTATGTATTTTTTGCCGAGATCCACTAATCCTCCCGAACGCCGAATCCACGTAGTTTATGGGGGATTTGCCAGCCCCCCTTCTGAATGACAAGTGTGAATCCAAACGGCTATGTGTACGGAAGAGCGATCTTCTGAACGGCGTACGTATTTTTTTTTACCGTGTAGACGGGATCATAGTAAACAGGGACTAGCGAGTTTGTGTTCTGTTTGTGATCTTTCTGGCAGAGCTATAAAAGTTACTATTTTTGGACTACAATATCAAATAATTTTCTAGCCAGCATGGCCACATACTGAATTAAATGGCTCTTTGGTCCAATCTTGTCTTTGTATACTGTATCTAATATATATATATATATATATATATATATATATATATATATATATACAGTATATATATATATTATATTTTATATTGTAAGCCACCCCGATTGCATTGCAGAGGGGCGGGATAGAAATAAAATTTTATTATTATATATATATATATGTTCCCAGAACAACCATGGATATGTGAAACCATGGATACTAGTGAACTATTGAAGTGAATGACTTCCAGCACAACTTCCGATGAAACATACCATAGAATCATACAGCAGGACCTAGAAAATGACTAGACAGAACATATTTTTTTCAGCTGTGGATAAGTGAAACCAAGGATACTGGTCCCATAGATAACGGGGGTCAACCTGTATTTTGAAATTGTTTTTAATCCAACTGTGGTTACATATCATACTGTTTTAATATTATAATATTTTCTGTTTTAAATATTTAATCTTGTCATAAACTTCTTTGAGTCCTAGTTTTAGGAGAAAGGTGATAAATAAATAAATAAATAAATAATATTACTTAATATCCCAGATGTAAACATCAGAATGTTGGAGCATACCAAAAATGAAATCCTGTTTTCCTTTTTAAAAACTGCACTGGTTTCCTTTCAGCCTAAGCAAAGTCTGCATTTCGGGTGGCAGAAATCTATACATTTTTAATATCTGCAGGTGACAGCTAACACAGGCCTTTATCTGTTTGTCAATGCTAGGGAGTTTGTTTGAGTCCAAGTCCTGGATTTCACCGGAGAGCAACATAACAAGACATGATGTGCTCAAGTGCTAGAGGACATTTTCTTGTTGCTATTCCCACCTCCTCCCCGCATCAAACTTCACTTTATAGGAGAGGTGGTTAAGATCACACATCGATTTTTGTTTAGAACAAGTGTTTATTGATCTATAGAGGACTTGTAATGAAAACCGGCAAATCTCTGAGAAGCTAAAGGTGCTCCAAGGTGCACAGTTTTCTAACGCATGCAGGGAAACAGCCTATTTTGTAGAAGACGTGACATGCATTTCAGGAATTTTGCTCTTGACTATGAAAGCTCCTGCCACCATGAACGGGTTAGGGCTGCTTCCCTGCTAAGTTACGCATTCAGGAGGTAATCTGGAGAAACTAAGAGGCATGCTTGATGTTCCCACAGCAGCTACCTGCGCAGTCAGACAGGTGAGCTGCTATTCAGCTTAAAAGGAGTGGGTGCATGATGTAATGTGTGACCCTGATCTGGTGCAGCTGATGTGACTGCAATTTCATGCACTGAGGGTGGTCAACCTGCATCCCTACGCGTCCTCCTCAGCTTAATTTCAAAAGCTCTCTTATAAGCCATCAGTTCAGACTTCTGACAAGAACTATGAATGGATCTTTTCCACCCTTGAAAGCTCAGAGAGAGAAAGAGAAAGAAAGAGGATGGCACAGAGAAGCAGAGAAGAATGGCACTATGTCAAACAGAGAGAAAGGAGGTGGCACAAATTGAAAAGGGAGGAGGGAGAAGGTTCTGGCAGTAGAAAACAGAGAAGGGAGACAGAGTGAGAAAAAAGTGATGGGGAGGAGAGAGAAAGGGAAAGTGTGTGTGTGTGTGTACCTGTGTGTGTGTGTGTGAGAGAGAGAGAGAGAGAGAGAGACTGAAAGAGAGAAAGAAAGGTGGCAGAAATAGAAATGGGAGGGGAGAGAAAGAAGGAGCAAGCTTTCTGAAGGATTGTATTTTACCATATCAGCCCACCTGAGCTCAAGGATCTTCAGAGGGGGCACTTCTGCTTATCCCACCACCTTTACAGGCATATTTGGTGGGATGTGGGAGAGGGCCTTCTCCACAGGTGCTCCCAGATTTTGGAATTTCCTTCCTAGGGAGGTTAGGATGGCTCCTTCTTTGCTGTCTTTTTGTTGGCGAAGATCTTTTTATTCCAGCAACCCTTTGGGAACTGATTGTTTTACTGTATAGATATCGTGAGGTGATGCAGGTCTTTCAGATTTTTTAAGTGGTCAGTTAATATGGGATGTACAAGTGACAGTTCTGGAACAAAGAAATTTCAAAGGACGACAGGAAAGAGGAACAGCTGAGTTGAGTTATATTCACAAATTCCAATCCATTTGCAAAGGTATGAAGAAAGAGAATGGTTTCATGATACACTACACCCGCAAGTCTCACAACTGCATATATCACAGAAGGGATCTCCTAAAACGGTTTTGATCCTAAGGGAACTGACTTTTGGTAAGCAGACTTATTGCTTTCTCATGATGACCTTAACTGGCCACTTTAAATATGTGAAAGCCCTGTATCAACTCACATAGTCCTTGGAAGACTTATGGCAAGGGCCACAATTTGCATCTTTCTGGACTGTATGCTTAATAATCTGTGGCTTTAATATTTCTCTGTCATTATGTCTGAAGAAATGGATTGATATCCATGAAAGCTCATGCTAAAAAACAACAACAGTTAGTCTTAAAGGTGCTGTTAGATTCCTTCCCTGCTTCCCTTTTCCTTTTATTGGTTCAGATTGAATCCTACAGAGGCACATTTTAAACCACTGATGCTTGTCAAATAGCATTAAATCTGTCCAACAAAACACTGAGATTTGTTTCTATTGCTGGGTCCTGACAAATTTGGTTTCTCCATGCTCCTCCATAGCATCTCCTGCCCCCCTATACATTGTTAGCATTTAGGTGTTAAATCCCATTTACAAACAAATGGTGAATTGTTAGCCATGAAAGAATGGAGATTATTATGTGTTCTGGATGCGATGGATAGCCATGCCCTATGAAGAGCAGTTTAGGGAGCTGGGTATGTTTAATCTGGAGAAGAGAAGGTTAAGAGGTGACATGATAACCATGTTTAAGTACTTGAAAGGATGTCATATTGACGAGGGAGAAAGTTTGTTTTCTGCTGCTCCAGAGACTAGGATATGGAGCAATGGATTCAAACTACAGGAAAAGAGATTCCACCTAAACATTAGGAAGAATTTCCTGAAGGTAAGAGCTGTTCGGCAGTGGAATCCTCTGCTTCCTGGGAATGAGGCGGAGTCTCCTTCTTTGGAGGTTTTTAAACAGAGGGTGGATGGCCATCTGTTGGGACACAGGGGACCTTTGATGATGTATTCCTCCATGGCAGGGGGTTGGACTGGATGGCCCTTGTGGTCTCTTCCACCTCTATGATTCTATAAATGTAATCCTGCTAACCTTTGCCCCATCAATATAAGAGTACATGTCTTTCCATCACTGCATTTCTACAATTACAGAGGCAATTCTGTCCACTGAGTTGCCCTCTTTAGTGGATGTCTGGCTGTTCAGGCCTGGAGCAAGAGCCCACAGGGCTTCAAGGTATGCTCCCCAATATTTCACAGATGAAACCTAAGACGTGTTGCCAAGCGACATCAGAGTGTGGTCAAGATGGCAAAAATTATTGATGAGGAATAACACACAAGCTAGGAGAGGCTGCGGCAGATTGCTTTTGCATGAACCACCTGGAAGGGCAAGATTCTCCCCTTGCTGAATTGAATGCAGACTGCTTTTGCACTTTCAATTCAGTTTGCAGCAGGTGTAGTAAGTTGAGGACAAAGGGGAAAAGTGGGACAAGGAGAGAAAAACTGGGACATTTTAAAAGCAGCTGAAAAAGTGGAACAGCGGATTAACTGGGACTGTCCCTGCCAAATTGGGATAGTTGGAGGATATGGGAAGGCCATCTAGCAGCTGTAGCACTCCGGAGAATTCCAGGTGAACAACTTGATTTGAAAAGGGTCTAAAACAATGTTGGAGGTTTTAATGCTCCAATCCTGAAGCTCCATCCATTGCCAGGAAGCCTTAATGGGATTGGCTTTAGAGCCTCGCACTCTATCTCTTCAACTGCTCATATCAGATGTATAGGGTTGCCATATGCCATTCCCTCAAATCCAGGCATGTAATTTAGACATTATCTCCAACTGCTCATGCCAGATGTGTAGGGTTCCCATATTCCATGCCCTCAAATCTGGGCATCCAATTTAGATATTATGCAAATTATTCTAAGTTCCATTCTAATCATGTACATTAGGCTTATTAATTGCTGCATTTTCCTTCTACAGTGTATCAATATCCATACCTTTTTTTACAGTTATGATTGATCTGAAAGAACCAGGATGGAGTACAGTAAGACCCCCCCCCTTATGTGTGGTTTCATTTTCTGTGGTTTCAGTTACCCCCCCCCATCAACCACAGCCCAAAAATATTATATAGGGTGCATCCACATTGCAGAAATAATCCAGTTGATACTGGATTATTTGTCATGGCTCCTTCCAATGCCATCCTGGGATTTGTAGTTTGGTGAGACACCAGCACTCTTTGGCAAAGAAGGCTAAAGATCTCATAAAACTACAAATCCCAGGATTCCAGAGGGTAGAGCCATAGCAAATAATCCAATTTCAAACTGGATTATTTGTGTAGGGTGGATTAGGCTGCAGTTTCACTTTCTGTGGTTTCAATTACCTGCGGCCAACAGAGTTCCGAAAATATTACTGGTATATGGTTCAGTACTACCCATCGTTTCAGGCATCCACAAGGAGTCTTGGAATGTATCCCTTGCCAATAAGGGTGTGTGTGTGTTGCTATAATGCTTAAGTGCACTGGGTGCCAGTTGCATGGCAGTTTTTGTCACGGGGCATACTGGGACTTCCTGATCCCGTATTCGTCCCGTACTGTTTAAACGATTTTTGTCCCTCTTTAGGAAATTCCGGAAGATCCCATGATTCATATTTACATGGCATCAGGTCCCGTATTTTTTCATTTATCCCGCACACTTATATCCTGTGCTTTTGCTGTTTACACATGTTTAGCGTACCGGGATTTTTTTTTTTTGGCTGTCAATCAAGGATGCGATTACTCATGTTTTCACAACTTAGGGTTCCGCACCATGAGCGATGCTATTGGCTGACTCAAGGGGGGGGGAGAGATCAGGGGGCCGAGGCTTGCGTTTGTCCTGTCTCTTTAAAATGTTAACCCTTTAAGCAGAGGCAGCTGTGGAGTGAGGTTTCAAGCCAGTGACACACAAGGCATTTTGAAAGACCCAGACACTGGCATTTTTAAATTTTTTACTGTGCCTTGAGGGAGGGGGATGAATGAATGTGTGATCTTTCGCTCAGACGCTGGCACAAACCTTTGTGCAGCTGGAAGGAGGCAGGAACGATCAGGGTTAAACCCTGTGCTTTCCTTTTGAAATCAAGCCGAGTGCGGGTGGGGGGTGGGGATGGGGAGAGGCTTGCGATTGCCTTTGTCTCTTTAAAATGTTAACCCTTTAAGCAGAGGCAGCTGTGGAGTGAAGGTTTCAAGCCAGTGCAGGTGATCATACAGGGACGACCCACAAGGCATTTTAAAAGACCCAGACGCTGGCATTTTTTTACTGTGCCTTGTGGGGGGGGGATGGATGAAAGTGTGTTCATTCGCTCAGATGCTGGTATTTTTTACTGTGCCTTGGGGGGAGGTGCACGCACGTACGCGCACACACACACACACACACACACACAAACCTTCGTGCAGCTGGAAGGGATGCCTTTGTTTTCAGCTGGTGAGGCTGGATCTGTTGAACGGGTGACTGACCCCTCCTTTTCTGGTCACTGCTTTCTGAGCCCGCCGCCAGTCACCATTTCTGGTCATCACCTAGTACCGGGATAGCTTGTCCCGGGCTGTTTACATTTCCGATTTTCCGAATCCTCAAGTGACTTTTTTAAAAACCATCACAAACCGCGGAACAAGAAGTCCCACAGGTTGAGGGATAAAAGGTGCCCCCCCCTTCCGAAAATCACGTGCCTGACCAGGGTTCGACACAAATTCTTCCCACTACATTTTCATCGTGTAAACGGCACCCTGGACATAGAAGAGGGAGATGCAAGTTAAAATCTCTACTTGTCATGGAATTTATCATGTGACCTTGGTCCACTGCTGATTCTTAGTAAATCTGCCTTAAAGGATTGTTGTAGGGATTAATGGGGATAGGGAAACCATATAAAGTGGACAGGTACATTTGTTGTTTGCCTTCAAGTTGTTTTCGACCTATGGTGACCCTAAAGTGAACCTATCACAGGATTTTCTTGGCAAAATTTGTTCAGAAGGGCTTTGCTTTTGCTTTCTGCAACATTATGGCTATGGGAACAGATGATGATGATCTTTTATTTCTATAGCGCCATTAATGTACATGGTGGTTTACAAGAAAAAGAACAACGAAATAGTTCCCTGCCCCCAAGCTTACAATCTAAAATACTTCTACTCTGAAGCCTCTGCAAAATTTCTGTTTGATAATTCACTAAAACTAAACTTTGGCCCTCCCAATGTTGTGAACTTCATCTCCCCAAAGTAGTCATCGATATAGTCAGTGGACAAGGATGCTGGGATTTGAAGGCCAAGCCATTTGAACAGCCAAAGGCTGAGAATTCCTGCAGTAGACAAAAATCCCAGGATTCTTACTTTTTCATTTCCATAGCTTGAGGTATGAAATGGAGTTGCCTCAGATAGGGAAATATATGTTTTTTTTCTCTCTGCTTCCTTCTATTCATACACACATGTACGTGCACACAGAGAAAATAGTAAACAAGCGTAAAACACAGTATTAAAATAAGTTGGGAGGAAATGAAATAAGGAGGTATAATAAACAGGATTTCATGACTGGCTAGCTATATGGGACAGTTTGCCAAAGTTACATTACATATCAACAAGTTTCTTATTTGATTTTACAGACCCACTGTCCTGAATATCTACCTCTGTCCTTCACATCTCTGTAGACTAAATAGATGTGAAGGAGAAAAAGTGCACATTAAGGACAATGATTAGAGGATGCCAGTGGATGGCTTCCTATCTTCTCATGCTACCATCCACTTGGTGGTGTAATATGCAAAGGAAAATGGACTTGTCATGTTCAGCAGTTCCGCATTTATGAAATGTGGATTTCTATTTCAGATAACATAACTTGCTGGATTATTTAATAACACTGGAACTTGTTAAGAGCTCAGCTAAACTGCTGGATTATTAAATAAAGCAGGAAGATTGTTCTCCACAAACACTTTTTAAAAAGGGCTCCTCTGTAATTGTTTGCCTTGATTTTATCCCATGACAAATTATTGCTAAGGTTGATGTTTCACTTCATTATGGGAAAACATTTGTTTGGAAAATGTTGAAAGGAAAATTATACTCTCTCAAAAAAAAAATTGAACACTTTCTTTAATGTGTTGCCTGCTTAAGAGTTCCAAAACTGAGCTGAGAGCAGCATGTATTCAAGACAAATCAGAAGAATCCATACCTTCTTCCAAAAAAATCTTTCCTTTTGCAAGCCAGAGCTTTGAAAGGTTAATTTTTACTTTACAGCTCCCACAATTCTTAGAATTTTTGGAAGTGTGCGCTCCAAAGTAACTTCTTCAAGATCTCCCATAAACCATTAGTCTTGCAGCTTGTTCACATAGTTAAGAGTATGCTGCTACAGTCCTAACAATTCCAAGGTGGTGTGTTCAGTCCCTATATGGATGGGAACCTAAAAGTTCTTTCAAGGGAAAGGGAGAGGCCGTAGGAAGCTGTTTTATACTGAATCAGGCTATGGGTCCATCTGGTACAGGACCAGCCATACTAATTAGCTACAGCTGGCTTCATACAGAAGAATCTCAGTCTTATCTGGAAATGCTGGGAGAAGGAATCTGTTGCACACAAAGCATATGTGGAAGCCCTGGTGGCGCAGTAGTTGAATCCTGGGTTTTGTAGTTTGGTTAGGCACCAGCACCCTTTGGCAGAGAAGGCTAAAGACCTTGTAAAAACCACAGATCCCAGGATTTCATAGGAAGGAGCCATGGCAAATAGTCCCATTTCAAACTAAATTATTTGTGTAGTGTAGATTAGGCCTGCGGAGTGAGAGAAAGGAGAAGATGGAATTGAATGTTATAATACATACGTTAAAGAATATTTCCAATGGGAAAAATGTTAAAAAAAAAAAAAGGGCAAAAGGTAAGATCTCAAAGTAGTTTACCACTGAGCTGAATCTTCTCCCCCAGTTGTGTATAGGATTGCTGGGTTCAAAGTTCGAGAACAGTTGCGCACCTTTACATCTGGACTCCCACATAGGAGTACATCGTTGCTCAGACATGTAAGCCCTGATCTGTAATTTGTAAGGTACAGCTCAGCAAGACCAAAACATATGATTTTAATGTAGCTAGGCTCTGACGTCAGATATACAACTTGCTGTTATCACAGTCATCACATTCTGTGATTGTTTACTTTCTCTTTCCTGTTTAATGCAAAGGTCTTTAAGTAGTCCTTTGGACAATTGTTCCCGGAAAAAGGAATATGAATTTACCTAATTTAAGAAAAACATGGGTATTCCTCCTTGTTCCCCCTCCCCAACACAGAGAAAGGCTGCAACCCCATCCTACAATTAATGTAATATGATCTAGATATTGCATCATAATTGAGGAATGGGAAAGGGGGATATATCTGCATGCAGGGAAAAATATGGTTCAAGCATCTGTTTGCTAATAATCTGCATAAGCTCAAAGGGATATCTATCAGTAACTCAGGAATACGATCATTTTGCTAGTATGGAAACTGGTCATGCAGTCTTTGGTCGGCTTACATATTAAAAGCAGCCAAGTATCTGAGTTTGGGAAATTCATGACATTGTAAATATGTGGAAGGCTTCACCACAGTGTGAATTCCTTCGAATGGCAGTTGCTTTTAGAGGGGATTAATCACAACAGATGCTACAGACCCTGGAACACACACACACACACACACACACACACGGAGGGAGGGAGGGGGTAATTTAAACTGTTGTCCACTTTTAAAAATACATGTATGTAGAGATCTGTGAACTTTCAGGGATGTGATATGTTGTGTGGCATAATGTCTCCTTCTCTAAATGCCATCAATTAGAACTACAGTTGTGCAGCATAAACAAGGCTTGCCCTCAGGGGTCTATAATCTAAAATTTGACATGGGGAAATGACAGAGGAGGAAGAAGAGGGGAGAAATGATGGCAGGGCAACCAGTGGATGCCTGTGTGTTTATTTTAGTTTACTTAGGTTTAGGGTAGTGGAGTCACTGGCTGCATGGAAAAAATGGGTTTAGAGGGCAGATATTATCTGTGTGTGAGAAAGAGAAACACAGGGCATTCCATAGGTAGTGGTTCTTAACCTTTTCTTTACCAGGGGATCCCTTTTAAATATCTTTTGTTGCCATGGACCCCGAACTCTTAACTCAATATTTAAAACCATGATGATGATGACGACGACAACAACAACAATAATACAATTACACCATACATTAACCCTTCTCTCAGAGACACTGGTAGGGGAAGGAAGACTTTTCTTCTGCTGCTTCTTCCAGCATGTTTGTGGCTGGAGTGGATTGAATGGCAATGTGCAGGCCAAGCCAGCCAACCTTGGCTCCTGTCATGTGGCCACTCTACTGCAGTGAGGAGGTGGGCCAAGCAGCCTTCAAGCCTTTGTGGACCCCTTGTTGACGACATCATGGACCCCTGGGGGTCCCCGGACCACAGTTTAAGAAACACTGTTCTGGAAAATAGCTCCAGGCATAAAGAAAGCAGAAAGAAGAAAGTCATGGGTTTAATGGGAGTTGGTGGGGTAGTGAATCCACTATGCATTTTAGTCTGAACTTTAGAGGTTGCCAAGTTTATTTGGGAGGTAGGATTCAGCAGCATGGATAGCTTCTTTAAAGTTCAAAGTAAAAGCCACAGCCGATTCTCTCTCCCTCTGTCTGGTAGACATCCTATTAGTGACATGCACAGGCATAAATTGTCCTACACATGTGGTGTGAGTTTTGTGGGTAATGCACAATGGTGCATCCAGCTGACAGTGACAGAAGAGGAGCTCCACATGCAGAACCATTGTGCATGTGAGGGGCACACTGAGGTTCAGAGAAAAGTGTGTAAATGTGCATTGTGCATACAGTTGCAGATTTCCCTGCACATTGTGCATTCTGCTACACGATGACAGCCATGCGCTTTGGTTTCCAGTTCATATTTGTTGTCCTGTGTTGCTATCCTGTACAGGGGTTGTATAATGGAAGCAGAATATAACTCTACTGATTATTTATACTTGGCAGCAGCAATGTAGGCTCTTGGCCGCTCTGTCTGTGTCTCTTTTTCTCTCTCTCATTCCCTCTCTGTCTCTCTTTCACACACATACGCTTTCTCTTTGACATGGAAGGCACTCGCCATACCTCTGTGGGTTGTGTCTGGTTGTGTGGGTTGTGTCTGATTCTGTACATGTGTGATATGAAGAGCAAAGGGCGACAATATAACAAATGATAATCAGCGAGAATATGACAAGCGATAGTCAACAATCAGAGCACATACAGCAGCTTTGGACCAGGATGTACACAATAGGTGCTTGTGGAGTGCTATACGAAAGATGAGGCCCTGAGGCTGATGGGTACTCAATCCTCAGCCTTTGCATCCTCATTGTTGATGTTGTTCACTGCCCTTGAGTGGACTTCCTATGAATGAGACATTTCCAAGACCCCTTATCCTCAACCCCTTTGCTCAGGTCTTTCAGACTCAGGACTGTGGCTTCCTTGATTGAGTCTATCCATCTAGTATGTGGCCTCCCTCTTTTCCTACTGCCTTCTACCTTACCCAGCATCATTGTCTTTTCAAGTGAGCCATGCCTTCTCATGATATGACTGAAGTAGACAGTATCAGTTTAGTCATCTTGGCTTCCAGGGATAGCTCAGGTTTAATTTGCCATAGGACACATTTATTGGTCTTTCTGACAGTCCTCATTGGCAGAGAAGAAAACTGCAGTGGGAGGGAGCAACCATTGACTTTTGCAGTGAAATACTTTATACACATTGCAGAGCCTGGAAAAGTTCCTTTTGAAAGCTACAGCTTCCATAATACCACCACCCCAGCCAGCAGAGCCACTCGCTTTAGGGAAGATTCACTATGCCTGGGCATTTCCCAGTAAGCAGCAATTTCCCTTTGCAAAGCCATTTTGTTTTGTGAACCGAGAAGGGGTCGGGAGAAGGTGTTTAAAAATGCACCATATGTAGTCAGGGGGTATAGCTATTGGGGAAGGGTAAAATGAAGGCATTGCTCCACCAAATAAAAATTGTGCCTCCCCCCATGAAATTTTCCTTCAGTCTCCAAATTTCTATCCTTGGAGAGAGAGAGAGAGGTTGAAAATCATTCACACCTCCAACTCTTACATTTGTCATGCTTGTATTCCCTTGGGGACTTTGTCTGCCCTCTTTCTTTGGATGCCTAAGTTTTACTTCTAAATGCTCAACTGAATTTTTTATTATTATTAAGAAGTGAAAATCAAAATAGAAAAAAATCCATTATATTTTGTTCGTGAATTTTATCTGATCTTTCATTTCTCCCTCATCAATCTATATGTAACACAAGTGAAACATACACTGGACTGACTATGTGAGGAATGTTGCTGTCCTTGAGCAAGCAGGGATCACCAGCATTGAGACCATGATATTGAGAACACAGCTGTGCTGGGTAGGGCACGTTTCTAGGATGGAGGACCATCGCCTCCCAAAAATACTACTCTACGGTGAACTCGCCACCGTCAGCATAAGAGGGGTCAGCATAAGAGGGGTGCTCCAAAAAAGCGATACAAAGACTCCCTGAAACAACATCTCAGGCTCGGCCAAATTGATCACCAACAATGGTCCTCCCTGGCCTCACATCGGGAGGCATGGAGACACGCTATCCACAATGCTGCAGCCTTATTTGAGAACTCATGCTGAACAAGTCTTGAAGAGAAACGACAACGCAGAAAGAATCACAACCCGGAAACATCACCCAAGGAGACCTTCTGCTGTGCTTTCTGCAACCGAACTTGTTCATCTCAGATTGGCCTTTTTAGTCACCAGCGCACTTGCAGAAAGCGCAGGATGAGTCCTTCCTGAATCTTCGTTTGCGAAGAAAAGCCAGAGAATAGTAAATAATTTTATCCCAAGATTTTCCTTTTCTATTGTACTTCCTTATACCCTTGACTTCTTGTACATGTTTAAGTATCTTGTTTGATCAAATGAAGTTTTAAGTTACCGCAGTGCTAGAAATTTGGGAACAATCGGGGGGATTCTTATTGGGTGGCAATGCCCTGATTTCCCCCCCCCCCATAGCTACACACCTGCATGTTGCCCACCATGGATATAATCCATCAACTGGTGAATGCACAGTATAGGACTGCACTCTGAATCCCATATAAATTCTACAAATAGTCCCTTTAATACCCTGCAAAGTGCTTCTTCTCACAGCCTATTTGTTATTCCTCTCTTTATACATCCACAAATAATGCTTAGCTCTTTTTACAGTCAGCATTTGCATTGCTGGGAATTCATCTTATGTTTGTTACTTACTGTGACCCTTTGAGCATTTTAAAAATAACTATTTTCAAGAATTAAGCTCTTCCCCACTGTAGGAATTGTGTACACTTTCCCACTGCCATCCTAACCCCCCACTTCCACATATAATCATGAGTTTAGCTGTGTTAAAATAGCTTGGTGGGTTATTTCAATCTATTAAACCATTTAAACCAGACTCTGTTGTAATACATATAACCACCTCAGTGTGTGTATATATAAGTTATTTTATATAATGATGGCTCTCTCTCTATCTCTCTCTGGACTTTATCAGACGGACAAAATATGGTATCATAACGATGCCACATAACTATGAAAGGGCGCACAAATCAGACAACGTCGCCCTTTGGTGGTTATGTCCTTGCCAAAATTGTGTATCTTTTAATTGATGGCTTAAGCTGTCTATTGATCCCCCGTGCCGCTTTTGTGCCGGCATTGTCGGTGTGTGAAACCTCGGACCATTTAACTTTCATGACTGCAGCGAGAATGACTGGTGTGGCGTGAACACTTCCAGGTGAGATCAGGACATCCAGGTAAGTTTTGCTCTTTTTATGACCCTTCCCAGGTTACTTGGGACTTTTAAAGTGTTTGTAGGTGCTTTGTGTAACTTTTTATGTCTTATTTTTGTTTTTATTTTTAATTTCCTGTGTGACAAAGTCTCACTGGCTTCCAAACAAGGAAGAGAATGGGGCTCCATTCACTTCCTCTTTATTGCTGGAGCTGCCTTTGCCGGGAGAGGAAGGTAAGTGCGGGGAAACATTCTTTTGCTGGCATAAAAATGGTTTTTTTTATGCCAGCAAACAAATGTTTTAAGGGCAGTTTTTGATAAAGTCCCCCCCTCTTAGCATAAAGGGAATCTTGCTTTCTATTCACTGAGTCTTGTATAGACCTTTTCTAATTTTCAACTTCTTACCATCCCAACTCATATCAGCTCAGCTCAAACCTCAGCCACGCATTCATACAGTCATGAAACCTAGGGACTTGTAAATCACAATGACCTAAAATTGGTTGGGAATGGGATAAATTAGATTCTTTTCTTTCACAGAAAATTGGCATCTTTGGAGCAGGTCTACCAAGAGCTTGGAAACATTATTTTTGGACTTCAGCTTCCAGAATATTCCAGTCAGCTTGGTCACTGACCATGCTGGCATGGGAATTCTGGGAGTTATACTAGGAAAAAAAACTTTCCCAAGCTGTACTTCTGGCCATAATATTTGTTAACTGTCCAGTTCCACAGAAAAGAATTGCATTTGCTACCTTCCCATTCTGGCCACAATCCTGCATTATGTTCACTGAATGTAACACTCCATAGTGTGTTATCTATGGTGCTTTTCTTCCATTCACTGTGCAAGGCAGGCAGGCAACTTCAACAGCCATTTGGTGGCTGGGGGAGGTTGGGGCACCTGTGCAGCAAGAGAAATGAACAGACTTAGCCAAGAGAGCCAGTGTAGTGTAATGGTTTGAATGCTGGACTATGGAGATTATCACATGAGGCTAATATCTTGGGGCAATCACATTATGAATGAAAGGAAACAGGAACACACTACTTTGAAAAGGTTTCTTATCACACCTTTCTCACTGCTTTGAAATTTCCCTGGTGTGATAAGTTTCTTCTCTGCAGCTCTGGCATTATAGCAGTCAGTGCCTTGAGGGGCCTGATTCTCCTCTTCTCCTGCTCTCTTCCCATCCCACTCATTAGTCCAAAGCAGGTTAACAACTCTCTGCCTGTCATTTTAAATTTTTTAATCTTTAACATGTTTGCATAATTATGGCAAAAACAATAAAAATATTTTTATTTTATCATGTTACTGTAAGTATGCAAACCCAGCAAAGATAATAAAATAAAATAAAACCCAAGTTCTAGGAACCCATATACCTAGAATAGGCATGGAAGGTGTGGTGTCAATTTTTTCTTGTGGTGGATTAAACCACAGGTTTAATTTTTCTGACTTTCTGCCTAAAATGATACATGTACTTCCTCTAAATCCAGTGGTGGTTCCTCTTCTTACTTGTCCATCACTATTCCAAACACATTCATCCATGTCCCAAACTTTACAGGCAATGGCAAACCTCTTCTGCCCAAGAAAACCATGTGCTAGATTTGCCTTATAAGTCTCCATGAGATAGAAATGACTTGAAGGTACAAAACAACAACAGTAGCAGCATTTTCATGTACTCTGATATATTTTGGCAGTGGTTTGGGTGATTTGGGCCCAGTTTTCCCCATTAAAAAACAACAACAGCATTGGGATCTGCAGACTTGGGGGTTGTTCCTGGAAGGGTCGGGGCCCTAAAAAAAGGATTTCGGGGACACATGCATCCCATAGGCTGCACTTTGGTCGTCTCTGCCTGTCACCACGTTGAAGAGAGAAGTCATTATCTCCAGTCTGTATGACAAAGCTGTTGTCATAACATGATATTTCAGAGTCTGTGGGGAGGGCGGAGGGAGAGATCATTACAAATGCTACACTCCAGCAAAGTCTCTTCTGACAGTCTCAGAGCTTAGTTGTGTTGATTTGTTGGACTAGGAGGGCAGCCCAGAGCAAGAAAGGGCAGAGAGAGGCAGCTTTGCTGGGAAGACTAAGATCAGAAGAGTGCAGCAAATGAAAGCAATGGGAAGAGAGCAAAATGAGAGAAGAAATATCTTCAGCACCTCCTCATAATGATAGCTACTCCACACTTAATATTTCTCTCCTTTCCTGCTGTCTTTGACACTGAAAGAAGCAGACTTTTTTTTCACCCCTAAGCATATGGGGATTCTGCTTTTGTCTGTTGAAGGGGCAAAGAAAGCTTGCGATTGAGAATTTAACACACACAAAACTTAACACCACCGTGATCATGTAGCAGGTCACAATTTGGACAGATCATGGTTTTTGGACTACAACAAGTAATCAGGTTAGCTGGAGGGAGGGGATTCTGGGAGAGTAGTCCAAAATTTAACCGTTTATTTATTAGCTTATACCCCATCTTCCTTCCAGAATTGGGATCAAAGCAGCTCACAATGAGTAAAACAGATGCAGATTGAAAACAGGTACAAATAAACATGTACAAAAGCTTATGGAGTGAAAACACAATTAAACAAATGTTAGTATTAAAACAAAATCAAATTTAAAAGGTTTTTTTTTAAAAAAAACACCCACACAGGTATAAAAAAAAAAAAGAGAGAGAGAGAGAGTAGCATCATTCTTTTTAAAGCCCCTTCCTCACCAGCCAGTCAATTGCTTCTGAAAGCCTGTTGGAATAGAAAAGTCTTTGCCCAGCAGAGTGGAAGGACAAAGGGAAGGGGCTGGGTTGGATCAGACTAGCTTCACTTGGCAGGGAGTTCCACAGTCCTGGGGGCAGTCACTAAGAAGACCACTTTTTCCAGATCTGCATTGTCCTTTGCTGTATTCAAAGGGATCTTGTAGCACCTTTGAGACTAACTGAGAGAAAGATGTTTGTAGCATAAGGTTTCTTGAACTGGATTTGTCTACAACAAAAAACTTATGCCACAGACTTCTTTCTCTGAGTTAGGGCTTGTCTATACCATCAAATCCCCCAAATCCCCATTTGAATGCCCCTGAATCTGCTGTGACCAGGCCACATGTGGCATGGCCTTTGCCCCAATCCTGGGGCTATCTGGCCCCATGTGTCATTGCCCTGATTCGCAGTGTTTTGGGTTATTCTACCAGAATGCGCATTGTGTGGGTTTCAGGTTTTTTTGTGGAGTGTCACCTGCAGCCGCCTCCGCTGCCGCCTCTACCACATTCAATTTTAAAGCTCCAGAGACAGTTCCCAGAGGAAGGGAGAGGTCTTCTGGCTTCCCCTGACTTAGCAGCGCTCTCCTGCTTGCAAGTTGCAGGAGGAGGAGCTTGAAGAAAGTGCCATGGAAGCACTTCAAGGAAGTGATGGGCGAGTGGGCGAACACTCAGAGGCAGCACTGCTGAGCCACGGGAAGGGAGACAACCCCTCCCTTCCGCCAAGGACTGGCTCTTGAGCTTTTAAATTGGATACGGTGGCAGTGGTGGGTGAAACTCCCCAGGAACAGCGAAGACACGTCCCTGCGGAGAATAATAATGTGTAGGGTTTCAGGAGGAATGTGGGGGCATTTGAGCAAAACTCCCTTCAGAGTTTTGCCCCACATGTAGACAAGTCCCAAGTCCCAAAGGTGCTACAAGATCCCTTTGCATACTGATACAGACTAAGATGGCTGTCTTTGAACATCCTTTGCTATGTGTTTGTTGGAGTCTCAGTGTTGGTCTTTCAAGACAACTACAGTGCCAAAGGCAGTGGGTATGGGGTGGTGGTGGCAGCTGTCCCACCTGGGGTGATGCCTGTTTCCCAGTATGACATGCTCATTCCAACCAGCAGCTCTTCCTTTCTGCCTCGTGCACATGAAAGGTTGCAGATGCATTTTCCCAGCTCCAGTCATTAATATCGCTCACTCTATGGATTTCTTTGCTCATCCTCTGTGGAGGTATAAAGTCAGTGCAAGGTTTTAGGCATGATGGGTAATGCTTTGCACTGAAGTTCCTACCATGCCTAGACTGGCTAGTTTAATAGGATGTAAGAAGGCCAGGATTAAAGCTCCAAGGAGTCAAGTTATGGTACCGTGTGTGTATACGTGTGTGTGAGAGAGAGTGAGAGTGAGTGAAAGAGAGACAGAGAGAGATATGCTTGTAAGTCTAAGTGGGCAAAAAGCAGGTACATGGTCCAAAACAGGTGGTTTCATTCAAATTCCTATGGATCATGTCTGTATGTCCAATACGTGCTTGCACTTAATGGATCTCTGATTGAGCAATTAACCTTGTGATACACAAAACAGTTGTTTCTTGATAGGAATTCCATTTGATTTGGGGAACAGTAGCCTAAAATCTAAAATCTTGGAGCGTTCCATGTTAGTTTTAAAATGAATTACTTGTTGATACTCGAAGAATTATTCCTATATAGGAGGGGTGGGAAACAGCTGATTCTGGGGTCCAAATCTGGTTCCTTGGAGTTTACTGTACGTCCATACGCGGAAGGTGTGTGTCTGCTGTGAGCATGGTTGATGCCTGGAATCTCTACTCTAGACTGAGCACTGCAACTGGTATTGTTGTTGTTGTTGCTGCTGTTGTTGTTGTTGTTGTTGTTGTTGTTGTGTGCCTTCAAGTTGTTTCCAACTTATGGTGACCCTATCACAGGCTTTTCTTGGGTTTTCACAGGGTTTTCTTGGCCAGATTTGTTCAGAGGGGGTTTGCCTTTGCCTTCCTCTGAGGCTCAGAGAGTGAGACTTGCCCAAGATCATCCATTGGGTTTACATGGCCCAGCGGGGATTTGAACCCTGGTCTCCAGAGTCCTAGTCCAACACTCAACACCATGCTGGCTCTCGTGGAATTAAAATTTCTCCCCTCATGAGAACTTTTGGCCCACCATAACAATATTTCCAGGGGTTGAGGGTTCTTGAAGGATTTGAGATCTTGTGGAAGCCCAGACTTCTTGCAAGAAGTCCTCTTCTCACTAGACTTGAGGTGGGCCTTATATACGCCTGCCTCATGTGTTCCAGTCAGTACTGGAAAAAAGGTAGCAAGGTTACCAAATTAGCTTTTCTCTGTATTAGCAAGATTCATAAAGGAGGGGGGCAATGTATGCACTAATATCTAATAACCTAGTGTGCAACTTAATAGGCAATTCGATTCTAAGCGGCAACACCCAAAACAGAAAAGGAAGAACTCAATATATAGACTGGCAGTTTAAAACAACAGTCCCATGCCACCTGAAGGATTAATCCATTTTATTGCCACCACTTTGGGAGCTTATTGTATGAGGAAAGGAAAGTGGAAGTAAAGCCTGAGAGTAGCACATCTCCATCTTGCCTTATTGCACGATGTCGGTGTTCTTCAGCTGTTCTCCTGTTCTGGTCCCATGGGAGATGATGGTAAAGGTGAGTCTTTTTGCTAACAGATTTTTCCAGTTAGCAAAAAGACTCACATTTATCACCATCTTCCATGGGACCGGCACAGGACAACAGCTAAAGAACACCAACATCATGCAATAAGGCAAGATGGAGATGTGCTACTCTCGGGCTTTACCTCTGCTTCCCTTTCCTCGTACAATAAGGCTCTTCCTAATTGTCAACCCCAGGCATCATCCTTTTGACTGTCCCTTACCGGTTGTTTTGAGAACGTGGTAGCCCTACTTCCCGCTTGCCAGACTCTGTTAATTGAGGCAGTTACCTCATTTTGCTTAATGGTAGGGCAGGCCCTGTGCAAAGCACATAGTAGTCCCACTAAATTCAACAGTAGATTCAAGTTTGTCAGTTCTGTGACACTCTCCAGCTTTATGGTTAGGAACCATTTTCTTGTTGTGCTTATTTTATTTTTACAACCAGCACTTTTACAACCAGCTCAGTAGCAAAGATTGACAGTATCAATAATATGTAAATCTGTCTTTTTAATATCTTCTCTCTCCCTAGAAATGTGCGACACCACCCAGGGAAAAAACAACAAACGTGTTTAATGTAGCTGCAGATCTAAGCATCTCTCTCTGTCTCTAGCTCTTTTTGATTTCTTCTTCTCTTTCTTCTTTGAAGGGAAAAAAAAACACCATGCACCCTCATCAGTCATAGAATTCTGACCTTGCAAGGGAAATGTTCTAATTTGAGATACAGTTGTCCCTTCATATTTGCTGGGCTTTGGTTCCAGGACCCCCCCCCCCCGTGGATACCAAAATCCGTGAATACTCAAGTCCCATTATATGTAATGGCATAGCAAAATGGTGTCCCTTATATAAGATGGCAAAATCAAGTTTTGCTTTTTGGATTATTATTTTTAAAAAATATATTTTCAACCCACTAATACTTAAATCTGTGGATACCAAATCTGTGGATACGGAGGGACAACTGTATTTGCCTTTCCAGTTATTAAAAAGAGACCATTGCAATCAGGCACAGTGGGGATGTCTTCTCTTCCAAAACATCCCACTGCTTGGCCTTCCTCCCCGCCCGGTATCTCTTTCCACAACCTACCTTCTTCCCCTGTTCTTGCGTGTTCCTTGTGTCACGTGTGAACGTGTGTTTGTGGATGCCTGTGTGCATGGGTGCAGGAGTGCACCACCTTAAACATTTTTTTAAAAAAATACACAGATTCTGTAAATAGGAAGCATGGTTCCTCTCTGAGAAAAAAAAGAAGAAAAGAAAAGAGCTTTAGAAATTCCAAATGAAGTGTTTAATTATATAATTACCAAACACACCGCCTCGGGTTAAATTCATTAGCGTTTTACCGGATTGCTTTCACAGTGGCTCCCGAGCTCCTCATTTGCTTCTGGTAATGGAAACTTGTAGAAGCAGATTGCTCCAATCAAGGGCCCCTCCTGTTTCCTATACCTTTATATATTTTTTATTATTTTTTGGCGATTGCCTAGGTGTTCTTGTGACTTCTCTCTCTCTCTGTCTCTCTGTCTCTCTCTCTCTTTTTTTTTGGAGGGTGACACATGAAAGACAAAACCCCCAAATCAACAAACCTGCCAGCCGGCCATTGTTGCCTTTGAAGAAACTGTTTCAATCACTTTGCGTTGTCTTTATGTCAGTTTGCCAGATGGCTTGGGTCTTTTGCTGAGGTCCTGTACCAACGGGGCTTGCAGAGCACTGTTAAAGCTTCAAAGCTGCTTTTTAATCTTCACGAACATCACAGGGGCTGCGAAAGTGACTTGGGCTCCCTGAAGTCTCTCCTACAAAAGAGGCCAAGCAGGCCTGGAAATGAAAGCCAGATAAAGGGATTGCCAGAATAAGAAACAGAGGGAAAAGAGCAGTAGTTAGTCTTTCTTGTAGCCTTTCAAAAGAAATTCTAAGACAAATTATGGCTCTGGGTGTTTCCCCCCCCCCTTCTTTTTCTTCTCCTTCTCCTCCTCCTCAAAAAGGTCTGATACAGGGGAGAGATGCTGAGACAGAATATTTTGACCCAAAGAACCCTTAACCTTGTAGGAAGAAAGGGAAGCTAAAAACAATAAGCCACCTCTCCTCCCTCTTTCTCTTTCTCTCTTAAACATCTTCAGAAAATGCACCTTGCATAATTATCGACAAACCTATGAAGAAAGAAAGATAGGGTTATGTTCTCCACTTACCTTGCCAGCAGCAGTGTTAATAATGAGGTCTCAGTTTTGATGTTAGGGGATGTTGTGTGTGGTTTTATTTTTACTGGTATTTTATTTTTTAGGTACCTCTTTCCTTAGTCTGTCTGCATTGCCACACTGAACGATGTTGCCCTCAGATGTTGCTGACATTTGACGGCGGTTGTGTTTATTCGATGCGGTGCTCGATTTGAAGAAGTACACCTTTCTTCTGTAGATGAAGGGCTGCCTGTATATGCCTCCTCAGAAAGCATTTGTTTGTCTTCTGTGCATAAGTAAGGACTTTCTCTTCCCACCCCCCCACCCCACAAGTCCATAAAAATCCCTTCTGTGTTGAAGTGTAGTGGACTTCTAGATGTTCATTTAATGGCATCTAAAATGGCCAGCTGTAGGCAAGAAACCAGAAGAGGATTAGGACTTGAAAGGGCAGCTGTGAAGGAACTGGGTATGTTCCTCAAGTGTAATGAGAGAGTATTGAGAACCAAAGCCAGGATTTTCCCTGTCATAATATTCCCAGTTTCTATGGATGGATGTAATAGCTGGACAGTGAAGAAAGCTGAGAAGAAGAGAATCAATTCATTTAGAATCATAGAATCATAGAGTTGGAAGAGACCACAAGGGCCATCTAGTCCAACCCCCAGCCATACAGGAATACCCAATCAAAGCATTCTGGACAGATGGCCAGCCAGCCTCTGTTTAAAAGCCTCCAAAGAAGGAGACTCCACCACACTCCCAGGAGTACATTCTACTGTTGCACAGCTCTTACCATCAGGAATTTCTTCCTAATGTTGAGGTGGAATCTCTTTTCCTGTAGTCTGAGTCCATTGCTCCATGTCCTAGTCTCTGGAGCAGCAGAAAACAAGCTTGCTCCATCCTCAATGTGGTCCTTGTCTACATGTGGGGCTGGAGGAGAGTTCTGTGGATAACAGGGACTGTCAAAAATAAATGAGCCGTACACTAAATCGAGTGTGAACTCTCCCTAGGAGCCAAAATGACTCAATTGAGGCTATTAGCAATAGCAATAGTATTTATATTTCTATGCCATTTATCGGTGCAAAGCAGGCCCTAAGCAGATTACAATGTGTTAGCTAATTGCCTCCAACAAGCTGAACACTCATTCTACCAATCTACGGAAAGATGGAAGGCTGAGTCAACCTGGAACTCTATAGGATGGAACTCACAATGTTGTGGCTGCAGTACCGGTATTTAACCACTGCACCACCAGGGCTATTGTACATTGGATGCATCATGAGATGACTTGACCTATTGGAAAAGACAACAACACTCAGCAAAGTGGACAACAGTAGCAAAAGAGAGATATTGCATTATAGATGGATTGACACAGTCAAGGATACCACAACCCTGAGTTCGTAAGACCTGAGTAGGACTGTTAATAATAGAATCTATTGGAGGGCTCTTACTCATAGCATTGCCATAAGTCAAACCCAGCTTGGTGGCACGTAGCAACAACAGCAAATGGCTGGCTGTTTTGTGTGTGCTATGGTTTTGGTTATGTCCAGTTGTGATCCATCACTCTTTGGATGCTTCTTGAACATGGTGACTCACTGGGGCTGAGACCGCCTGGTGGAGTGTAATGCTCTGCCACTGGCCTTCCACCCCTTTCTCCTCCCACCCAGAGACAACCAACCTTTCCCATGCTAGAGTATGCCCAGGCATAATCACTGGACATCTGGAGGATTACATGTTTTCTCCCAGATGTGCAACCACAACCAGCCACAGCCTGGACATCTCCCACCCTCCCCTGACTGTGTGAACGTGCTCCAGTATTTAAAAAGTCCATGAGCTGGAGAGTGGGATAAGGAGGTCATTGTGCAAGCAGGTACTGAATGCCTCCTTGCATAATGTCATAAAAAGTGTTCATACAGCCATAATAGTTTTTTTAATGTCACCAACAGGATTCCAGATGTTAAGGATACCAGAGCTATGTCTAGTCCCTACACTGGCCTTCCATGGCCTTCTTGCTACCCAGGAGAGGTATTAACTTTGACAAGTGGTTTCCAAATTTTTAGTTCTTTGATGATGTTGGACTTCAAGAGATTCTGGGAATTATAATCGAATAACATCTGGGATGTGAGCTTGAGGGCCACTGGTGTTGACTTTGCAATATTAGCTCTTTTGGATGCCACCCCCAAATGTTGTAGACCCAGCTCGATCACTTTCTTGATTAGTCTATAACATTATCTACAGCTATTCTCAACCTGCCTTCTTAGTTTTGCTGCAGTCTTCCCAGTAGTTGTGCTGGGTGTGGAGGAAGATTTCCCCAGAAACAATATCTAATTGAGAGTTATCCCTGTTGCAAAGTATCGAGAGGTTGTTTCAGTGGCTCCCATGTCAATGGGACTCTGGGTTTAAGTCTGAACTTTAAAGGTTCTCTCCAAAGTGCTGAACCTATTTGGGTTGGGTTTAGTACCTTCGATAGATACTTTAAAGTCTGGCCTGAAACCACCAGTCACCTCTGGGTTGCTTAATCTTCAATGAGCAATTAAAATGTATTGGCTTCAAAGAAGACCTCTTGCTTGTGGAGTTGGAAATGGCAAGGAATGATTTGTTGATATGGATCATCATAGCTGACTGTGTCTTAGACCCTCCTTGATGACAGTTATGGGGACTACCATGACGAGGAGCTGTATTTCTAAACTAACAACTGTACCACTGGTCATCACTGAATACCACTGAGAGGCGGGATTCAACTGAAGAAGAAGGTATTTCCTCTGAGGTGCCTCCTATCAATCTGCAATAGCCTACACTAGTGCCACATGCTATGAGAACAAAACAAGGATTAGTAATATATGCAGAGTCAATTATTCAAGGAGATGAACTCATCGACAGTAAACAACCATAGGTGTAGCAAATTCACAAGGAACTAAACATTTGAAAATAGATACATTAATTTTTAGAGTAGAACAGACCTCCAGATGTTGTTGAATGGCAACTCCCAGCATCCTTCATCATGTTGGTGAGGGCTACTGGCTTGGTCTGCAGGCCAACGACATCTGAAGGGTTAGATAACTGAACCTCCTGCTTTTAACCCCCTGTTTAACAAATGTGCACAGATGGAGTATACGATTGAGTGAGAGCCAGTGTGGTGTAGTGGTTTGAGCATTGGACTATGACTCTGGAGACCAGGGTTTGAATCCCTGCTCAGCCATGGAAATGCACTCTCTCATCCTCAGAGGAAGGCAAGGGCAACCCCCGCTTTGAGAAAACCCTGTGATAAGATCGCCTTAGGGTCGCAATAATTTGGAAAGAACATGAAGGCACACAACAACATGACTAAGATGTTTTCTTCAAGATTTTTTACAATATAGGGGGGGAAAGGGAAAAGGTGAGATGATGATGATGATGATGATGGCTGGGCATTCTGCTTGATCTTTCCCCACCTCTCAATTCCATCCCTGCATTCAGCAGACAGAGTTATTGAATGTCCAAGGGGTGGTTTTGGTTATGAGGAAGGACACACAAAACTAAGCAGAGAAAGTCTGGAATTTATGTAGTAAGCATAGGAAAGACTCGGAAAAAAATACAAATTAGGAAAGGCAAAACTCCATCCACATCTCACTTCCTCCTCTTGCAGAGCTGAATGCAAACTATTTTTCATAGAATTATAGAGTTGGAAGAGACCCCAAGACTATTCAATCCAGCCCCATTCTGCCCCTGCAGGAATACACAATCAAAGCACTCCCAACGGATGGCCATCTAGCCTCTGTTTAAAAACCTCCAAAGAAGGAGACTCCATCACACTCCAAGGCAGCGTATTCCACTGTCGAACAGTTCTTACCGTCAGGAAGTTCTTCCTAATGTTTAGGTTGAATCTCTTTTCCTGTAGTTTGAACCCCTTCCTCTGTGTCCTAGTCACTGGAGCAGCAGAAAACAAGCTTGCTCCATCCTTAATATGGCAACCCTTCAAATATTTAAATATGGTTATCATTTTGCACTTTGAACTCACTTTTGCAGCAATGGAAGTGAGCTGAGGATGAAGGGAGAGTGTAGAAGGAAGAGAGAGAAACTGGGACACTTTAAAAGCAGCTGAGAAGGTGGGTTGGCAGAAGATTAACTAGGGCTGCCCTTGCCAAACTAAGGTATGAAATGTTAACAATCAGGAAAATAATCAGGAAAATGCCTAGGGGGCAAACAATAGATCTTGAGCTAATGGCAGAAACATCTAGCATTGGGAGTCCTCCTCATCTCAGTGGAAAGATAATTCCACATGGAAGATGACCCATGTGGTGTAGAGAATGCCCTTCTCTACACTACAGTCAAACGGGACTCACTAGGCCTTGGTATAATAAGAACAGACTTCCTTCACAGTTAACAGCCTGGGGCAATCGCGATCTCTCAGATCGCTTGGTCTTCCTGGAAGCTTGAACTACCGGCCTCCTCACCCTTTGGCCAGTGCATACTGTATCTTCCATCTTGGCCACACTTACTCTAATTTGTTCCTCTTTCTCTTTCGTTTCTCTGGGCAGTTGTTGTGTTTTTGCTTGGAGAGGCACCTTGTTTGACAGCAGGGTTGACAGGAGGTGATGCGACTTTCCAAAGTCATAGATTCTGTAAACCTATCTGTTTAAGCCGCCAACTGTTTTTATAACTTGCAGTTGCTAAATGAGGAGACGACTACTTTGATGTAAATGCGTTTACAGTAATTTGTAGCAGAGCAAAAAGAGCTTCATTCTTGTTCCTCCCATGCCCAAATATTATAAAGTTCTGAGTGTCTTTACCAGACAAATCTTACTCAGGAAATGTACCTCATTCCACACTGAAAGCCATGTTGTCAACTGGATTAGTTACCCTTCCTTCACATGCTTCAGTGATCTTTTTGAAGCCACATAATCATCACAGCTGAAAAAGTAACACAAGGCTGAAATGTCTCCCTCTGTCTCAACCATTACATGCTGGTGACTCCCGTGTCAATGCTGTGGTGAATCTGCTACAGGTTTTAGTCTGAATTTTAAAAGAGCTATACAATGGGCTGAACCTAGTTTCGGGATATGGCTCAGCACCTTGAATAGCCCTTTTGACATTCAGCCTAAGGACTTTTTCGGACGAAAGTTTACAACGCTAGCAGCCTCGTCCCCGTTGCAAGGCTGCAGCGCTGCAGAGCGTCCCTTTCGGATGACGCTCTGCCCTGCTGTCCCTCTTGCGGCACTGTTGCGTAACCGCGGGGACGCAGCAGCGTTATATTTGGCATTTTTCTACTCACGATCTGCAGCGCTGCAGCCTCGCAACGGGGATGAGGCTGCTAGTGTTGTAAACTGTCGTCCGAAAAAGTCCTAAAATTCAGAACAGATTTACTGCACCACTGACACAGATGTTAAGTCACCACCCACTTCTAGGGAAGAGGAGGAACAGTTTGTATATGATGGGTTGGAAGACAGGCAGTTGCTTCAAGTTGACAATGTATGTCCCTCAGCAAGTTTTACCTTAAGCAAAACTACTTTAATTTAAGGAAACATATCCAGGGAGAGCCGTGTTGGCTATACAACAAAGTACAACAATATCCCAAATCCACAGAACAGTGATACCTTTATTGGGCCAACCAAAAATGCACAAAATACATCATGTAAGCTTTCAAAGCTCCACTGGCTTCTTCATCCAGCAGAGGTGTTAAAAAATCATACAAGAGAAGAAGAAAAACGATGATGTTAGGATCACAGGCCTACATTTTGTCAAGATATTGACATGGATATCCCTCCAGACCATCTTAACAGACAACAACAAAAGCAATATCTTGACAAAATGTAGGACTATGATGCTAATATTGTCATTTTTTTAATGTAAGGGTTTTTGAGCCTAAAATAGCAACAAGCAGGACCTTCCCAAGACCCTGTGCTACCTGAAACTGAACCACCAATGACACGCCCCCAACTGCAAGCCCCCCACAAAGCCAATCATGAGAGGGAAGATCCCATAAGCACCTCTCCCTATGCTGGTAGTAAAAGCACAATAACAATAAACCGAATTCACCAATCATCTGCTGCCTGGTGACTACCTCACTTTGCCTAATGATAGGGCTGGCCATAATAACATATTTCTATGTGGTTCCCTGTTCGGGCCTTGCATCTTTCAAATCAACCATAGTTTCTTCTTTGTTCACTGAATGTGATTGGAATGGCCAACCACTCCTGAAACAAAGACCCAGCAAAAATCACCTTCCTGCAGGAAAGACTTGTTGGTCTGAATGGGTTACTCTACTGAGAACGACAGAGCTGGCACTCAAGCAATTTAACCTACCATCACCTCAACAACAGGCCAGCTTACTAACCCAAAGTCTGCCAGAATTTTTAAAAAATTTATTTTCCTGCTTGCAGAAAGACAACAGAGTGGGGAACAACTTAGCCTTCCTCAGCAGGGCATTCTACACAGTGGGGAATCTGCTTTGATTTTTTTTATTTTAGACTTGAAAAGAGCTTTCCAAGGTGTACAAAGCCACCTTCCAATCAGTTCAGCACCTTGAATAGCTTCTTTAGTGTTTATTCAATGAACTGTACATGCCTGGAACTGTAGTTACCGGGCATGGTCTAAACTAAAGCAGTGATTCCCAAACTTTGGTCCTCCAGGTGTTTTGGACTTCATCTTCTAGAAGCCCTAGCCATCTTGGCCAACAGTCAGGGATTCTGGGAGATGAAGTCCAAAACATCTGGAGGACCAAATTTGGGAGCCACTGGTTTAAAGCAGGGGTTGGCACAGGAGCATGCCAGAGGCATTTGGCTACAACTGCCATCAGTCTTAGCCAGGACAGACAGGAGTTGCAGTCTGAGTTGAGACTAAAACCCAGAATGGATTTAAAGCACCTTTGACTGACTGACACTGCTACTGACTGCCACTGCTTGGGAGGAGACCCTGGGAAGCCCTCTCTTACAACAGGCCCTCTGTTCGGCCTCTGCATGCCATGATCCTCCTCCCCCCTCCTCTTCCTCCTCTTCATTTATATCCTGTCTTTCAAATAGGGACTCAAAGTGCCTTACAACATATTTTAAACAATATAGTTTAAAAGATATACAAAAATATCAATAAAAGTATAAGTATAAGAGTTATTTTAAAAACAGTTGAACAATGTATAAAGTCAAAACCATTATAATTGACTAAAACAATATAGTCTATACAAACTGACAAAACAGCATGCCACACCATTAAAAGCCCATCACAGCCAATTTCTAAAAGGCTGCTGGAAAAAGAATGTCTTTGCTTGTCAATGGAAGGAGAGCAAGGAGGGAGCCATCCTAGTCTTCCTAGAGAGGGAGATCCAACTCTGGGATCAGCCACCAAGAAGGCTATCTTTCTTCTTCCCACCAAATGAGCCCGAGAAGGTGATGGGATGGAGAAAACAGCCTCTCTCACAGATCTTAGAGCTCTAACGGGCTCGTATAGGAAGACACAGGTCACTCCCTGTTTAAGTGGGATTGGTACTCGTGGTTTCATTTATCCACGGTCAGGGGGAAAAGGCCTCTCTAGGCATCTGGAAAACCTTAGAGTTGCACTGGAAGTGGTCTCTCTTGGCATTGGGAGGTCTTCCAGTGCAACTCTGTGGTCAGCTTCCACCAGAAATTAACCAGAGTTGTGCCAGATGCCTAGAGAGGCATCCTCTCTTGGCATTTTCCAGGTCCTTCAGCACAATTCTATGACATTCTATGGTGGTTCATTATTATACGCTGTTTTGTGTATATGCAGTAAGTCTGGGAATGTATTCCCCATGGATATGGGGGGTGGGTGGGTGACCTGTATAGTCCTTCAAATAGCCTGGAGCCAAGTCATATTATTGAACTACAATGACTGGACTATAACTGAACTATATATGTTCAAATTATACTTTGATACAAAGCTGAATTGGAAACTGTTGTCGAACTGTTGATCCAGTTATTGTTTGCATACAAACAAATGGTCTGACATCCTGTTGGTGCCTTTTGCACATGCAAGTTCCCTTGCAAAAGTAAGTGGACATTTTTGTCTGATGTGGAACAGCCATCTTCAGGTCAAGATTGCAGATTGTACATGTGGTGCCATTGCACATGGATGCACACGGTGTGCAACAATGAATGCTGTGCATGGAAAATGGAAGCACACTAGTGCACATTGCACATTGTGCGTGCACAGGTGAATGCACACTTAGTGCTGCAATTAACTAACAAGGTAGCATTATAAAACTCTGTGAATGTAAAGTTACATGCTGTCTCCTTGGTGCAGGATCTTGGCCAACAGTGTACATTAAATCTATTGTTTACCCAGTTGAGTCATGATGGCAAACCATGGTTTGTTGGAAACTAGGAAGTCAGAGAAAGAACCAGAGCATCTAAGGAGAAAGAAATTTGACCCTATGAGCAAGAAGCAGCCAATCCATGGTCTGGCTATTGTGTCCAAACTGGGTTACCGTCTCTTACAGCAATGTATTTCTCAGAAAGGAGTGCACAAGTTACTTTTGCATTCCAGAAAGTCTCCTCCTTTCTTTTCTCTTTTTAATAATCAACCCCCCCCATGATATAGATGTAATTCACAGTCTGCTTTTGATAATTAACACCTTCCTCACCCCACCCCAGGTTATTAACCCACAAAAGAAACTAGCATCTATTATTTTCCTTGCCTATATCCCAAATGTAGGTCATACCTAATAACTTTCAGTCCCTCACTGACAAAGTTGCGAGGGAAAGTTGGAGGGGTGGAGGAATGGAGAAAGAAACATACACAATAACTTGGCTTTGACCTTGCACTCTTCAAAAAGGAAGTTACTTCTGAGCCGCAAACATCAAAAAGAATAAATAATTGTTTTTCTTTTTTGTTGTTATGATATGGATCATCTGAGCAGTTAGTGGTAAGCAAGCTGCCTTTGATATGGTTTAGAGGCCCTGGTGCTTGGCCCTCTATTTATGTCAGCGTGTTCCTGTTCCCACACCGGGAAAGTAGAATCCCTTGATTAAATTCATATTTGTTTTAATCTTTCCCTGTGTCTGATCTCAGGCTCAAAGATTCTAATGAAAAAAGTAATGCTTCCTGCTGGGTTCAGTGCTGATGTCAGCCATTCATGTGTTTGTTCTGTTCTAACCTGATAATGCTGAAAAAGCTCAGAACCCAAACAGCTGAAACTCCAGCTGATTCCAAAGACAAAGATATTTCGATGTTTCACATAGGGTATTTCCACCATTGCTACCCCCGCACAATTTTTTTTTGTTTCACAAAAAGAACTTTTTGTGCTTTGTTTGTAGAACTGGAAAGAAAGGAGAAAGAAAAAGAACCCAGATAAACAACTATTTATAAAATATCAACCAGCCACAACAGGGAGTTTAATTAATCTGACCTCTTGGTATAATTTTGTACACAGGGGACATTTGCATGCAAGCTCTAGGAGTAAAAAGGAAAGCAACCCAATGGGCATTTTTTAAAAAAGGAATGATAAAGGGAAGAAGGCGTGTTCAATTATACTGGCTCTCTTTTGAAATATTTATGCAAATTCAGATTTTTCCAGGAACAGTTGAACTGTTTTGTATGTGTGCTTTTGTCATTCTTTGCATGTGGCAAACAATATACTTGGTCAGCTTACAATAGAGTATGCCCTCTTGTGAGTCACACAACTTGGGGAAGGGGAAGCCATAACAAGACATGCAGCCAAAAACATGTGAACCATGCCCTTTTTAGTGGTGGTATCAAGATTGTGGAACACCCTCTATGTCTATACTCCATTTTTGTACCAGTCTGATACCACTTTAACTGCTGCAGTTGTGTACTATGGAAACCTGGGATTTGTCATATGATGAGGTTCTTAGACTAGTGCTTCTTAGGCTAGCTGACATGAATTACCCAATTTTTGTTTTTTTTCAAAGGTGCGGGGTGCCATATTTGTGTCCCTTGCATTCAACTGTTTCTTTTCTAGAAACTCTCTGTGGACTGGCAGCCAATGGCTTTTGGACAGGCACTGGTCTGGGGACCATCACCTTGAATAGCACTGTTTTAGGCTGCTGACACACTGCAGAAATAATCCAGTTTGACACTGCTTTAACTATCATGGCTCCATCCTATGGAATTCTGGGATTGTTTTTATAGTGATGTTTTTAGCCACCTTGAGTCTCATTGGTGGGAGAAAGGTGGGATAGAAATAATAATAATAATAATAATAATAATAATAATTCTGCCCCTCATGAGGACTTAAATCACAGGCCTCTTCCAGTTTCCAAGGTTTTTTTTAAAAAAAACACCTTTTTTGTGACGGAGGGCAGCCATCTCTCTCTTTCCTTTATTTTTTTCCATGTTACTCCCTTTAAAAAAAGCCTAACCAAACCAAATCTCTGTTCTTGGGGTGAGATTACCATTTTGAGAGAGAGTGAGAAGAACTGCAGTTATGAAAGAAGTTTACTTAAACGATTTTCCAGGGCTTCTCCTCCCACAGAGACAAACATTCACCTCAGAAATTAGAGCAGGAAATGTAGAGTAGCGTGTCTCTTGACAAGCAGAACTACCCAGCAGACCTGAATATAATACTGCCGGGGAAAAAAGAAGAAAGGCTCTGTGGTAAAACTGAAGCACAGGCCACTAATGTTTTTTGGCAGACATGTCTACTCTTACAAGTGGACGCATAGGCAAGTTGAGATTATGGGCTGTGTTTCCTAAGATGGTGGGTGGGTGGGTGGATGCTGGCGGGGAGAAGCGGAGGGGGGGGGGGAAGGATATCGAGCAAGCCTGATAGCAAATAATAGGATTTATACTTGTATCTCTTACTCACTGCTTTGAAAATATATCTTTGCAAACGAGGAAATGCTGAGCTATACAGAATTTAATCGGATGATGCCAACACAAACTCTTTCCCCTTATCCCTTGTGTTAAGTGGGAGGTCAGAACAGTCAGGTTTTTGGTGGGTGGTGTTTTTTTTTTTTTTTTTTTTTTTTGCTACTTGGCACCATCAAGAACACTCAGAGGTTTAGCACACACAAAAGGAGGCCAAACAGTAGTCTGTTTCTGTCTTGATAGACCAGACAGTTGTTTGTTTCTGAAACTGGCATCATAGGCGAAGGAGAGAAACAGGTAAAATAAGGGCTACAGACTTGGGACTTTATCAGACCTAACCTACATTAATGTTTCCATCCCACCAAAGCTAAAAGCAAGCTTGTCCCAGCAAAAGAACTCTCCCATCAGTCCTACCTTAACCAGTGTGAAAAGGAAGCCCCGGGCATTAACGGAGCGCAAATGGAACTCTGTTTACTTCCAGGTTCCAAATCTTGGCGAGTCTCATGAGAAGATGCAAGTGTGGTAAATTGGAAAAAAAAGATAAATAAACTCACAAAACATGTACAAAAGCACAAAAACACACTTTAAAAGTCCCAAGTGAACCAGGGAGGTTCATAAAAAAAGCATCCCCTACTTTGCTGTTATGATCTCACCTGGAAATGTTCTGTCATTGGTGTTGTATTCACGTGAGCACAATGGTGCGCAGTTTCAAACGCGGTCAATGCCAGCAACAAAGCACCATGGGAGATCAATTGATGGCTTGGCCCGTCAATAAAAAAGAACAGCTTTTTGTCACGACATTATCTTGAAAGGACGATGTCGTTTGGTATGTGTACCCTTTTGTGTTCATAAGGCATCATTATGATGCTATATTTGCTGTATCTGATAAAGTCCTTGCTGATCATTAACAGCATAAGCCTATGCCTGCCTATTCGGAAGTCAGAGTTTATTCCAAATAAGTGAGCACAGGATTGCAAATGCATGACAATTCATTAAAGTGTTCGTTGACTAGCTGTTGGGTGTCCATTTAATTGGTGCCACTACTGATTAAGGATGCACTTGTTTCTTTTGGATGGGTTTGGTATTTGGATGGGTTGGGTATGGTGTTCGCTATTATCTGTGGTTTTCGGTATCCACAGGCCCCCCAGAACCAATCCCCAGAGGATACGGGGGTCCTACTGTACGGAATTGTGAAGATGTGTAACAGGACACCAGCAAGAGCGCCAATGCACACCAGGAGTGCTATGATGTGCATTGAGATTGATGCACATCAGTCCTGTTGTGAATCAGGCACCAACGGGCACTTTGCTGGCTTTGCTCTGTAGTAACGTAACAGCAGCCATCTGCTTGGATATGGATATTCTACAGCTGTGCAATTCTAATTCCTGCACTTCCTGTAAGTCTACTTACAAAGACGTAAGTTCCTCCAACAGGATTCCAGCTAATGTAAACAGACTAAAAGCATGTAATAATTAACAAGTTGAAATAGGATGAAAAGTTAAACCAGTTTGTAGTCTGGATGAAGATGTTATTACTGAAGAAAAATACTTCTGAATCAGACCCAAAGAGCACGTAGTACCCCATTCTATCCTATCTGACCACTCAGATGTCTTTGTGAAAGCCACAACCAGTGGCCATGCTGTCTGGGGCATTCTGGAAGCTGTGGTCTGAACAACTCACCACACTTGCTGGAGGCTTGTCAGATCTGGAATCTTAAAAAGTAATGTTTCTAAACACTGGCAGAGATGGAGTCGGTGGATATGGGGGTCGATCTGTAATAGGACGGAACCGGAAGTATGTGTGTGAGAAGACTCTTTGTACTTGGTTCACGAACCCACAGAAGTTCACTTATGGACCCATTAGGGGTACATGAACCCTAGGTTGAGAACCCCTGATCTATAGGCACTCACTCTGTCTCCATGTGACTGAGGACCAAATCAGGGTATGGAGGTTTCCACCATAATGCTACTCGCACCATAATGCTACTCCCACCATAATGCTACTCTACTGAATGTCCTTAAGAGTCATTCAATGTATATAAAAAAAATCTAGTCAAAATATGTATGTTGAATAATCAGCATATGAGATTTGAAACACATGAAATGTTTTGGGTGCTCTCTCTCTCTCTCTCTCTCTCTCTCTCTCTCTGTGTGTGTGTGTGTGTGTGTGTAAGGCAGGATTATTTTCCTTCTTAAATAGTGCCTCCCATTGTTCTGGCAAGGGTAGCTGATTCTAAGAACTTCACCCTGTGTGGTCCTAATTTGGCCAATGAATAAATAAAATAAAAATGGTGCCCACACCCTGGTATTTGACATTTTGACACTCCAAGTAAACTGTCCCTTGTTTCAAAGGCTCATCTTGTTATCAAGCATTTCTGGACTTTGGACCAGATACAATTAATGCTTATGTTGTTTGGTAAATCCAGCTATATCTGTTGGTCTTAAGCATATGGTGCACATAAAAGACTCAGCTGCTAGGGCACAATTGGATAGATTTATGGTGCAGAACAGACAGCTCTCCTTCATTTTCTCTTTGCTGAAAAGCTTTGAGTGTGCTTTCCCATCACACATACACACTTTAACATAAAAGTTTGTTCTTCATATTTCTTGAAACTCTTTTCAAAGAGAGAGAGTGTGTTTATAATATATATACACCCCCACAATCCCCCACAATAAATCTTACAAAATCTCAAAAGTTGATTTCTAAAGCCAGATCAAATAGTTTTTGACATTTGCTATCTAGCGTTTAAAAGATGTACTATAGATGGCAGTAGTTTCGTTCCCTGGTTGATTTGCTGTAGATTAAGAGCTAACCTGCACCTGTCGTCATAAACACAAGAAGAGCAGATTGTGGGAGCCGATGTCCTGGAGAGAAACACATTCCTTTAAATGTTAATCCATTGGCTTAACTTTTTGTGCCGCTTTATTCTTTTAGGAAAACTGGGACCTGGCATAAATTGAATTCCTCTTCCACAGTCTTTGAGAGAGGGTGATGGTGGGGAGGGAATGTTCCTAGTCTGATCTCTTCTCTGCCCAGACATTTTGTCATAATACTTCTGACAGACTAGAGACCTGTTGTCAGAGATTTGGAGTGGCTGTTTGAAAAATCGAAGTGTCAACTTCAGGTGCCTACAATGTCAGGGCCTTGGGTGGTGGTCACAAAACTGAATTTGGGCCCACAGGGTGAGTTCAGGATCTTTGATGTTTTGGGCTGGGAATCCAATTCGTGCAAGAAATGAGTTTGGCCCTTGGGTGAGATAAAAGGGGAAAAGATATTGGTGGTAGGCAGTCTTGTCTATGTTGTCTGGACAAGGGGGGAAATTTGGATTGATGTGCACTAAGGCCAACTTGAAGCAGCTTCGATTTGTCTTAATGGCTTTTTTTTTTTTTACAAAATAACAAGCATGTGAAGCTATACGCTTTTGCTGGCCCAACGGGCATGCCTGCAAATCAAGATGGCAGCTGCAAGTGATTACAATAATTGCTCGTGTTTTTATTTTCACCAGTTGCTGCCACTGAACATATTTCTTTTAAAAAACACATCTAACGTATGAATATGTGATATTACGCCTAAATAATTTTTTTAAAAAAGGCTGTTTAGGTGCCTCAGTACATGATCACTAAGGTGAAAATCCAACATGGTGGTTCCAGGTGCTTGCCTTGTTATCAAGCTCTGCCTCTGTGCATGTCCGACCAATCAGCTTTCTACGGAAATTTTCACATGGGCTATATATCCCGTGGCAGGAACAGAACAGGGTCGGGAAAGGTTTTCCCTTTCGGACGACGTTGACCGCATTCTGTCCTGCATCCATCCTGTTCCCATGACTGTTCCAGAACAATGTAATCACGATTTTTCATCGTGAATAGACCTCCCATTCCGTCGCTATCACGCAATCACGGGTGTGCGAACAGGAGCCCCGTTCCTGTTCCGAAATGACAGCTGCAGAGGGGAGGTCTGTTCTGAGCACTTCCTGGTACGATCTGGACATCCAGGTAAGTGGCACCCTTTATTTTACCCTCCCTGTTTTGATTATGTGATTTAAAGTGTGTTTTTGTGCTTGGTGAACTGATTTTATGTTTGGGGGAGTTTTATTTTTTAAATTTACCGTTCAGCCGTTATCACGTGATAAATTGATAACGTTTTAGACGGCCGGTCATAAAAGCAGCCTTACGACGGCTGCATTTATGGCTGGTCAGCAAGGGGAGGGGGAGCCCATTCCTGCCACGGAATTAAGATAAGTGTGTGAAAGATTTATGTTATTCCATGGCAGGAATGGGAGAGGAGGTGGTGGGGCAGTAACAGGCCATTTTGGCCCCATGTGAAAATCTCCTAAGTCTGCTCTTATTGGGAATGTGAATGAATGTGAATTGGTTGTACCAATGAATGGGAATACGCATTCCCTGTGAAGGTTTAAAAAAAACTTTGGGAAAAGCTGTGAAGGATTTTCCTGTGGAGTTTTTGGTGGATCCCCCCCCCCAATACAGCAGATTGATGCAGGATGGCATTTAGACAAATCGTATTCTCCTCGAATTCTATGAGGAGTATTTTTGCCATTTAGACAACCCCTAGGAGAGCCTGGAAAAGTTTTTTTTTTTAAACTGTAACTCCTAGATACCCCATACCTTCCAACAGCCCCAGTTAGTTCTCTGTTATCCCACTTTGTAAGCTGGTTTATAAACTGTCAGTTTCTCTCTGCTCATTAGAAACAGGAAAAACCTCCTGACAGTAAGAGCTCTTCGGTAGTGGAACACACTGCTTCAGAGTATGGTGGAGTCTCCTTTGGAGGTGTTTAAAGAGAGGCTGGATGGCTATCTGTTGGGATTGCTTTGATTGGGTATTACTGCATGGCAGGAGGCTGGACTAGATGGCTCTTGTGGTCTCTTCCTGTTGTATGATTTCCAGAGACTGATGTAGTATACCCTATTTACTTCTGTATCTAAATGTAGTCCTCAAAGGTTGAAGCAGGCACAATCCAGCAGTTTATAAAACTAGGTCCTAGGCCAAGCTATGAGGTTTCCTGTTCAAATTTGGAAAGCTCTTATACTCAGTTTTCCAGATCCCGAGTTGCATCTTTTCAGACTACTGTATTCTGGTCTGTGTTATCCTCTCCTACCTTACTTTCCAAGGCTAGTCTCTACTGTTCCTTCTGCTCCATTGAATCTCAAGCCTGTACCTTATTTCTCTTGGAGGTTTGTTCTGTACTACCCTGTTGCTAGGGCTTTGTTCTCACCTCTCTCTAAATTGGAGATGGGAGCCTTCACTCCATGTGAACTGAAAATGAATGCTAGTACAGCAGTTCTCAGTATCTGATCTTCCAGATGGATTTCAATTCTCAGAATCCATGAACATTGTCCCTGCCACCTGGGGCTTCTTGGAGCTGAAGTCTAAGGTCTGAGAACAAGCCTACTATGACATACTAATTGTAGAAACAATTGGAAGGTTTACTTTTCAGAGAAACACTGGAACCACAGCATTGTTATTATTATGTGCCTTCGAGTGAACTCTGACCTATGGTGACCTAGGATAGGGTTTTCTAGACAAGATTTTTTCAGAGGAATTTTGACATTGCTTTGCTCTTAGCCTGAGAGAGTTTGACTTTCCCAAGGTCACCTAATGGGTTTCCATGGCTGAGTGGGGGTTAGACCCCTGGCTTCCAGGAGGCCTAGTACAACATTCAAACCATTACACCAACCTGGCGCTATACAATCACAGCATTACCAAGATTAAAGCTGAAAGTTGGTCAAAATGGATGAAGACCAACCCTGTCCTTTCCATGCAAATCAAAGAGGAAGGGTATGTGGCTTTCTTTCACCAGAACAACTCAATTCGAACTCCCTCCCCCTTGCTTTTTTATAGGTTTAGATTGGACTGCAGTTCCTATAATCCCCCATGACTCTTTGTGCTGGTTAGACTGATGAGACCTGCAGATCAACAACATCTGGAGGGCCACAATTGTCCACCCATAACCTAGATGAATGTTACAAAGAGGAAACCAGATGTGGGGCAGGAATGACTTGAAAGGGCAGATAATTAATCTCATCTGCTGGAGCCTTCTTATCTTGATGGGCTGGTGTTTACAATCTTGGCCCCAAGGGTTGTTGGGTGGCATGACCTCCTCTTTATAAAACAAAGAAAGTCCAATGACTTCTGAGCTTCACTGGCAGCTTTGCTCTGTCTGTGAGGCATAAGAAGCTTGATTTTTGTGTAAGTATGAGAAGGGATGATGATATTTAGCCCCAGTATCTGTTCTATCATCCAGTTCCTTTTAAGTTTCTTCATGTGAAGTGAGGAGAAACCGTTAATGGCATGTTTCATATGATTTCTCCATATTCCTCTTGAAGTGCCTTCCCTAAAAATTTAATAAATTCCTGTTAGGTGATGAAGATGTTTTTAGTGGGAGGTCTTCACAAAAGAAACATTGATTCCAAATGCCCCCCCTTTTTTTTGTCTACTACCTTTTGCACTTAATTATTCCTGACACTTTGCCCATCATATTGTAATGAGCTTCTTCAGAGGAAATGAAAACAGCTTGTCCCTTTGAAAGTGGAGACGAACTATTTTTTTTGTGTCTTTGTTATCACAACACAAGCTGTTTTTTTCTTCCTCAAAGGACACCTCGCTGTACAATAGAGGAAACATCAAGAATTAGATTAGACAGCATCAATCTCACATGAAAAAGAAGCGTCTCTTTAAGTATATCCAGTCATTCTTTAGGAGGAAAAAGAAGAAGAAGGGGGAAACACAGAAGTTTTAAGGATTTAGAAATCTTAGCCTTTTCCCCACTGAGGGCCTGTTTTTGTGCACAGATGTGATAGTGAAGAACTGAACTGCAGATTTTTAAGATAACGGTCTAATTGTGAACAAGGAGGCTTGAATTAACTCAATTCATTTGGGAGGTCTTTTGATAATTCCCTATATTAGCAGGGTCTGAAACATTTTATGGTTCCCTGCTCATTTCAAAATATGTATCCGCCTTTGATCGTTTCACGATGTTAAGGATAAATCGGAGATTAATTACTGGCTGCTTTGAGACACTCTTTGTAGAAGTCTAAGGCAGTTTTCCAGAACCACTGGTAGAATTTATATTTTAAGTCTGTGCAAATAAAACCATTTATATTTTCAGTAATTACCATAATATTGCTAAACATGGAAGGATGAGAGATTTGGTTGTGAAGGGATACAGGGTACAAGATAAGCATCTCGTTTGTGACTGCTTCTATTAAAGGCAACAAGATCTCAAAAGGGCGACAAGATCTCAAATAGTTGGATTTGGGTGGCCATGCTAACCTATAAATTAGAAGGGATATGTGATAGCCACCCAAAAGTGACAATTTTAAGAGTTCTCTGGTTATTCAGGGCTGGTTTAAGAGCTTGTCTACACTGGCCAAATACCCTGGATTGTTCCCATTCCAGAGTCCTATAGACCAAATGACACAGGGTATTTTCTCTGATCTGCTCCCGGGCAGTCCAAATGACCCCTGGGGCAGATATAGGACAGAAATGGGGGCAGAAGCACCTGCAGCCGCAGGGGCCCCTGTCGTTGTTGTTGGGGGGCTGTCGTAACCCTCCTCCTGCAAAAACATTATTAGTAATAATCTGAATATTCTATACTGTGAATAGGTTAGGTTACATTGACCCGAGATAAACATATGGAGCCCCCAAAATAAAGTGTTGCAGCCCCCCCCCCAATTCCTTAAACTGGCCCTGCCGGGATAGGGCCCTTTACCGCAATTTAAGAAAATACCTGATTTACTCTGTTTCTGCCAGATTGGGCCCTACATGTCTCCGGGAGCCTGTCCGGCATGCTGCTGCTCCCTGCTGCTGATTTCTCAAGTTGCTCCCTGGATCTTCCGGAGGCCAGGCAGGGGTCCTGCAGCAAGTGATCAAGACTGATTACATACAGGGGGTCTGTAATCACATGTTACAGGACCCCTGCCTGGCGTCCATGTTAGCGAGAAAATGGTTGCTTCCATGATGGGCTGGCATCCTGTTTGAATTCTGGCCCTTCTTCTTCAGGTAATGGGGGTGAGGGTGGGAGGGATGGGCTACTTCTGCAACTAGGATACATTGACAGAGAACCGGGGTATCCTCGTTAGTGTAGATAAGACCTAAGACATTGCTGTCTGAGCTAAGGGGCAAAATGGTGCTCTCTCCTTCAAATACAGAGGCCAACAGTACTAGCCCTGGAATCTCTCTTCTCGACAGTGGTAGTGGAATACCTCTACATACCAGACTGGTATAGGGACACAGAGCAGCCAAATGACACACACAGCTCTGTCTCAGATTCTATTGCCTGAGGGAAACATATTATTCCACCTTATGATAGGGAGTGGGTCTCAGGGCCAAAACAGGGGTATTTCCAGGCAGAAAAGAGGATATTCCAGAGATTATTAATTGAAAGGCATTGTGGATCTGTTTATTATTTTATTTTTTATTTTTGCCTTAACATACGTTCTTCTGGTAATAAAATGAGTAAAGAAGCCACATTTTTAACATACATATTATGTAATATGTATCTTATCCCTCATAGAGGATGGAGAAGCAGTTAAGGGAGAGACATTGAGGATGCAGTTTCAGTGCACACATCAGTTGGATTCATGACACCATTCTGCAGGTGTAGAACTTTACCATTTGTTTCCCAGTCCAGGATCTTGGCCATCATTTGTTTTTGTAGTGCCATTAATGGGAAATAGAATTGACCTTTTTTCATTTTTATTGTTATGATACTTGCACATGAGCACCAACACACACATACACAGAAGTGTAGACATGTCTGGTCTAGTAAGCTGATACACCAAGGCAGCTCTTAATTCTTTGGCTCGTCAAACCCATGAATCTTCTTGTGTGAACAAAACTCTGGAGAATGTGTTTGAAAAACTGTTTATAGAACTGAAGAGCTGTATTATTCCAGTGCTGCATACAATGTGCTAATTAGAACACTCATTCAGGTGTTCATATTCTTTAAGCGTCATTGTCCGCTGCCTGAATGCTTCTCATAGGCTTTTAATTGAATAATGATGTACTGTCGTCAGTGAGTGAACCTTGCTCTTCCCCAGCTCTCCCTGAGCAACATGGCTTTCTTTTAACTTGAAGTGACCAACATGTTGACAAAAGAACCTATTTATCTCACGGTGGCCTAGATAATTTGAGTGTTTGCTGAGTCAGGCAGTGCATTCCAACCCCTCTTTATTTCTGTTTGCTTTGCAAACCCGTGAATCTAACAGATTTGAGGGCCTGCACTGTTTAGCCCTTGTGGGAAGCCATTCTACCCTGGTGGCTTCCTTTAAAACCGTCTGTCGTTAATATAGTTGCAGAAAGCATCTATTATATCTGAAGAGCATTTGCACACATAAGTAATTGTATGCCTTATTTATGTGGAATTCTGGAATTATTTGTTTAAATGCCATGCATGTCATCTGGCTGCAACTTGAGAAATCATTCCCATCCTTGCCTTGGAAGGGGGCACCTGAGCCAGCACTGTTCAAGTGTGCCACTGCTGACTGGCTAGCCATCCTCACTGTTGTGAAAAGTCTTAATCAGGGTTGGGTGCATCTAGCCAATCAGCAACCACACAGGGCAGCTAGCCCATCAATAAATGGGCTTCTGGCCATTTCCACTGAGAATAGAAATTCCTCTTGATTGTCCCCATACTGCCAAGCAACATCTAGTGCTTCCTTCTAGTGAACCATCTCTGCTGGCATCTTGTTAGTGACTTATGCATGTGTAAGTCCAACTTATGTCTGTGTAAGTAATACTTTTTGGTCATTGCAGAGGTTGGAATTCAACCTTGTGCAACAACCAAACTCCTTCCCAAAATTCACCTTTTAGCTGCTGCAGATGCCCCAAAATGTCCATTTACTGGCTAGTAGACAGCAGGGGAGAGGCAGAGAAGAATCCAGCTATGTTCCTGTAGCTGGTTGCACAGCACTGATGGCATCCTCCGGGATGTCCAGAGGACCCCTGGGAGTTCCAGAAGATGTCTCATTGCTGTTCATCCACCTATAGGCACATAGCTGGATGCTTCTCTGCTGCTCCTATGACCCCCACTATTTAGTAAATGGCAATGTTGTGGGGAGGAGGTAACTGCAGCAGCTAAAAAGTGGCTTGGGGGTAAGAGGGGAGGCATTTTGTAGTTCTATCTGTGTGGAACATTATCATTTGTTTCCCAGTCCAGGATCTTGGCCATCATTGGCTGTCGCTGATTGCCAAATAGGGCTGATTTTTCTTTTCTTTTGCCTGGATTTGGAGCAGAAAATGGCACCCACCATTTCTGCAAGTCAAGGTTCATAGTGCCCAAAGCAAGCCAAACTATTTTGGCATAGGAGACAATCCCACAACCCCCCTGCTATTCCTTGCCCCGAACAATGATGGCAACCACATGGTAACAAGTAAGTAAATAATTCATAATTAACTGCCGTTTCATCACACTGCAAATCTGCTGTCTGAGGCAGTTATCTCACTCTGCCTAATGGTAAAGCCAGTCCTTGCTCCAGGTTGCTCACCTTCAAAGGATGCTGAAAGTGACAATCTGGGGGTTGTCTAAATGGTAGAAATACTCCTCATAGAATTTGAGAAGAATTTATTTTGACCCAATGGGATTCTGCATCAATCCACTGTATTCAGAAGGAGGGGGGCAAAAAAACTCCAAAAAAGCCTTTGTGGCTTTTCCTGTATTAAAAAAACAAAACAAAACAAAACAAAAACACAACAAAACTCCAAAGGAAATGTGCATTTTGTCCATGTGCAAATGGAAAAAAGGGAATGTCCATTTCTCAGCAAAATGGACAACCAATTTGCTTTGCTCCGCATTCCCGATAAGAGTGGAAAGCTGATTGGCCAGATATGCACAGGGGGCAGAGCTTGCCAGCAAGGCAAGTGCCTGGAACCGCCATGTTGGATTTTTGCCGTAGCAATCATACGCTGAGGCAACAAAACAGTCTTTTTTCCTCTTTATTTAAGTGGAAGATCACACTTCTGCACCTTGGATTTCATGTTTTTTTTAAATAAAAAAAATGCTGCTCAGAGGCAGCAATTGGTGACAATAAAAATGTGAGTAATTCACTTGTGCCCACCATATTGATTCGTAAGCATGCCTGTTTGAGCAACAAACATGTATGGCTTTGCAGTACTGTAATCTTGGGGAAAAAAGACATGGAGACCAATGAAAGCTGCTGCAAATTGGTGTTAGTGCACATTAATGCACATTTTATTGCTTTCCCTTAATTAAGATTGGATATAAAGCACCAAGGGAGGTCTTGACACAGGACCTTGAGTGACTCTTTTCTCCACCTCCATTGTTCTAGTCCAGTATAGTATAGAAGGCCTCAGCACTCCTGTAGAACATGAAGAGAGCATCCATTCTCCCCCACATATACAGTACAGATGGGTAATAAATTAATAATGAAATAATAATAAGTTTTATTTCTTACCTGACTTTCCCCAAGGCTCAAGGCAGGGTAAAACGTAGATTAAAATACAAAATATAGCTAAACACATAAAACCATTTAACACTTAGGTTAAAAGACTTAAACATGAGATTAAAACAACTGTTACACATTAAAATCAGAAGGAAAGGGAGTGTGAGTCCAAAGGCATCATCTACCTTCTCAATTGTAGATGACCTCTATGATGCTCTGTTCCATGGGCACGGGGTCAAGGCACCGGTGGGCTGTGCTACCCACAATCTCATCCAACAAGAAATGTACCAGGTCCTGAGGGGCCATTTCACACTAACAATTATATCACTGCAATTCTGCTTGGAACTGCCAATGGCATCCTATGGAATCCTAAGGTGTGTACTTTGGGTAGGCTTGAGACCTCTCTGGCTGAGAATTATAATGCAAGGCATTGTTGGGCTAAGGAGAGGCAATCTATTAGCTTCTTTAGATCAAATCTGCATTAGAATTCAGAAGAACCCTCATACCACTGGACCTATAAGGAATCATTTACCTGTGTCCATGGGTTTAAAACAGGTGATCTCCAGGTACTTATTGACCCTCTCTAATTCCAAGAGCATATGCTTTCTGAGCTATAAAAGTCTAGCAAAGGGCCAGGTTAATTTTATCTTGTAGGAATATTGCTAGCTGTAAAATGCAAACTATCCACTGCTAAAAATAGAAAACAGATGGTGATTGTGCAAAGGGCTGCATGCACCAAGACAGCTGCAATTTTCTCCCACCCACCCGTGCACACTTCACCAATAAATGATGAACACTGCGTATGTCTTTACTGTATACCATTTCCACAAGACTTTGTGATGCACACAGGGCCAAGTCAATAAATCAACCACGCAGTAGATCATTTTTTTTTTAAAGAAACAATACCAGGTGATGTTTTTCAAGATACCCTAGACTGACCTATCCATTGCTCTGCTAAACAATGAATCTGGGGGAGCTTTGTGACAGAACAGAATGAATTGTTTAAAAAACAGTAAGCAATCTCTCTCTCTCTCTGGCTTTTCTTCGCAAACGACGATTCAGGAAGGACTCATCCCGCGCTTTCTGCAAGCGCGCTGATGACTAAAAAGGCCAATCTGAGATAAACAAGTCCGGTTGCAGAAAGCACAGCAGAAGGTCTCCTTGGGTGATGTTTTTGGGTTGTGATTCTTTCTGTGTTGTCGTTTCTCTTCAAGACTTGTTCGGCGTGAGTTCTCAAATAAGGCTGCAGCATTGTGGATAGTGCGTCTCCATGCCTCCTGATGCGAGGCCAGGGCGGACCATTGTTGGTGATCAATTTGGCTGAGACTGAGATGTTGTTTCAGGGAGTCTTTGTATTGCTTTTTTGGAGCGCCCCTCTGTATACTGGTACTATTGGGATACCCCTTTATATACTGGTATACCAGTATATCATATATATACTGGTACTATTGGGATACCCCTTTCCGACTACAGTCTTCCATGTCCCCAGAATGCCACCTATAAGACTTCTAGAATGCAACAGCTGGCATAGCATCCATCCATCACTTTATTTATATTCCGTATTTCTCCCAGACTGGGACTCAAGGTGGCTTACAAAAAGGCACAATATACAATTAAAACACATATAGTTAAACACATGCAAAACTAAGGAGATTTTCAGACGGGGAAAAAAACCTGTTGAGGTCGGGAGAGAAACGGGGCTGTTCTGCTTCCAGTGCTCCATTTCACACGCCCCCATGCTTCTCCTGACCTCCATTTGTTCTCCATCCATCCTGCTTTCATTTTCCTTCTGCTGTTTTATATTGATGGAAACTTCCATTAGTAAAACACAGCGGAAGGAAAATGAAAGCAAGATGGAGGGAGAACGGATGGAGGGAGGTAAGGAGGAGGACAGGGGAGTGTGAAACGGAACGCTGGAAGTGGAACAGCCCCGTTTCTCTCCTGACCTCCACAGGGGTCCCCCCCCCGTCTGAAAATCTCCTAAGATTAAGAACCTTATCACACGAAGGGGAAGGGGAAGTGAAGCCTGAGAGCAGTGTGCCCCACCTTGCCTTATTGCATGACATCAGCCTGTTTCAGCTTTTCTCCTGTTTTGGTTGCATGTGAAACCATGGTAAAGGTGGGTCTTTTTGCTAATGGATTTTTCCAGTTAGCAAAAAGACTCACATTTATCACCGTCTCCCATTGGACCAGAATGGAAGAACAGCTGAAACACACCAATGTTGTGCAGTAAGGCAAGGTGGGCAGCACTAGTATTGGGGTGCACTGCCACTTCCTTCCCTCATGTGATAAGCCCCTAAAATAGTATTAAGCAACAACAGAAATAAAACCACTCAAAATCTTATGTTAAAACAATGATTACAAACAGTACAGCACCACAAGAAGCCCTTTTCTTATATAAAAGCACCACCACCACCAACAGTTTCCAAAGGCTTGGTGGAAAGGAAAGGTTGTAACCTGCTGCCTAAAGGACAACAAAGAAGCAGTCATCCTAACTTCCCTGGGGAGGGAGTCCAGAGTGTCAGAGCAGCCACAGAGAAGGTCTTCTTTTGCGTTGCCATCAGCCAGCAACAGCAGCAGTCAAGCCTAGTTTCTCTGATTCTAGTACAAACTTGTGACATGGGCCTCTCTCATCCCTTCAAAAGCTTTTTCTCTCTTGTGGAAAATGGGAGGACCAAGCTCTTTTAGCTTCTTTGGGTCCCTTTGTTTAAGCTACTTATCTCTCTGAATGCTTGATTTGTATTTATAGCCAGACATAGCCCTATGGCCTGGGTGTATCTTAATTATACTTGAGGACACTGGCAAATGCCTTTTAGAGAGTGTTCCTTGTTTCTGTGACCTAGGGTCAATTCTTCTAGGCACGATGGATGCCTATCCTCTTTGATCATATACATTCCAGGACCTGTACATCCTATTGGAAGCACAGGTTCCTACACTTTCTGAGTTCTTCATGTCTCAGATGTTTGTGGTGCTTGTCCTTATCTCCTGCAGCCAAACTTTGGGCTCCTGGGCAAAGGAAATGCCCAGTGGAACAAAAAGGAAAAAAATAATCCAGGATATAGTTCTCATTGAGAGAGCATGTCACATAGAAAATCCCACCTGCCTCTGAGTAGACCTCTATATTCTAGAGCAGTGGTTCTCAACTTGTGGCCTTCCAGATGTTTTAGACTTCAGCTTTCAGAGTTTGGCTATTCTCCATGCTGGCTAGCCTTTGGGGAGTTAACAACAACAACAACAACATTTATTTCTTACCTGCCTTTCCCTGTGGATCAGGGTGGGGAACAACACATCAACATACAATTAGTTAAAAACATGCTATCAGTTAAAACTTATTTTAAAAAACAAGTAAGACTAAGACATTTTAAAACTATCAGTACACAGTTTAAAATTCACAACTTAAAATCATCTAGATAAGCCTGCCGGAAGAGACTGGTCTTTAATGCTAACAGTGACATAACTTCCATTTGAGTGTTGGACTAGGGGAGACCAGGACTCAAATCCCTGCTCAGCCACAGAAATGCACTGGGTGACCTTGAGCAAGTCACACTCTCTTGGCCTCAGAGGAAAGAAATGGCAAGCCCCCTCTGAACAAATCTTGCTGAGAAAACCCATTATAGGTTTGCCTTTGGGTCACCATAAGTTGGAACTGACTTGAAGGCACACAACAACTACAACAACAACTTCCAAACAGGATGCCTGTCTTGATTTTTATTTTCTGAATTATGTGCTCTGAGTAACTGTGGTTGATACGTAATCTATCATGCTTAATAAAATCATCAGGGCCTACTCCCATGATGTCATTGAGGGGCATCCCTAAGTCTCAGGTTTTGGTTCTAAAATCTTGGGTATTGGGATGCTCCTGACATGGAAACTCTATAGAAGAAAGAACTATTTCAGATACAGTGATGGATTATTTCTGGTTGGGCTTCAGGTTTCCTGTCCAACCCGTGACATCTTTTGGCCAGAAGCTGTTGGCTTGTTGCCTGTGGTGCCTCCAACAGAAGTCCTGACTTTCGGTTTAGATCTCCAGCACATTTTGGCTGGCTCCCAGATCCTCTCCTGCCCTGCTGCCTGTCCAGCCGCCTGTTGAATTCGTAATCCCAACCAGCAAATCTGCTGCCTGTCACTGCAGCTTCCCCTTCTCTCTGTGTTTTTGTTTCCTAGGGTTACTTTTTCAAAATGTCATTACTTTTCAAATACATTCATGCTTCTTAAATCACTTCACAGTGGAGACTTTTAAAAAAGGAAAAAGAAAAAAGAACCAGTTGTCTGGTAACACATTTTTTTTTCTTCAACTATTAATGCCCCTTTTTTGGGAGGGGGATCTAAATCCTCTGACATGAGGACTTTCTCTAAAACATCAGGTATTAAAATATGAAGCCAGTTGTTCTTGCACACATATGTACGTGTGCATGTGCACGTGTGCACACGCACACACACACAGAGGCATACCCTCACAGACACAGACAACCTAAAATGGCTAGAGAGACATTATTTATTAGCCGTAGCAAGAAACACTGTAAAGCATTCCCTGTGTTCAGCAAATTGCACCGACTAATGCCATATCCAGTTACCTGAGTGCTGGAGGTACATCTTGTGGCCTTGCCAAGAAAAGCAACCAATAATACTTCTAAGAATTTTAACTGTAGGATATAAAATCTGTGGTTTGTGCTTGTTCTTGGCAACGACATGAGAGTGAAAACCAGAGACAAAAGTAAATAAAAGGAGCTTATTCTGAGGATGCTGCTGTTGTTGTTCGCTGCGGGTTAGCTGTTGTTTTTTCTTGCTGATAAAAGTTGAAATGTGGGATCATTAAGAAACTAGAATTTGCACAATAATTCTGACACTATTTACAGGGGAGGAAAAGGAAGATGAAAGGGAGAATCTTGCATGGTGAACTTTTGAATTGTTCCATGTGGAGGCCAGAGTTAACTACAGCTTGTAAAATCAGAACCAAAGGAATGCATTTTGGATAATGAAAGAATTTAGGGAAGACTGGGAGTGCCAAGCCAAGGAATTTTCCTAATTCCGACTCTAGTACTTTTTGATGTGTCCATGCAAATCCTGGGGTGGGGAGACCCTTGCTAACCCATTTCCCCCTTTACTAAGTGTCATGTTGTACACTCACCCAGTCCTCATAATGATGATAACATCATAACATGGGATAAATGATACAAGATATCATATAGGCTAATGAGAACTTGAAAGCCATTGTGATATCTGGCTGGCAGGCCCATGCATTGAAAAACATATACACCAATTGATAGCACAGAATTGGGGTGAGCAGATAGCAGGTCACAGTCCAACAGATCACTGCCTGTCGCTAGCCTTCTTGAAAACAGTGCTGGGCTAGGTGGCCCTTGGTCTGATCCCAAAAGTTGTTCTTAAACAAGACTTCTTTGTACAGTATATTCAAAATCACTGACCCCCCCCCCCCGCAAAACCTGATGGAAACATAGAATCATAGAATCATAGAATTGCAGAGTTGGAAGAGACCACGAGGGCCATCCAGTCCAACCCCCTGCCATGCAGGAAATCACGATCAAAGCATCCCTGACAGATGGCCATACAGCCTCTGTTTCAAGACCTCCAAGGAAGGAGACCCCACCACGCTCAGAGGGAGTGCGTTCCGCTCCCGAACAGCTTTTACTGTCAATAAGTTCCTCCTAATGTTGAGGTGGAATCTCTGTTCCTGGAGCTTGCACCCATTGCTCCGTGTTCCAGTCTCTGGAGCAGCAAAAAACAAGCCTGCTCCATCCTCAATGTGACACCCCTTCAAATACTTAAACAAGGCTATCATATCGCCTCTTAACCGTCTTTTTCCCAGGCTAAACATACCCAGCTCCCTAAGTCTCTCCTCATAAGGCATGGTTTCTAGACCTTTCACCATTTTAGTTGCCCTTCTCTGGACATGCTCCAATTTGTCAATATCCTTTTTGAATTGTGGTGCCCAGAACTGGACACAGTGATGACCACATGAACTTCATAGGGTTTTCTTAGACAAAGAATACTCAGAGATGGTTTTACCACTTCCTTCCTCTGAAATATAGCTTATAGCACCTGGTATTCATTGATGGCCTCCCATCCAAGTACTAATCATGGTTAATTAACCCTGCTTAGCTTCCAAGATCAGATGGGGTCTGGTGACCAATTTTAGATTTTGGAGTATTTTGCATTTTTGAATTCTGGATAAGGGATACTCAACCTGTATTACATAATCATGGAAACTAACAATATCATGAGGAGATCTTAACAGTGAGTTCAATTTCCCTCCACAATTTTCTCCTCTATCATTCACCTGTGCTCTGATCACTGGCAGAATGGACCTCCTTCAACCCATACAGCTGATGCCTGGTAAAGTAGGTTTGGGGGGAAGTTGTGATCATGGCAGTAGTATCACAATCAAGATTAAGTAGTGGTCGTGAATATAGAGCAACTCGGGTAGTTTTTAAAGAAGTAGCTATGTTAGTTTCTTGCAGCATAAAAAGGAGGAAAGAAGCAGGAGAGAGAAAAAAGAAACATGGCAGCACCTTTCAGACTAAATGGCTTTTTTTTTTTTATGAGCTTTCATGGATATAAATCCACTTTTTGGGATGCTGTACCAAGTGGTATGAAGGCCTCTGGCATAAAGCATATTTATACAGTTGTGGTAGTGGGATGGAATGTAATAGGATCCAGAAAGATGCAAATCATGACCCTTGCCCTAAATTTTCAAAGGGCTGCATAATGTGATAGAGATCTTTCAGTTATTTACAGTGGTTAGTTAGTGTTGATGTCTGAAAGCAACAAATCTGCTTACCAAAAGTCAGTTTCCAAGGGTTCAAAACTCTCTCTGAGAATATTCCTTTTGTATTAATATATGCAGTGTGCCATGAAGCCATTGTCTTTGTTCATACCTCTGCTAATAAATTGGAATTTGTGAATAATTCAGTCCAGCAGTCTTCCTTTGTAATTTTCTTGTTCAAGGACTACAACCTGTAAATCCCTTACTGTGTGTCCATGAAAGTTGATATGTTGTGCAACTGTTTTTTGAATATTGCCATTTTTAATGTCAGATTTGTGTCCATTTAATTGAATAGAGGATTAATTACAGAATTACAGAACAACTCTTCCACACTATGGCCATTATTGTAACACACACACACACACACACAATTTTACCAGGCATCATCTGCATGGGGGGGAAGGATGTCCATTCTGTTGGTGATCAGAGCATGGGTGAATGACTTTTTGTCAGTTTAGGGGGATTGGGACAGGAGAGTTACTTAGGGTGCATCTAAATCCAAGGAGTTATATCAAAAGAACTTTTGTTTCTTTACATGATTCTGGAAGAGTAATTACAATGATGTAATTCAGTCATATCTTTATTTTTTGAAAAAAGGATCCATTTACAAGGAACCAGTTCCTTCTGAGCTCTGAGTTTCCTTCTGAGTTGTTTTGATATACTATAGGAAAGGCCCATTGTCTTTCCTTCCTAGAACAGAATTGTAGAATCATAGGACTTTATCCCATGTAGCTGAAATCGTGCAATTACGATGGGATAGAAGCATGAATGGGTTCCCGTTATCACACACGTTGTTGTCCTCCTGTGCTCCATGCATGTGTCACTCGTTAATTAGGTGCCACTTTTCACGGATGGTCAAAAGCCTTCAATAGTCCTCAATATTGCTGTTTTTGCAGTATTGAATAGTGTGCAATAATCATGTCCCACTGTAATTGCATGATTCCAGTGTGAATGGGGGGTCCTCTTCTCCCCCTCCCCTGTCTCAATGAGAATACATAATTAAACTTCTGGGGGAGAACGTGAAGAGGACCTATAGGACGCTCTTTTAATCAACTGTTGCCTTTTCTTGCTACCTTTTAAAGTGTATTTATTTGTGAAGTTATTTGATTATTTATTTGTTTTTAGTGTTTAGAGAAAAGTCGTGTCTTCTCACAAGAAGAGCCGAAATGTTGCCCATGCAAAATTGCGGAAGAAAGAGAATTTTTTTCATAAAGGCACATGTGCCAGCCAGCAGGAGGCATTAATACTCTGTCATTAGGAGGCAATGTGAAGAGAAGTGGTACTCTAGCACAAGCTTCAATTCTGTTCTTAAACTGCTAGTGGTGGTGTGTAATAATTCTGTGACAGTAGAATCATAGATCTGGAAGAGACCACAAGGGCCATCTAGTCCAACCCCCTGCCATGAAGGAATACCCAATCAAAGCATTCCTATCCAGCCTCTGTTTAAAAATCTCCAAAGAAAGAGACTCCACCACACTACAAGGCAGTGCATTCCACTGTGCAACAGCTCTTACAGTCAGGAAGTTCTTCCTAATGTTCAGGTGGAATCTCTTTTCCTATAGTTTGAGTCCATTGCTCTGTGTCCTAGTCTCTGGAGTAGCAGGAAACAAACTTGCTCCATCCTCAGTATGACATCCCTTCAACTATTTCAGCATGGCTATCATCCCCCTCTTAACCTTCTTTTCTCCAGGCTAAACATACCCATCTCCCTAAGCCACTCCTCATAGGGCTTGGCTTCCAGACCTCCCCACCATCCTGGTCACTTTCCTCTGGTAGCATCACACAATTATGACAACATATGATAATGACTGTAATCATACCACTATGTTTCTGCTTTCCTTAGTCGCAGAATTACAGCATGTTTAGATAATGTCCATAGAATCTTAGAGTTGGAAGGGGTCACTAGGGCCATCTAGTCCAACCCTGTCATACAGGAATTCACAACTAAAGTATCCCTGAAAAATGCTTGTCCAGCCTGTATTTATCCTGCTTGTGGCACTCTCAGCACATTCCAGTTGGCCACCATAAGACAGAGAATGCTGATGGTTTCAGTCTGATCCAGTAGGAACTTTCATGCATTCTTTATGATTGGCGGCAGGCCTTCTGCAAACAGGTGGCCCGCATATTCCTGTGTCAGACTTAGGCAGCCACCTCTTATATTTGCTCCCTGAGCCTGTGCCAGGAGGAAGACAAGCCTCCAGTCTGCGTTTGTTCAAATGTCTGGTGTCAGTGTTTGTTTTATTAAGATGGGTGAAATAATACTAATGCGTCTGAAAGCAAGGGACGCTGGAAAAGGCTAAGTAAGCATGCATCGGGTTAAGAAATGCTGCGAGCTGCTTATGAAAGCAAACTGTTCTTTTGATTTTAAACCTTTCACCTTGTGCCTTTCTTTGAATGATGCCATTCAGAGAATGAAACCTAATCCTCCCTTAGTTTATCCATGCTAGGTTGCCTGCCAACTCTGCTGCTGCTAACAAAGAGGAAACTACCTTTATATCTGTGGTTTCCTATCGTCCAAGACAACCATTTTTTTTTTTTACAATATGAGTTTTGTTATCCATCCTTCCACAGATGAATCTCTGAAGTTTCATCCTTGCCCAGAAAGGAAAGCCCTACCCCTTAAGCTTGTTTTACAAAGTGAAGGTCAGGGCAGGATGTCAGAAGACAATATCAACTTAGCTATTCTGCAATTACAAGGAAGTTGCCTGACTATTGTATGTATGTATGTGCATATGCATGTATGCATTTAGGTTATTTGTAGTCTGCCATTTGGCCAAAAAGGCTCCCAGGGTAGCTTATAATTCACTTTGACAATTCCCTGCCCTCAAGTCTTACAGTCTAAATAAGATAAGACATAACAAGGAAAAGGAAAAGCAATAGCAATAGTACTGATATTTATATACCGCTTATCAGTGCCAGATAGTTCAGGCAAGGGCAGTATCCCAACAGAGCTCAGAAAGGGTCCTTGCCTGTGGGAGTTTGTTTGGCAAAAGCATAGTCAAGGACGGTCCGGGTTCAGTAAACAAGCAGCATGATCAGGCAGTCCAGCGTCGAAGAATCCAGCAAGATTTGTCAGTCCAGGGATCAAAGTCATGAAACAAGAACGCCAGCCAGAAAGCAGACATGTTGCTTTCAGCAACCAGCCCTAGCCAGAGTCGGCTCTTAAATGGGCCGGCCAGCTGGCTCTGATCAGGAGCCCCTCTCTTGCTGCTTGGCAAGAAGCCTCATTGAGCATTGTTGCTCTGCTCTCCACTCCACACACCAGGTCCATGGACTTGGGGGCTGTGCTGTTTTTCCAGCTGCGTCCTCTGCCAAGTCAGCTGCAGGTGAGTCCTGGCTCTATTCCTCCTCATGTTAAGGCTGCTCTTCAACCAGGCGAGCTGCATGTGTCACTTTTTCAGACTGTTCTTCAGTCTTGGAATCCAAGTCCAAATCCTGGCCTATGAGAGTAACTGAAAAACAAGTCAAAACAAAACATTTTCTTTTAAGCTGCATATAATATATATATATATATATATATATATATATATATATATATATTTGCAAGGGTTCCTTGAGACCTGTAAATTATTTCAAGGGTTCCTCCAGGGTAAAAAGGTTGAGAGAGGCTGGACTAGACTGATGTACAAGATGAGTTTCCGAGTTACAAAAACCTTCTGAATTACTGTTGTGCTGTGCAATTTCTTCTATAAATCTTCATGTTTCCCTCACTTGTTATATGTTTTACAGTCCTCTTGAAGCATGTAGAATTGTTAGGAATGAGTGAATTCCTGATGCATGTCAGGATCTAACAATCCCTTTGGGACTCCAGAAGTAGCTTGTGGCTTTGCTAACATGATACACAAGATCATGACATCAACCAATCTATCAGCATTGACTGTGGTTCCTACTATAATACCATATATATTGTTTATATCCAGTTCTTCGAGTCCCCTTTTCTACATATTGCTGTGTAAAGTGTCGTGCACAAAATGTCTAATGTATCCCAGTGAAACACACATAAATACAATGCATATGGTTTTTAAAAAAAACATTTAATTTTCCAATTGCTTGAACTCATTTGATCATAAGAGACAGGGAGGTCAAACAGCTATTAAATATCTCACATTTTCCACCCACCGAACCAAAGCTGCCTTTGATCTGTTAATCCCAAATTTATAAGGTTAGGAGATAAGCACGCATACCCAAATTCCTTTTTTCTTTTCTCTTCCCCATCCCCCTTTTGGTCAACCAAATAGTCTACCAAGCAAGGCAAACATAGTAACCATCTTTGCTATATATGTATATATTTTCCCTTTTTTCCCCTGTTTAATTCAAAGACTACATGACAAGGTTGTGGCTGTTTTAAAAGTCCACCTGTAAGCCCATGTAGGATTTCGTGAATGATTTTTCTTCCCCACTTTCCTTTCCCTTTTTAAGCATGCCTTCAATTTGCATTCATAATATTTTGCTTTTGCATTTCTGACTGGCTTACTCTCTTTTTGGGTTGTGGGGAGGGTGGTGGGTGGTGGTTAGGGAGGGGGGTTTGGCTAGCAGGAGTTTCCCTGGTTTACTTTGAAGCTGTGATGAGGAGAAGGCCTCTTTTGTCTGTGAAAGCCTTAAGGCAGATCTAAGTGAGGAAAGGAAGCCAGAAAGGTTTGAGGCTTGTTAAATGTCACCCAAATGGCTCTCTTTATGTATTGAAATATCAGTCTTCTCCTCTTATAGGAAAATGAATCATATTACCAGGGAGAGAAGCTAAAGTCTTTGTTGGAGGAGACTGTGAGTCTACTGCTTAACAAGAAGCTTTTAATTCCACCCCCCTGCAACTCCACTTTACAAGGTTTTTGACCTACTGTTGCCCCATGTTAGGACTTTGATATCATAGCTTGGACAAGATAATAAGGAAGTGTCGGCTATTAACCACTGGTTAAGTTCATTGGTTGGGCCTTAAGATAAGCAGGCATCCATTTAAAATACCATGCTCATGGAATATGAGGAACTACCGTAGGCCTGATTGTTTGATACTATTTGGTGCAGCCGTTAGCACTTCTGCAAGGGAAGTGAATCTTATCACTGGGCGTAGAATAGCCGAAAAGTAGACTCTATATCTTCCAACTGTCCCAGTTTGGCACATGAATCCTTTGTCTTTCCACTTTTTCAGCTGCTCTTAAAATGTCCCAATTTCTCTCTCCTCCTCCTCCTTTCTGGTAGCTTACTTTAATTACTGCAAAGTGATTCAAAGTGCAAAAGTTGCTTGCACTGAATTAACTCAGCATGGCGGGGGGCAGAAAGAAGGGAGCAAATCTTACCCTTCCCTGTTGTCACGTGCCTTCAAGTTGTTCCCAACTTATGGCAACCTTAAGGTGAACTCATCATCGGGTTTCTTAGCACAGTTGGTTCAGAGGGGGTGTGCCATAGCCTTCCTCTGAGGGTGAGAAAGTGTGACTTGCCCAAGGTCACCCAGCGGGTTTCTATGAACGAGTGGGGATTTGAAGTCCTAATCCAGCACTCAAACCACTACACCATGCTGGCGCTCCTTCCCTTGAGGCTCTGACAAAAGCAAATTGCTGCAAGCTCTCCTAGATTGTGTGTTCTTCCTCATTAATAACTTCTGCCATCTTGATTACATATCATGGGACACAAAATAGGGACACATACCATAGTGTTGTGCTGTAAAGTGCCTAGAGATGCCTAGAGAGTTGTCCTCTCTAGGTATCTTCTAGGTCTTCCAGCACAACTCTATGGTATTTTTTTTAACCAGAAGTCCATTATTTAATAGGGTTTGCTGTTATCCACAGTTTCCAGTATCTGCAGTAAGTACTGGAACCAACCCCCTGTGGATATGAGGGTCTAATTGAATACTGAAACTTGGGGGTGTCTTGGTGAAGGTTGCTGTGTTATTTTTCCACCATCAAGCCTACCTCATAGGGTTCTTAAAAGGATAATTTAGAGGCTGTTTTCCCCCTGCTTCTGGAAGGAAGGGTGAGAAAAATACTTAACAAATCTTCACTTTACCAAGCATATATCTAATTAAAACAGCTACAACTATTTTGATTAATAGACACCTGTGGTAGAAGGATGGTGCAATTCTCTCCCTCCCATTGCCCTTAAATAGGGTAATAATCATATTTTTCTTTGCTCCTAAAGAGGCTCTGAAATGTAAATCAATTCCCCTACCTTTTCTTTTGAGGCCCTTGGCATGTGGGAGAAGCGGGTGCCATTATAAGGATGTGTGTTGTGGGTTATTTGTTTTTTGTTGTTGTGAACAATGAGATATTTGATTTGAAGGACTGAAATCTCTGAAGTTATATATAAATGTTGCGAGCTTTGATGGTGTCCCTTTAATTACGTCCAGAGAAATATGAAGGCAAAGCTAAGGTAGCATTCAGTTGGTCAATCAATAATAGGGGCGATATAATAGAAAACAAAAATACTTTTATCTCCAGGAACCAGCTTCAAATCTATTCTGGATCAAAGTAACAAGAGTATCTAGTGTCTGTTAAAATGTCCCAAGCAAGAACAGTCAGGCAGCTTCTCCCTTTGGTTTTTGCATATCACAGAAATCTATTCTTGGCACGCTTTAATTCCATAGAAAATACACATGCCTTAGTTAACAGCCAGGCCACCAGAAAAGAAGACGACGACGACAAACGACACTCTAACATTGTCACATTTTCTTTGCTTTGTGCTGGGCTGTGAAGCTTTAAAAGAGCAATTTTAGAACAGCACATACAGTGTATGGAATAAATTTGCTTTTGCTCTCATTAGGAGTTAAATTTATCCTCCGAAAAAATGGCCTTTGTGCTGTGTGCAGATGAGGGCTGGTGGGGTGGGGTCTTCTCCTCAACTAGATGCATGCGGAATTTGAACAGAGAGAACTAGAGGCATGGTCGTCCTACTTATTCGGGCCCAGCATTTGCCAAGCACAGGGCTTTTTGCAAGAGACCATTGTCAAACATACACACACACATATCTCACCTTCTCCTGTACGGACCTGTCCAACTGTCCATTGAGATCATGATTCATCCTCAAAGTTCAGTAAAAGATGCTTGATTCTCATATTCTACCCCATATGAGAAATTACATATTTATTAAGGTGCTGGCCCTACCATAAGGAAAAGTGAGCTAGCCAGCTCATGTGGATGATTTGGGATATCATGAAAGGCGAGTCAATCCTTAGTTGATTATATATTACAGTTGGAACCCCATATCCATGAGGATTTGCTTCCTTACCACAGATGACAGCAGACCCTATTAACCACAGATGACAGCAGACCCTATTAAAATACAGGACTTCTGGTAAAAACATACCATAGAGTTGCATTGGAGAACCTAGAAGATACCTAGAGGGGATGCCTCTCTAGGCACTTTTCAGCATGACTCTATGGTATGTGTCCCTATTTTGTGTCCCATGGATAGTAGATATTGGTTCCACGGATACAGTGGTTCGACTGTATTAATGTATTTGGGATGACTGGGAAGAGGTGCTTATGGGAATTTCTCCCTCAGGCACTGAAAGAACATGAGCAGCCTTGTGTATGTTGATTGATAGGGAGTGAAGAGCTGATGTGCCATTTTCTATTCCACCTCCACAGCCCAAGTGCCTTAGGCTGATCCTCTGGCCATAGCCAGAGTCAATCCTTAGTTGATTATATATTACAGTTGGAACCCCATATCCATGAGGATTTGCTTCCTTACCACAGATGACAGCAGACCCTATTAACCACAGATGACAGCAGACCCTATTAAAATACAGGACTTCTGGTAAAAACATACCATAGAGTTGCATTGGAGGACCTAGAAGATAACTAGAGGGGATGCCTCTCTAGGCACTTTTCAGCATGACTCTATGGTATGTGTCCCTATTTTGTGTCCCATGGATAGCAGATATTGGTTCCACGGATACAGTGGTTCGACTGTATTAATGTATTTAGGGTGCCTGGGAAGAGGTGCTTATGGGAATTTCTCCCTCAGGCACTGAAAGAACATGAGCAGCCTTGTGTATGTTGATTGATAGGGAGTGAAGAGCTGATGTGCCATTTTCTATTCCACCTCCACAGCCCAAGTGCCTTAGGCTGATCCTCTGGCCATAGCCCTTCACTGTGTTTCACAGACATCTGAAGTACATTTCACTGAAAAACTAGGGAGAGGGCCTTTCCTGCAGCTATACCAAAAGTTTGGAACTTCATCCTGAGGGATTCCCGCCTTGCCCCTTCTTTAATGGCAGATGATTTGGTCCAAACCATTTGAAAAACTGTACAGTTGTCCCTTTATATTTGTTGGAGTTTGGTTCCAGGAACCCCCCCCCCCCGCATAGATACTAAAATCCATGAATACTCAAGTCCCATTATATGCAATGGCATAGCAAAATGGTGTCCCTTCTCTCTCTCTCTCTCTCTCTCTCTCTCTCTCTCTCTCTGGCTTTTCTTGCAAATGAAGATTCAGGAAGGACTCATCTCGTGATTTCTGCAAGCGCGCTGATGACTAAAAAGGCCAATCTGAGATGAACAAGTCCGGTTGCAGAAAGCACAGCAGAAGGTCTCCTTGGGTGATGTTTCCAGGTTGTGATTCTTTCTGTGTTGCCGTTTCTCTTCAAGACTTGTTCGGCGTGAGTTCTCAAATAAGGCTGCAGCATTGTGGATAATGTGTCTCCATGCCTCCCGATGTGAGGCCAGGGCGGACCATTGTTGGTGATCAATTTGGCCAAGCCTGAAATGTTGTTTCAGGGAGTCCTTGTATCGCTTTTTTGGAGCACCCCTCTTACGCTGACCTATGGCGAGTTCACCATAGAGTACTATTTTTGGGAGGCGATAGTCCTCCATCCTAGAAATGTGCCCTGCCCAGCGCAGCTGTGTTCTCAGTATCATGGCCTCAATGCTAGTGATCCCTGCTTGCTCAAGGATACCAACATTCGTCACATAGTCAGTCCAGTGTATATTTAGGATTGTGTGTATGCAGCACTGATGAAAGCGTTCAAGGAGTCGTAAGTGTTGGCGATAGGTGACCCGTGTTTCAGACCCATAAAGGGGAATAGACAGTACAATGGCTCTATACACACTGATTTTTGTGCTTCGCCTCAGGTGTTTATTACTCCAGACTCTTGTAAAGTCTTCCAAATGCACTATATGCCTTTGCTAATCTGTGATCGATCTCTTTGTCAATCTTGGCATCTGAGGAGATGATGCTTCCCATATAGGTGAACTGCTGAATGGACTTAAGCACAGATTTGCCGATGGCAATGTGGGGATGATGGTGTTCGTCCTGTGGTGCAGGCTGGTAAAGAACTTCCATTTTCTTCAGGTTGACTTCCAGCCCAAACAGCTCTGCAGCTGTTGCGAAGCAGGATGTTAGGCGCTGCAGAGCTGCTTCTGTGTGGACAACAAGGGCAGCAGCATCAGCGAAGAGCAGCTCACGGACTAGGTAGTTTAGAGTCTTCAATGGAGAGGTGTCCCTTATATAAGATAGCAAAATCAAGGTTTACTTCTTAGATTATTATTTTTAAAAAACTATTTTCAAGCCGTGAATACTTAAATCCATGAATACCAAATCCGTGGACACGGAGGGACAACTGTATTGCTCTATATGAGCTGGTCTGGGTTCTGAGGTGTTCTGGAGAGGGCTTTCTCTTGGGCCCACCAAAATGACAGGCCCACCTGGTGAGGGTACATGAGAGGCCTTCTCAGTGTCTCCTCCCAGACTGTAGAATTCTCTTCTTCAGAAGGCTAGGCTGGCCACTTCCCTGCTCTCCTTCTACAGCTTTTGATTTAAACAGGTTTGTGAGAAGGGTATTTTTAAAAAATGTGGTGTGTGCTGTACTTTTATTCTCATTCCTAGGGTTTCCAGAGTGACTACTGGAGAGGACTCCTGTTACCTTGAATGGTTATGCAGAAGAGGGAATTTCAGCAAGTGTTGCTTGTCATGCAACCAGGGAACAAGCAACACCTGCTGCTGAAATTCCTTCTTCTCTTGCCAGTTTTCACTCTGGTCTCTCTCTGGCTTTTCTTCGCAAACGAAGATTCAGGAAGGACTCATCCCGCGCTTTCTGCGCTTTCACTCTGGTAAACTTAGGACATTTTCAGACACGTCTTACCTCGCTACAAGCTTCTGGGAGAGCTTTGGTGCTGCCGCCTGGCAGGGACTCCATTTTGGATGACACCGTCCCTCTGGTGAAATCATCCGTGTCACTTCCGTGTAGGATTGGAGCCGGCCGCGCCATATTTCACCAGATTTTATTCACAAAAGTTGTGCATGAATAAAATATGGTGCGGCCGGCTCCAATCATACATGGAAGTGACATGGACAATTTTGCCAGAGGGACAGCGTCGTCCGAAATGGAGTTCCTGCCGTGCGGCAGCGCCGAAACTCTCTCGGAAGCTTGTAGCACGTGTCTGAAAATGTCCTTAGTTTTTAAATGCTTTTATACTATTTAAAACTAGTCATTTTTTTTACAGGATAGCTTCTAAAACTTTTGAAATCATCTTTGTTTTAACTCCTTTGTGAGCTGCCTTGGGTCCCATGCTAGGAGAAAGATGGGATACAAACAAACAGACAAAGATTTGCTTTAAACCTGGAATGAAGAAAGAAATGCCAGTATGTGAGAAGAGGAGACCATGGACTTTATCAGACATGCCAAAAATTGCACAATTATGACGTTATGGTAGCGCAAATGGTTTCCGCTATTGCACGACCATGTTCATGGGTCAATCTGTGCTCCAGCCACGAATAAGGCATTGCTTTTCATTGATGGGTCAAGCCGTCAATAGCCCTCAATATCGCTCTTTTCGCAGTATTGAAGAGCGTGCAAAAACACTTCTCACTGTAATCACAAGAATACAGCATGAATGGGCAGTCCTCTTTCCCCCTCCCCATTCCCAGCAAGAAAACTTCCAGGTGAGAATGTGAAAACTATCCACAGGACACTCTTTTTATGAACTGTCCCTGTTTGTTTGCACATTTTTAGGTTTGTTTTTAAGTGTTTGTGTGTTTGTTTACTTTGCAAATAAGGGTTTATTTTTTTGAGTTTTAAGTGTGCTCGCATCTTCTTGTCACCAATATCTCACCCATGCTAAATCATGGAGGTAAAGTCCTGTTCTTGAAGTGTTCGTGGTGGCTGTGTGATAATTCTGTGGCAGTTCTTTCACACAATTACAGCGATGAGTGATAACAAGTGTAATAATACCATTATGTTTCCGCTTTCCTCATTCGCAGAATTACAGAGTTTTTAAATGCTAGTCTGATAAAGTCCCACGTGTGGACTCAGGGCCAGTCATTGCTCAAAACTGTGCTTTAGTGTAATGTCCAAACTGTTCTAAAATTTTGAACTAAGAAGACAGGATGGTTCTTCCTGTGGATGCCCGCAAGAGGGACTGAGAACAATAGCCCTCTTTGCTTCTTGTCTCTTAGCAGCTGGTATCCAATACCATACTGCCCTTGAGATTCCATTTGGCAATTGTGGCTAGTAGCCACTGGTAAGCCTATTCGGCTTATCTACCTCCTTGTTACTTATATGGCCAATAGTTTTCTGGGTTCCAGGCAAAGGTCATATGCATTGCACTAATGATTTATCAGAAGAATCATTTTGCCATGTTTTGCCCCAACCTGGGCTATTTTAGGCCCAGGAGAGGACTTTTTTTTTTAGCAACAGGAAGATAGCAGACATCATTTCCTGTTTTAGAAAAAGGCCTCTCCTAGGCCTATAAAGCACCCTTGGCATGGTAAAAATGTCCCCAACACCTGCTAGAGGACATTTGTAGGCATTTTAAAAAAATTATTTAGTTATTTATACCCCACTCTTCAGCCACAAGGCTATCAGAGCGGCTTACAAATTGTTTTAAGCAATAGCAATTTACACATCTACACTGCATTAAACAGTTCCCAATGTGTGTTAGCAAATTGCCCCCACAAGCTGGGTACTCAGTTTACTGACCTACGAAAGGATGGAAGGCTGAGTGAACCTTGGAGCCCGCTGGAATCGAACTTGCAACGTGGTGGCTTGTAGTACTGGCATTTAACCACTGCCCCACCAGGCATCTTTTGTTGGGGGGGGGTGTTTGGGGGCCAAAAATTGCCCCAAGGGCTGCATGTGGCTCATGGGCCCCATGTTGCCTACCCCTGATTTATCTTGATGTACCCATGAGTGAACCTGGGAATGTCTGTATTCAAAGCCAAAGCAATACCAGTGTGCTGTGTCCTTTCCCTGAGGCACCAGTTCCTTGGTTGCAGGGAACCTAGTGAAAGGTATGTTGACACTGGAAAGAAAGTCACCTCCATACTACTTAATTACTGGAGTGTTATTTGGAGGAAATGAGAGCCCTGCTGAAAGATCAGGCAGCCTTTGGTATGTAGTAATGTATTGCCTATTTGCATGTACTGAGTGGCTCCCCCACACACACTTTCCCCCTGTTTGCATTATGCAAATTGGCCCCATCTCCCTCCTTTTTTCTTGCACAGCTTGAGATATGATTGGTTCTCTCTTTCAACAAAAGTGGCTGGGAATAGACGCTTCCATCTGCATTGGATGCCTGCGCCTTGGTACTCAAACGCAGAAAGAAAACAATATCGGTCTGCCCGTAGGAGGTTGAATTTGTAAATATACATTAGTTTGGAAGTAGAATGAGAGATAATAAAATATTCAAAAAGTCCCTTGCACAGCCAGGGAGCAGATTAATGATTCTGCATGGGGGATATAAATATATGTGATACGCACCATAAAATATAGATTTAGAACCGGTAGCTGGGAAATGTGGTAATGAAAGGCCAATCTCTGGCTTTCTATAAAACATACACCAGTTTTTACAAGATTTGTGAGAAATAGATTCTCCCCCCCCCCCCATCCATAATGTAAGCTGAGGGCCTCTGATGACACGGACAGGTGTATCTTTTGCAGTGTGCATCAGATCCAAATTCAATAGCACAGTGAGACTGCACCAAAAAGAAATATTGATGGCATGCTTTTGAAAGAAAAATAATAAATTGAAAAGATACCATTAACATTTTCAATAGGCATTGTATTTTCAGAGATGCAATATGAAATTAGTATCACAATGAAATCTCAGGGTTTTCAGAGGAAGATTCAGAAGAATTTGGTATTGGTGGCATTGCTATTTTCATATTCTCCAACATTCATATCCTCCAATATGACAGATGAAAACTGGACACATGTGCCTGAGTAGGCTTGTCTATATGAGGCAATAAAATGTGGATTGATGCTCAGTAATGCCAATTCGCAGCAGCTTTCATTTGTCTCCATGATTTTTTTTTTGCAAGATCATAGGCATGTGAAGCTAGCCATGCTTGCAAATCAAGATGGTGGGCACGAGGGAATTACTCGCATTTTTATTTCCACCACTTGCCATTATTGAACAGTACTTAAAAAGAAAAGCAAATCCAGGGTGCGGAAGTACAATTTCCCACTTAAATAAATGGGGAGTGGGGAAGGCTGTTTCATCGCCTCAGTGCACGATTCCTATGGCAAAAATCCAACATGGCGGCTCTGGGCACTTGCCTTGCTAGCAAGCTCCTCCCTCTGTTCACATCCAACCAATCAGCTGTCTACTCTGAGAATGTGAAGTGATGTGAATCGGTTGTCCTAATGAGTGATAGTGCACATTCCCATGTATTATTAAAAAAAAGATACAAGAAAAGCCACAAAAGCTTTTCCCACAGAGTATTTGGCATTTTTGCCCCCCTCCTTCCGAATCTGGTGGATTGATGCAGGATCTCATTTAGACAAAATGTATTCTTCTCGAATTCTATGAGGAGTATTTTCGCCATATAGACAAGCTCTGTGGCCAAAACGGTGTGGCCTAGCAAAAAAGGCAAAGTTATTAATGAGAACAAACACACAAAGCTACTACTTTAAGAAGAGAAACCCTGGAGTTTATAGAATCATAGAATTGGAAGAGACCACAAAGGCCATCTAGTCCAACCCCCTGCCTTGCAGGAATACCCAATCAAAGCATTCCTGACAGATGGCCATCCAGCCTCTGTTTAAAAACCTCCAAAGAAGGTGACTCCATCACACTCCAAGGCAGCCGTGTATTCCACTGCTAAACAGCTCTTACCTTTAGGAGGTTCTTCCTAATGTTTAGGTTTACTGAGTTTAGGAAAGGCAGGGCTTACTGGGAAGGGCATATCCTTTCTCCTCTCCCTTTTACTGAAGCATTAACTACTTTGAATTTTGAATTGTACAGCAATTATGTAAGCCAGGACAGACAGACTAGGTCAAAGGAGAAGAGAGAAACCAAGACATTTAAAAAGCAGTGCAGAAAGTGGGAGCACAGATTAACACGGCTTTCCCTGCCAAACCAGGACAGTTGGAAGGTACATATTTTTGGGCATCTCAGATACTATCAAGGTTTAGTGTACAGGTTAATTAATAATAATAATAATAATAATAATAATAATAATTAATAAAATATATTTATATCCTGCCCCTCTACGAAATGCAATGGGGGCAGCTTACAATTAAAATACACACCCCATGACCCCCATATGCACAGATTTGGTATCCACAGTTTCACTTATCCACATCTGAAAAAATACATTCTCTCTAGGCATTTCTAGGTCCTCCCATGTGATTTAATATCTAAGCAGGGGAGATATTTATGGGGATGTGTTATCTATCTTTTAAAAATTTGTGTCTGTTTTCAAAGCAGGCCCCCTGGTGGCGCAGTGGTTAAATGCCGGTACTGCAGTCACAATGTTGCGAGTTCGATCCTACAGGGCTCCAAAGTTCACTCAGTCTTCCATCCTTTCGTTGGCTGGTAAAATGAATACGCGGCTTGTAGGGGCAATTAGGTAACACACATTGGAAACCACTTAGAGAGTGCCTAGCGCACCATAAAGTGGTCTAGATGTGTAAGTGCTATTGCTTAACAATTTGTAAGCTGCTCCGAGATCCTTTGTGGCTGAAGAGTGGGGTATAAATACATACATAAATAAAATAAAAATGTTTTATACTGTTTTATCTGGTTTTACTGTTTTTGATTGTTTTTGGGAGCTGCCTTGGGTCTCATTCTGAGGACTTTTTCAGACATCCCTTACCGCGCAAGCAGCCTCTGGAGCAATAACAAGGCTGCCGCGCGGCAGGGGGTCGTTTTCGGATGCCGCCATCCCTCTTCCGTGACCATTCGTAACATGTACGTGAAGCTTTGGAAGCCGCCGCACCATATTTCAATCACGAAAGTTGCCCGTGATTGAAATATGATGCGGCGGCTTCCAAAGCTTCATGTACGTGATACGAATGGTCACGGAAGAGGGACGGCGGCGTTCGAAAACAACCCCCTGCCACGTGGCAGCTTCGTTACTGCTCCGGAGGCTGCTTGCGCGGTAAGGGACATCTGAAAAAGTCCAGAGAGAAAGGTGGCATACAAATGCAATAAACAAACAGACAGAAGCCTCTTCACATGTGTAGATCCAAATTTCCTGAATGGTTTTCAGGTAAGGAGTATCTACTTAAAAGGCCATCCATACCATCCTTCCTCTTCTTTGCTACCCTCTTGTACTAGCGTATTCTGTTTCTATACAAGCCGATAACCATCCGAAGGTTCCTGAATTCACACAAAGTAAGGGGAAGTGTTCCATTAAGTGGAGAAGTCAGATTTCCAGAGGATATTGTATGTTCCAGAACAGAAGCCCTGCTGAGTAAGATATGCATTTTTAATGACTTATTATTCAATCTCCTTTTATTCCATATACAAACAGCAAGAAAAAAGACAGGATTAAAAGATTAGATTTGTCAAGTGGCTTTCCCCCCACTTAATGCCTATCCTACTATTCAGTTGCCATGTTATTAAACCAAGTGACTGACCAAATGGCTGGGCTTCTTTTCCTCTGACAAGAAAAGACATTTTCTTCATGCCTGCAATTGATTTTCACACTTTAAATCAAAGATTATTCAATCTTTCTCTAGAAATTGTGATGTATGTTTTCCAGGCTTTTTTATTTTTTAAATGTTCTTTGCCCTAATTACACCATCACATGTCACAATTATCTCCTGAATTCCACTAAAAGCATGAGTATCTATAAAGGTCAAAAGACACACTATGACTATTTTAATAAAGAACAAAATAAAATTAGGTGAAAATGGTGTTTATAAACTAAGGGGGGGTTGTCTGTTTTTTTCTCTTTTGGTGGGACAGGGGTTCATCTGATTTCATGCGTGAGGAAAGCGCGTGTGCAGGAAGTGAGTACTATGGGAACAGGCATGGGGGTAAAAAGGTCTGTTGGAAGCTACTGGTGGATATTTGAGTAATTTATGGTAATCAGCAAGGATTTTTGACTCCTAGCTGTTTAAAAGCAACATGCAAAATTGCAAGTTTTTTTTTAAAAAAATCCCCAATTGACCTCATCTTAAACACTTATCTCTCATCTTTACAAACTCCTCCAAACTTGGTCGGAAGCATCATTCACTCCTGGCCGAATGGACTTCTTCTCCTTTTGTAGCTGTTGCCTGTTAAAGTAGGGTGGGGTGTGGACAGCGACAAAAGTGCACCCCCTGGACAGCATGTAGCCTCTTTTTTGTATTCCTTTCCCAAGCCTCTGGCTTCCACAATTTTTTTTTTAAATTTTGTTTGAAAAAGTCTTAACCCACTGCTCCTCAAATCTTTCAGTCCTTCTGGAAACCAGTTGAAAATCCAGAAAATGCAAAACAGGAATAAACCTCTGGTCCAAGTTGGCCAAAAATGCAGCAATATGGCCTACCATGGGTGCATAGGGTTGAAAATTGGTCTCTGTCCTCACTACAGTGCCCATCCGTGGATATTAATAGCCAGAGTTACACACATCCAAAGGCTTAATGCCCTTCACACTGACAGATCAAGTTGCCTCACTTCTGTTTATATTTCTTTTTTAAAATTATTTTTGTAAGTATCATTTCATTCACATAAAACACAGAAAGAAAAACACACATACATCAGATATACAGACATCTCCTTTCCTTCCACCGTTTTAAATTAACCATTCTGTTATATTATTGCACTACATTTTAACTGAAACCTCTCAAATATTTTATGTTTAATCATTCTTTACCACTGAGAATGACACATTTTACTTGTTTACCACCTATGAATATTTTTTTATTAATTTAAAATACACATATCTTTCCAATTTTCTTTAAGCCAGCTCAAGGCTTTTTCCCATTGTTCATTATATCTTTTCAATGAATGATCTTTAATTAGTGTTGTTAATCTGTCAGTGCCCATCCAGTGTGTAACTCTGGATATTAAGAGCCAGAGTTACACACTGTATATCCGGATGCTTAATGCCTATCACACTGATAGACCGAATTTCCTCACTTTTAATTGCAAGCATAGTGAAGTGCCATGTGCTCTGTGAGCAAAAGGGGCACAGTGTGGAGCCTCTCATTTCTTCATTCAAGCATTTCCATTCTCCCATGTCTATTTCAACACTGTTCCCCCTACCACACTCCACCTCGCCCCTGTCTCTCAGCTGGAAACAGTAAAAGGGGATCTCGAACAACGCATTTTGGATTTATGTTCTCAAAACATCCCCAGACATTGACAAATGTATGCCATTGAAGATGATTCATAGCATCATCCTGAATGTTCAGGTATGATGCCTGTCAGCTGCTTACCTGGGGGGCATTTTAGCACTGATGGCAAATGTATTTTGTTCTCTGACATCTAAGGATTTGAATGACTTTGCAAAGTTTCATTACCGGTAATTAAGCCTGGCGGCACCCTTCTGTGTCAGACAAGGAACATCTAAATGCAACATTATGCACAACTCAAATGCAGCCACCTGTGGGACAAGGCATGACAGTCCTCTTAGGAGGCAGCCCACACAGCTCATGCACTAATTAATCAATTAGGAGCTATTGAAGTCTTTAGTTAGAGCACATGCAGAAACAGGTGATGGGGAATGGGAAAATGCATTGCATCTGGTATCGTTTGATTTAGCCAATCTTGTAACGTGATGACATTATTGTTACCCTAAGAGCGTCTCCTTGAAATTTGGGAGAATTATAGCTCAAAAGGAAGTAGCTTCAGGGATCTTTTCACCTATGTATACCAGTACTAACTGTAGAGAGTACTCCAGTTAAAATTAAACAAAGTATTTTATTAGAATTATCACAAAAGATAAACTATTGCACATGAACATACACTCTTAAGAACTGTTACCCGAAATGCTATGGGGTCTTAAGAACCCTTAAAATACCAATATTAATTTGGGGAATTAATAAAGTCAGCTTGGTTATGTGAGAAGGACAACATATAGCAGAATCTTTTCACCTATGTTTACCAGTACTAAGGAGGAGACGTGAAGCTAGATAGTACAATAATTGATCTTGATTTGAGAAAAACAATAACAACAACATTCATGCACATATTCAGGCTTCAAGCATTCACACAAGACTAGCAAATAAAGTGGGAAATATTGGGATAGAGGAATAGAGAAGGGAGTTGTTTGTGGGTGGTACTACACCTGTCCTGTTGAGATGAGATTGCAATAAAAACCAGCAGAATGGTTATGTTCTTTTTCCAAGGAACACCCAGAGGCAATATCTAGAGCACAAACAGAAACATCTTATTCCTATTTACAGTCTGGGTTTAAAAAAAAAAAAAGTTTCAGGATACATTGGACCAACCCCAGCCCCACTCCTTTTTAAGGCTCTGTGGTTCTCTAGTTTTGGTTAAAGGGTTCTTCACTGGATGGGAGTGGGAAACATAGAGCATTTATACTAGAACAGTAATATTTTTGGAATTCTGAACCTTTAAAAAAAGGCATGCCCATCCAGGTCTCCAGAGCCAACAGTGAGCAAAGACACAGATGAGATCTATGACTGGCCAGTTGCCTATCGCCTTATGAAATCAAAATGTTTATTGGACAAATTACCTATCTAGCTTCCTTCATCTGCTTTCCCCTCCTTTCTGGCTGGAGAGGTCCAGGTGGCTTGAAAATGCTTCCCCAGAAAGTCCCAACTGGTGGTACGTGAGACTTTCTGTTGTTTTCTGCAATACTTTGGACAGCCGCTGAGGCCTCAGATAAAATCTCAGGCCATTGCTACATGGCAGGATTACCCTATCTGGAACTCTGTCTTCTCTCTCCTCTCTTTTAGGTCTGAAAAATAAAATGACTTCATTCCAAAAAGCCATAATTGTGTGGACACTTCTTACCAGATCATTTACTTTGCTCTTATGTTAATACATTTTAGCCTGGCCTTCTTCTGTGGAGAGTAGAGTGGTGAAGAAGGTCTCTCCCAGTTTATCCTTACTGCAGTCTGGCCAGGTAAGACAGACTTACCTTGACACATGCTGCCTTGTCATCCAGGATGGGCAGAAAAATTGATGCTAGGTCTCCCGTGTCTATGTCCAGTACTTTATTTACCACACCACACCACTCTTTCCTCTTCTCACTACCAATTTTCTCTCCTGCTCCTCAGCCTGCTTCAGTCAAGAAGCTGACAATATTTGTCCTCCCTTTCTGCAGCTCCTCACACTTTGGAGAACCCAGACATGTTGATACACAGACTCACAATCTCCTTCCTCTTCTTTGTCTCTCCTGCTAGTGCTTTATATACTCTCCTGGTTCTCACCCAGTGGCTGGTGACCTGCAGGTCAATGTGATAATGAAGCCTGGGTTTTAACCTAAACTTTAAAGGAGTTATCCAAAGTGCTTCTCTAACACTGAGAATAAATCCTAGAAAACTTCACCACCCCAATGAAATGGAAGCCATCAGACTACTGCCTCTCAGTTTGAGAAGCTCAGTCTCAAGTCTAAGTTAAATTTTTGATTGCTAACCTACCTGGGATGGGAAATTAACAGGCTGTATTTCCCCTGCACACAAGGACAATGACATAATGATTTTTTTTCATTTTGCCATCTCTATTCTTGTAGCCATTGTAGGCTTTATTCCTTCAGAGTATGCAGGAGTTGCTCTTGCCCTTTGTCAGTGAGAAAGGTTACTATGCTATTAAACTATATATAGTTTCTCCTAACTGAAAAAGAAGATAAGGATTGCATCGTCATTCCTCATGGCTGAGATGCTCCACTTTTACAATACAGAATTATTGTGTTTTAGGTACCTAAATTAGCATGATAGAGATTCTGATCAGCAGCTGTCGACAATAGAGATAGGAGATGCGGCATTCTATTTTTCATTATGTGGGAAATGGCTTGCTTTTCTATATGTTGGCCACATAGAAGATAAGCATAATTCCACACTAACATGTGAATAGCTTATTCATTACTAGAGCCAGCAAAGAATCAACATCCGGCATTCCTCTAAAAGGATACAGCTGAACTAAACATCTCTTGTACAGCTTGTATTCAGCAACATTCAATTGGCTATTATCTCTCGCGTTGCAAATCATCTTCTGCTGTGAATAGCAATGTTACTCTATAACATTTACCATGTCACAAGTGTTGGAATGTATGTGATGGAACCAGATTGGGGTGAGAATAGATGTCAAATTTGGGGAGCAGTGGGCTGCTTTCTTTTTAAGCTTCCCCACTACATTTTGGTGCTAATGTGCTGCTACTGCAGTCTATCAGGTATCAATGACTGGAGTTTTGGACCATTGATGATTCAGATTTTATCCAATATCCTAAGGATCAGGGAGGTATTGTTGGATAATGTGGTATGTTCCAAGCAGTGTTGCTTTTTTGTAATTGTGTGACTTTGATCCTATGGCAATTTTATTCACATGCTTTGTTGGTGTCAGGATCTGCCTCTCCCTGCAGGTCTGGGTCCCTGGCTGCTAAAGCTGGCTCTGCCTCTTTGTGCAGGACTAGGTCCTGGTTGTGGAAGTCTTGAAGGGACCAGGGTCAAGTTGTCCGGTACAGCCAGCTGAACTCATGCAGCACACCTGGAGCAGCCAGAGCACTACTATTTAAGAGCAGCATTCTCTCTTCAGCCTTTGCCACAGTAATGTGGTTGTCTGCTCCTTGCTTCATGTTTGTCTGGCCAATCTGATTATGTTACCTATTCATGTCTACGTGAATGCAAGTGTCCAAATGATCACATATCTGCATGTCATACAGAGTTTTTTAAAAAATTCTGGAGAAGCCCTGGAGGCTACCCACATGCAGTTTAAGGTGGATTTAGCTGCCTCCCTTTTGAATGACATGTATTTATGCAAATGTCTGTTTGTACAGATCACCTCCCATTTGCATCCCATTAGGATTATTTTCACCATCTAGACAAGCCCTAAGTTGCCCTTTTTTGTTGGAAAATCTCTTCCTTATTGTTCACATGGTTTATTTTAATGAGTGAGTTTCTGTCCCTGGGCCCTTGGGCCACGGTATCACAGACACACTATCCTAAGCAACTTTCTTTTTTTCAAATGTTGCATCTGAGGTCTCCTGTGTGTATGTGTGTGTGTGTGCCTTCAATTTGCCTATTGACTTATGGCAACCCCATAGATCCATAGGGTTTTCTTAGGCAAGGAATATTCAGAGGTGATTTTGCCAGTTCCTTCCTCTGAAATTTAGCCTGGAATTCATTGGTGGTGTCCCATACAGATACTAACCAGGGCTGTTCTTGCTTAGATTCCAAGATCAGGCAGGATCTGTTGCCTTTAAGGTATTTCTTTCCTATAATGCAATTATAGCATTGTGATTCCTCTTTAACTGCTCTGGCTGCATGCCATGGAATCCTGGAGTTTGTCATTTGGTGAGGCACCAGAGCTGTCTGCATGGGAATTCTATATACTCTATTACTCCCCCAACAGCAAATCCTAGGGTACCATTGGATGCAGCCATGCTAGGTAAAGTGGCATCACAATGCTATAATAGTGTAATGTGAAAGTGATCTGAGTGTGAGTAGTTACTGAGAGCTAGAACAATAAAACTGGGAGGATCCCATGAATCTAGGGAGTGTTATCCTTTGTGGTAAGATGGAACATTCCATGGGTGATACGAGGAGTTCTGTGATTTCCGGGCTCAAGATTGACTTTGCTAATCCAGGTTGACCATTGGCTCCCATTACCAGAAAGAACTATCCAAACTTCCTCTTGAGATGTTTCCTCCAGTATGGCACCCACCTATTCATCCCCACATGCCACATCTTCCCTGTGATGTCTGGCTCCAAGGGTTGACTTTAGATCAGCTCTGGGCTTATGGTTCCTACAGTATTATCTTTAAACCAAATATTTGTAGACAACAGCTGATGATCTCTCTCTGGCTTTTCTTTGCAAGCGAAGATTCAGGAAGGACTCATCCTGCGCTTTCTGCAAGCGCACTGATGACTAAAAAGGCCAATCTGAGATAAACAAGTTGATGATAATGACACCAGAATGCTGGGGCAGCCATTTTCTTGAATCACATTATTCCTAGTATGATAATGCTTCAGTATTAATAAAATATTTCCCAGAAGTTCTCTTATTAAATGAGATCAAATCCAATGGCCTGAGCAATATTATAATGGGAATTAAAATGATAATTTCAACTACAGATATGCTATACTTTATTATTATTATTTTAAAAAAGAAAGCCAGTTCCCTCTCATTGATATCCAGGAGTGAAAAGGGCTCTTTTTAGTTTTTTTTTTTTTTTTGCCAGCCAAAGATTTAGCCTTTATTGTCATTCCTGAACATTAGCCTAAAGGTTTAATTCAAGTTGAATGTAAGAGAATACTTTTGTAGTCCTTCATTTACATGTATGCCAACAAGCTTAAATGCACTGCAACCTTGGAAGACTTTCAAAGGAAGCAATAATTCCTCTGAAATAGGTCTTTTGAAAGCTTTATCTTGTTCTTTCTCTTTTTGTTAATCTTGGGAACCCCTTAGCATGTCAAAGCAATTTTTCTAATGTCACATCTTCTCAACATTACCATGAAAGCGCTTTAAAAAGATGATTTGAGAAAGAATAAATGTTGAATGAGCATTTATTAAAGGCCCGTTTATGCCCTATTTGCATTTTGACTATGTTTTTTGACGTGAAATGTTTGAAAAGGAAGCTAATTTGAAAGTCAATCTCAACTCCAAACAAACTACATGACAAGTATGTTTACACTGATCTCTTTTCTTTGTGCCTTCATTAAAAAAGAGATTTCATTAGATTAAAGCTGTTCTTTTTTTAAAAAATAGGGATGTCTTAGATCTAGTGGTTTTAAGAAACACTATTCTTTTCCGAAATTTGTTGTCCATCTTAAAATGTTTCCACTCGTAAAAGCACCTCCATTTAGCACTCAATGATTCAAAGACTGGTACACAGGTGATTTTGCAACTAAACACTTACCTGAGGTGAATTCACACTACACAATTATAGCACTTTGATACCATTTCAGCTTCCATGGCTGCATCTTATGGAATTCTGGGAGTTGTAGCCTGGTGAGGCACTAAAGCTCTCTTGCAGAGAATTCTAAATACCCCAGAAAACTACAAATTCCAGGATAAGCCATAGCAATTGAAATCAAGGCAGGCAAACATCCATTTTTTTACAAAATGCAAGCAAGATAATGAGTTTTATCCTTAACGTAACAGAAATATCCAAAATCACAAACTGATGTTTTGGATGCTAAAAATTTGATGGGCTGGTATCTCCTATGGACATAGTGCGGTGGCCAAACAGTTGCAACTCTGGGTTGTGTCAACAGGAGCATTGTGTCCAGGTCAAGGAAAGCAGTAGTGCCACTCTAGTTAGAACAATTAGATCTGAGTTTCTTTTTATAATATCCAGCTCCTGAAGTATTTATTTTCTTATGCCCTGCCCTGTCAAATACCCAATATTTTCCCATACAAATTGCCCCTCCCTGTATGTGCGGAACCAAAATACACAGTTTTAGTTATCCACAGATGAAAAAAACAGGGACACATATTATAGAGTCACACTGGAAAATGCCTAGAGAGGTGCCCTTTCTAGGAATCGTTAGGTCCTCCAACACAACTCTGTGGTACATTTGCATCAGAAGTCCTTTATTTTAATAGGATTCACTATCATCCATGGTTTCATTTATAAACGGTAAGTCTGGGAATGTATCCCCTGCAGATACAGGGGCAGTGTGTGTACGTGTGTGTGTGTGGCCTATACATTTGTTATTATTTTCTACAAATTTCATCCAAGTCCTAGACACATATCACACTTCAGTCTGACCTGTGTTGTTTGCAAATCTCAGGGTACAAAGCAGATCTGTAATGCTCTAGAGAGAACTGTTAATGGCCAGTGCTATTGACCCAAGGCATAACTCTGATAAGTTTCTGAGTTTTGGGGGCACAGCTGCTACACAGCTCCTAGTTTGTCAAATCAGGACCTGAATAATCTGAAACTCAGATAAGATCCTTTGATATTCTTGTTTCAAGTCCTCCCTGTATGACTGTAGCTAAGTCTCTGAGAAAGCTCGACTGAGCCAAATCTGAACTGAGCCAATTCTGAGCTGAGCCAAGGGCAGGGAGCCATTACTACTGGAAAGGATTCCCTGAAGAAAGGAAATTTTGGGATTTTGAACTCCAGGCTTAGATGTAGCAAGTGCAGAAGTTGGAACAATTAGACTCAACTTGAACAACCAAGTTAAAAAGGCAAACTCACATGCCAGAGGTTATTTGATTACAGAAACATTCCCCCCGCCCACCGTTTGAGTAGGTAGTTCCTGACCCTTTCTAGCATTGTGAAAGGATCCAGGTTCCTGAACAATAACCAAGAGCTGGAAGAGTCTGAATAAAAAGGTTGCTTACAGGAGCTGTCGTATTCAGATAATAACAAGATTATTCTGTTCAGATCAGTATTTTCTTTTCCCCCCCTTTTTTTCTCTTCCCTTTTTCTAAATGTACTTCTGACACTGTTGGTCAGGCAGAGTACAGTGCTTCAAGAACAAGCGGAAGATTTTGCTCATAGATCTCCCTTTGTTTGTGAACTTTTGGAATGAAGTCAGAGGACACTGAGAAAAGAGAATTTTGAAAACTGAACTGTTGAAAAAGGCCCAAGAATAAAACTTTTGTACAGCTTTACTCTCTCCCCATCCCTCTTTTTCCTTCCCTCTTCCTCCCCCTCTGCCCCCCATTCTCCTCTTCTTCTTCCTCTTCTTCTTCTTTCTTGTGTGAATAAAAAGTTTAGCTTTTTAGAATAGCCATTCATGTGCACAGATTTACATGTAAAATGTTCCCTTTCTCTCTTCCTTGTAATACCAGATCTCACTTAGCTACAATTTTCGTTCCCAGTGGTAGATATGAAATGTAACTCTTTTGTATTCCCTCAGATGTTCTTCAAGAAGATAGATTTGGCATCTCCTTTTTAGCAAGGTAAGAAAATACCAAGTCTTAAATCTTATCCATACAAACCTAGACAAAAATCCACACTAAAATGTTAACAGAGGGGAAAAGTTTGCAGCTATTCACAACTTGGACAGTTTTGATTTAAGGTGGGGAAGTCATTTTCAGCCACTGTGGTGACAAGACATAGTTTTGCAGTTCATGTTGTATACGAAAGATTTGAGGATCTGTCCCTCCCATCTCAGATATAGGGCAAGAGATCTTATTAAAGGCTTCTGCTGGTCAATGAGAACCAATGCTATTCAAAGTAAGGACTTCATCAGAATGGCAAAAATCATACCATTACAATATTATGGTAGCATGAATGGCTTCCGCTATTGCATGACATTGTCATGTTCGTGTGGTTAATCTGTGCTCCAGCTGCAAACAAGGTGCTGCTTTTCATTGATGGGAATAGCCCTCAATATCGCTTTTTTCGTGGTATTGAAGAGCATGCGAAAACACATCCTGCTGTAATCGCGAGATTACACTGTGAATGAGCAGTCCTCTTTTTCCCCTCCCCATACCTGGAGAGAAAACGTCAGGGTGAGAATGTGAAAACTATCCACAGGACATCCTTTTTATGAACTGTCCCAGTTCGTTTGCATGTTTTTAGGTTTGTTTAAGCAATTGTGTGTTTGTTTAATTTGCAAATTAAGAGATTTTTTTATTTTTTAAACACACTTGTATCTTCTCGCAAGAACCACTGAAATCTCGCCCATGCTAAATCACGGAAGTAAAGTCCTGTTCCTAAAGTGCTAGTGATGGTCGTGCGGTAATTCCATGGCAGTTCTTTCATGCGATTACAGCAACGTGCAATAAAAGTGTAAATAATGTTTCTACTTTCCTCATTCACAGAATTAAAGCATTTTTAGACACTAGTCTGATAAAGTTCTAAGTCAGGCTGTCCCAACTTTTCACACTCCAGATGCATTAGATTACAGCTTCTGCTGTCTCCAGCCAATATAGTGCTGACTTGATATAATGGGAGTTGTAGTCCAATGTAGTTTAGAAGTGTATTTGAGATGACAATACTGGGCTGCACAGCTACACAATCCGTCTCTTTAACCTAGGTTAGATCAAGGAAAGTAGCAGAGCCACTCTGTTTTGCTTTAGTCAGACCCCATTGGAATTCTGTGGACTTTTTCAAACTGGCAATTTAATCTGTGGAAGACACAGAACAGGGTCAGGAAAAAGTCTTCTTTTCAGAAGATGTTGACCCTTTTCCGTGTCTCCCCTGTCCTCATTCTGCATTTCCCCATGATATTTTCATCATGGGGTAACATCATTTTTGGGCCATCCGTTCCGTTGTAGTAATGGAATCACGGGTGGTCCAAAAGGTGTCCCGTTCCTATCCGGTGATGACAGCTGTGGAAGGGAGGTCTGTTCTGGACACTACCAGGCAGGAACAGGACACCCAGGTAAGTGGCACCCTTCCCCCCCTCCCTGGGTTACTTGTAATTTTTGTGGGTTTTTTTAGTGCTTTGATTTTATTTTTGACAGTTGGGGGGGGTTATTTTCAAATTTCCCTCCTGCCCGTTTTCTCACGAGAATGAGCGGGATTTCAGTTCCCAGTCGTAAAGACAGCCTTACAACAGCTGCATTTATGGCCAGCCAGCTTGGGGAGAGGGAAGATGCTCCTGCCACGGAATAAAGGTAAGTGTTTGAACATTTTTCCTTTATTCCGCGGCAGGAACAAGCTTGGGGCTTGGGGGCAGAAATGGGGCATTTGGCCCTAAGTCCAGTTCTGGGCACCACAGTTCAAGAAGGGTATTGAAAAACTGGAGCATGTTCAGGAGAGAGTTACCAAGATGGTCAAAGGTCTGGAAACTGAGCCCTATGATGAATGGCTTAGGGAGCTGGGTATGTTTAGCTTGGAGAAGAGAAGATTGAAAGCTGACATGATAGCCATCTGTAAATATCCGCAGGGATGTCATGTAGAATATTAAGAGACTCTGTTTTCTGCTGCTTTTTCCAATGTCCACTATCATACTACACAATTTTAGTGCTATGATACCATTTTAATGGCCATGGTCCCATCCTGTGGAATCTTGAAATATGCAGTTTAGTGAGGGGCGTTTAGAATACTCAGCCAGAGAGTTTAATTGCTTGCCTACCCAAACTAGGAACCCCAGGATTCCATAGATGTAGCCATGGCAGTTAAAGTGGACTAACAGTGTTATAACTGTGCAGTGTGAAAGGGCCTTAAATCTATTTAGCACATGGGCTGAGTGAATTGGTTTCCATCTGTTAGCAGGCTGGTCATCTGATGTACAGATCTGGACCCATGCTGGCCCAAACTCCTTCAGCTGTAACCAAGAACAGTTGTAGCCTTTCCCATTCTAACAAATATTCCCTGTGTTTATTCTTGCCAAGAAGAGCCCCAGCAATTGCTGCTGGGTCTACAAGTGGCTTTGATCTTGTGACCTAAACAATGTGATTCCCTATCCCTCTGAGAGTAACAAAAAACCAAGAAGCAGTTTTGCAAAAATCCAAGCAATCTACCCTATGTTTTGGATAAAGATCCCAGCTGGGAAATGTCAATTTGTTAGCTCATTGGCACTCTGTCTCTTTGAATTAATTAATAACTCAGTTAATAACTTAATTCTGGAATTAAGTTAATGTTGAATTTCAAACTTAAATCAATCACTTAAGTTGGTAAATAAATTTAATTAAGTTGGCCCTTTTTGTTAGAAAATTTCCAATTTATTGATAAAGAAAAAGAAAGGTGGTGGACACTCCTTTGTTGGAGGTTTTTAAACAGAGGTTGGATGGCCACCTGTCAGGCATGTTTTACCAATGGGTTTCCTGTATCGTCAGGGGATGGACTATATGATCCTTAGAATCCCTTCCAGTTCTATGGTTCCATTACTCAGTGATTCTATGGTTACCTCCAGAACTGGTCCCTGAAGAGCTGATTTGAATTGTTGACCTTGGAACTCCATTTCTTTGTGCCTTGCACAGATGTGCAGCCTTTCTTGGCATCTTAAATGGAGGTGCTTCTGTTTGTTTGTGCACATGAAATTACACTGTGTCCCTCTGAAATAAGAAACACACATTCCAAAAATCATTGAGTGTTGGCCATCTTACACATTATGTGCTCCTTGGGGAAAAAAAGTTTGATTTTTAAAAAATATATATACTTGTAAATGGCTGTGTTCACTTAAAAAGAATGAGGGAGAAAATAATTAATGGAAAAATCCTTATTTATAGAGTACCATAAATATACAGTACATCACATAACATTCCTGCCCTGAGGAACTTACAGCGTAAAAAAACTTTCAGGGTAGGAATGTTGAATAAAATAGTACAACTATTCCAGATGTGTTTGTGGCTTTTAGGTGTGGAAGCAAGGCTAGTGGAAGACCATGCTGCTTTTAACAGCAAATCTTAAGAATTCAAGCCATTTCTTTGTGGGCCTTCACACTTGGCAATACTGTATAAAGCAGGGGTTAGTGGCCCTCCAGATCTTTTCTGGACTATAGAACCCATAATCACATTAGTACTCTTGTGTTTAAATGGGTCCTAAAGCAGATCAAGCCTGAACTCTCACTTGAATCCAAAATGACTAAACTGGGGCTGCCATACTTTGGATGTATCTTGAGACAAGAAGATTAACTGGAGAAATGATCATGCATGGTAAAGTGGAAGGCCTTAGGAAAAGAGGAAGGAGATTATAAGATGTGTCAAAAGTGGCATTACAGCAAAGCCAGGACGTCGTTCCCCCCTCGTTATACACCTGTTCTGCTGCTGTTCTGCCGGTGCTGGTTTTTATTGACATGAGAAGCCATCAATAGATCCCCCATTCCATTTGTGTTCCAGATTTGCCTGTGTGTGACAAAATGCCCCATTATGTTGGCAAGATCCCGGCATCAATGGGAGGTGCCTGCCAGAACACTTCCAGATGAGATCAGGAAATCCAGGTAAGCTCCCCTCTTTTTTGTATCCTCCCTGGGTTACTTGTAAATTTCTCAGTGTGCGTATGTGCTTTTCAAAACGTTTTGGTGTGTATTTTTGTTTTTACTTTTGAATTTCCCACGCTCATGTCTTCTCATGAGAATCTGCGGGATTTTGATCCAGGAAGTGAACGGAGCTCTGTTAGAGCTCCTTTCACCCCTGGGCTACCCTGCCAACATGACACAAGGTAGGTGTGGTGGGGAGGATGACTGTGACAAGTCAGGGACGGGACAGGGGCGGGAGTGGAGATTGTGGGATAGGAACACTTTTTTTTGTTCCTGTCTGATAATCTCCGAAGGCTGCATTCCAGATGGATTGATTCAGTCAAGGAAGCTTGAGTCGGTAAGGCTTGAGCAGCACTGTTGGTGAAAGTCTTTCCACTCATAGGGTTTCACGAATGTCTTTTACTCACAGGGCTTCCATAACTCAAAGCTGACTTAATGACAAATAGTAATGTCAAACCTTGAGTACCATCTCTCTCCTCAGCTGTGCTGAACAGAAGATTTTAGGTCCTGTCCAAACAGTGAAAATAATCCTAATGGAATTTGAATGGAAGGTGATCTGTCTATCTGGAAATTCACATCAATATGTCTCATTCAGAAGGCAGGCAGCCGAATCCAACTTAAATGCCACCAGGGAAGCCTTCAAGGCTTTTCTCAGAGTTTTTAAAAAGCTCCATAGGGGATGCGAATGTGCGATCATTAAGATAGTCACATTTGTGTTGCTGCACTGAGGCAGTGCAAGGTGATTGGCCAGACGGGCACGGGGGACGGGACTTGCAAACAAGGCAAGCACCTACTGCCACCATGTTGGATTTTCAGCTGTGTGAGAGTTCAGTAAGTCAATAAAACTGATATTTTACTCTCTTTTATACTTTTTTTCTGTTGTAAATATGAAGTATCACTTGTACACACCATGGTGAACATTTTTTTTAAAAAAATTAGGAAGTGGCAGGTTTAAAACAGTAATTCACTCGTGGCTACCATCTTGGCTAGAAGGCATGTGAAGTTTATGGGGGCTCTATTAACCATTAAGACAGGTCCCAGTGCTGTGAATTGCTGTTTCTTTGGAGGAGATTGTATTTCCACCCCCTTGTATAGATGGGGCCTTAGAAAATCCCCAGAACACATGTGCCCTTGCGGTTCTGGGGAATTTAAATTGGGGGCCCATGTTCTTTTTTATTGCCTTTTTAACCATGATATTAGAAAAACCTTGATTGAAATTGTTTCAGATAAATTGCCAGGTCATTCAGATACTTTTATGTCTCCTTCTTCCTTTGTGATGAAAATGCATCGTCATCATCATCATCATCTATTATTATTATCGTTGTTGTTGTCAGTGTAAGAGGGGCACTCCAAAAATGCGACACAAGGACTCCCTGAAGCAACATCTCAGGCTCAGCCAAATTGATCACTGACAATGATCTGCCATGGCCTCACATTGGGAGGCATGGAGATGCACTATCCACAATGCTGCAACCTTATCTGAGAACTCACGCCAAACAAGACTTGAAGAGAAATGACAATGCAGAAAGAATCACAACCTGGAAACATCACCCAATGAGACCTTCTGCTGTGCTTTCTGCAACCAGACTTGTGTATCTCGGATTGGCGTTTTTAGTAATCAGAGTGCTTGCAGAAAGTGCGGGATGAGTCCTTCCTGAACCTTCATTTGCGAAGAAAAGCCAAAGAGGGTATTATTATTATTATTATTATGATTGATGCATTTTCATCTGAAAGGAGAAAGGAGACATAAAAGAATCTGAATCATCTAGCTATTTAACAACAACAACAATGTATGCTGCTTTCTCCCCAGTTTGGGATTCAAGGCAGCTTAGAAAAGATAAAAAAACACATACAGTGGGCCCTTTGTATCCACTGGGGGGTGGTTCCAGGACTTGAAAGCAAATTCCATGGATGCTCAAGTCCCATTATATAAAATGGTGTAGTAAAATGATGTCCCTTATATAAAATGGCAAAGTGAAGGTTTGCGTTTTTAGATTTTGTGTGTGTGTGTGAATATTTTCAAGCCATGGATGGTTGAATCCGTGGATACAGAATCCATGGATATGGAGGGCCGGCTATAGTTAAAATGCACAAAATGCAAAAGTTAAAAGATGGTTAAACTCTCAAAAAATTAAAACCATTTGAAAGTGTAAACCATTTAAACAAGAACAACAAAAAAGCATCACCAACAAAATAGCAGATAGAAAGTTCAGCAAATTGTTCAGGTGGGGTGGGCCTTGTACATTCATCCTCAAAGGTCTTTTGAAAAGAAACTGTCTGGAGAACAAGAGAAGGGAGGGTACCAGTCCAACCTCTCTGAGAAGAAAGTTTCAAAGCCTGGTGGCAGCTGATGAAAACATGTGCACTCTCACTTTCTCTCTGGAGATTTTCAGACGGGGACAAAAGTAGCATCCCTGTCTTGCTATCTCCTCTCCCGACCCCATCCCGGCACAGTAACAAACAGTTTCAATCCTACCTTGTTCTCACTTCTTCCCTCCCCCTTGGCAGTCCAGGAGTGAATGCAGTTCACACGGAACTGCATTCACTTCCTTGTTTGAAATCCTGAGCCGTTCTCGTGAGAGACTGAGCGTGAGGGAAATTCAAAATTTAAAAGAAAACAAAACAAAACACACGTTATATCAAGCACCTAAACACAATTTTAAAAAATACAAGTAACCCGGGGAGGGTACAAAAAAGTGTGTCACTTACCCGGATGTCCCGATCGCACCTGGAAGTATTCTGGCATGGACCTCCAACTGACGCTGGTATCGCGCCAGCATAATGAGGCACCTTTTCACTCACACGTCGTTACGCTACAGAAACGGAATGGGCAATCTATTCATGGCTTAGCCTGTGAATTAAAAGAATGATGGCAGAATGGAAGGAGCATGGGAACATGACGACTCAGGAATGACATCATCTGAAAAGAAAGCCCTTTAGCGATCTCCTGGCATCGTTGTCACACCATATTTAATCCATCTGATAATCTCCCCTCTCTCTCTCCTGTTCCCACCAGATGTACCTGTGAAGTATATCTGTGAGCAATTACTTTTAGTGTCACTCCTTTTTGTGCAACTACACGTAATATTCAACGAGTGTATGAGCCATCACCCCTCTCATTTGGAAGTGTAATCTGTTGTACTATTCTTGTTTTGTCCATTTTTGGTGTTTTTTTTAAAAATATAACCTTGTTGTATGTTCTTTCTTTTTTATATAGTGTTGGTTATATACCATAATAATAAAGATGGAGTGTGGTGGAGTCTCCTTCTTTGGAGGTTTTAAAACAGAAGCTGGATGCTCCATCTGTCAGGAATGCTTTGATTGGGTATTCCTGCAGGGCAGGGGGTTGGACTAGATGGTCCTTGTGGTCTCTTCCAACTCTATGATTCTAGATCGATTGATTGGATACCATCCTTGCAAGCAGGTGACAATGCATGATTTTTTTTTTTAAAGGCTCACAGAGCGAGGGGAAACTCATTGCCCAGATCCTGGAAAACTTACTGTTTGGACAACTTCCGTATTTCCACTGACTATGCTGACTGGGGAATTCTAGACATTGTCGTCCCAAAAGGGAACATTTGTAAGCTGGCTTCTTTTTCCGAGACCCCCTGAAACTTGAAATCAGTATGGTTTTAATTAAATATTTTAAAATTAAATAATCTAACTAAATAACTAGCATTTTCAGCCCTGATTTTAAAAATATAATAATAATTCTGGACATTTATATTATGTGCATGAGTTTATTTTAGTTTAGCTTCAATCTAGGAAAACTATCTTTGGTATCGTCTATTTTATCAGTTCATTTCCTCTATCAGGCAAGTTGGTGGCAACTTGCAGTTTCGCTCTCTGTAGATCTTTTCTCTTTGTTTCTTTTCAGGCATTCAGTGTTTCCGATATTGTATTATTGAATTCTTTTTTCGTAGCAAGGCGTCTTTCAATACGTTTGTATTTGTGATAATGAAGTTTGCTGCCTCAATGTGTTAAATAATTCACTTCCTTTTTCCGCCTCTGTGAAGTTCTCTTATTGTGGCGTGGCTTCCAAAACATTTAGACACACACAAAAAGCATAATCCATAAAATATGAAGAAGTAACAATGAACACTGACATTTTAATTCTTCACTTAGGAGCACAAAAGGCATGACAATAGGAAATTGCTGTTGTTGCTATAATAAAGAGAGATTTGCATTCTTCTGAAATTGATAGTTCGGTATTTGAGCATAATGTCATGAACAATAAATAACAATGAATAGGTTCTGCAGATTATAAGTAATAGCTGTTTTCTCCCAGTTGCACCCTGTTGGATAATATCTTGCTGTAAACAAGTGAGAATAACTGGTAATAAGGCAGGTTTGCACAGAGCCAGAATTATTTGTGAGTAATCAGATAGCAGCTTTGATATGTAATGACTATAAGATTATAAAAATGGAGTGGCTTTGTAAAAACCAACCAACCAACAAAATAACACCAGTACACACTTTTTAGACATAAAATAATCACAATGTACTGATAGGCAGTACATTCAGGACAGGTAAAAGCAGGTGTCTATGTGAGCAGTGAAGCAATTCTCTTCCATATGATGCACAGTAGTATCACCAGGTAATATTAGACTGTGGTTTAAGACTTTATCAGATGAGTCTCTAAAACCGTTTCTTTGCCAGCATATTTTAAACTGTTAGTGTGCCAGCAAAATAACCCTTTTTATCAAACATCACTGTAATAGCATGAAAACGGAGCCCCGTACAAGACCAGGGTGCATGATCTCAGCAATTCTTGCAAGATGCAAGTGCGCTTAAAAGTGTAAAAACATGAAAATAAACAAATGAAAGGAACACATAAGCACAGAAGCACACGTAAAAACGTCTAAGTAAAATGGGGAGGTTCGTAAAAACAGTGTCTCATTCCTAGTTTTTGCATTCTCTCCTGGAAGTGTTCTGGTAGAGACCACTCATTGATGCTAGAATTGCACCAGCAGAACAGGATGTGGTTTCACATGCTCACAATTCTGCCCAAAAACCGCCATGGCAGATCTATTGATGGCTTGGCCTGTCAATAAAAAAGAACACCTTATTGACCACACAAAATCATGAAAGCACGATGTCATGTGGTATTGGTACCCTTTCTTATCAGTTAGGTGTTGTTATGATGTGATATTTGCTGTGTCTGATAAAGTCCTTAGTGATAAATTTTGAGGTACAGATACTTATTATGACAGTCTCTTGTAATCACATCCCTAGGGAGAGACCAAATATTCAGGTATTTGTCTTGATCCATACCATAAACTAGTTCTAGCAGTTTTTTATCCTCATCCCTGAACAGGTCTTCCTTAAAGCAAATGGGTTATAATTACCCATTCAAGACTGAGCCATCACAAAATCCTTTCCATTACAACAGGGACACCTTACAACAGTACATTGTTGCTGGGAAACAGGACCAACCCCACAGGACCAGTTTGGCAATGCCAACCCAGTTACTGATCTCGTGCCCATTTACCACAGGTATAATCATTCACCATTCTCTGGGTAAGTTCCCCCCCCCGGGGCGTGGTGTTACCCGAATTACTGAGGTCTTTGGAAATTCCATGTGTGTCTGCCAAAATGGATATTTCTGTAGGTAATTTTAATTAGCTCAAATGTGCCAGCAAGAGGCCGGGTAATGGTGGGATCATTTGACCTATGTATATTAGTATTCACCGATGAGAGTCACAGCCAGGAAATTTTAAAAAAATGTTCTTTATTGAATAATAATCAGAGGGGTTCTGTCCACCTATGCAAACATCAAAATGACCTGCAAAAGTACAGTTTATAGTTACCGTACCCTTTAATCCCTAGATTGTGCAGGGTAAGAAAGGTATGGGCGAAAGGTTTCTTAAATACTAGGGCCAAAATTCTGCTGCTAGTTGTAACTAGAGCCAGTCCATGAAACTGGTAAGATCTGCATAAGTATTGACTTGACATTCAGCAGTTGATTTAATGGGTCTACTCTAGGTGGTTGTAGTAATTGGATTTAGGCCTATCAGGGGGTTGGACTAGATGGCCCTTGTGGTCTCTTCCAACTCTACAATTCTATGATTCTATGAATGCACACATACATACACTCAGGCTTCAAGCACTAACACAAGGCTACCGAAGAAAGCAGGAAGTATTGGGATAGAGGAATAGAGTTCAGGATGATGGGCTATACTATACTTGTCTGACAAGCAGAGATTCATGCAGAGAAGAAGAATGGCTGGAAGCACTGGGTAATCCAGCAAGCCAACAGAATGATGGCCTTTGGGAAACTGAGCACACTTTGGTGGTGTTTTGGGGGAATATTTAAGCAATGTCTGCCAGAGTTTCCCAGGATTAAACAATAGATGCTCTGGATGTGTTAATGATTGCTAGTGGTTTAAACATTAAAACTGATGGGTGTCAGGCAAACCTCTATTGTTATAGGACAGGTGAGATGAAAGACCAGTTTTGCTGGGCAATGAGAGTCCAGCTACCTTGATTGGATTATTGAATGATTGACTTCTATGTATGTCCAGGAAAATTAGCCTGTTTCCACCTTAACTCACCAGTCCAAGGGCGGTTCATTAATCCTTTCCCAGGTGTGTTTTTGTATTTGGGAGTCCCTGGTCTACTACCAACCACATGAAGTGCTAATATTAAGCCAATTTGTGAAATATAGACAATTAGTGAATTATGGAAAGAGTTGGGGGGTATCAGGGCAGGTAATAGTGGGGTGCTCTGCCCCAAAGTCCAAGGCCCTGGCTGAACCACTGAAGAAATGGGAATAATCATTGATTCAGTGGGACTTAAAGGGGAATGAGAAAGATGGACTTTTGAATGATAGCATTAGCCATGATAGCAAAATGGAGCTTCCGTATTCAGTGTCAATGTACCATTAAATACCAGTTGCTAGAATGCTTTTCCAAAAGCATATAGTTTTGCTGCCCTGCCCCTGGCAAACATTGAGATGGCTGTCCTTCCCTGGGAGTTTGGGATGACTCCATCTCTATTTGTATCCAAAAACAAGTTCAATATTGCTTCTTTAATGCTTTCTAAGTTAAATATTTATTTTTAAAGTTACGTATTACGACATGTTTTTAATCTGTTTTTCTCCATGTTAACTTTTCTAAAATACCCTTGCAACTGTTAAGTTGAAAAGCAATATAAAATGTCTACCTTGTATAGAGAGATGATCCATAGTATAGTTCATAAACAGGGACCAGAACTCTGTAAATATATCCTGTGATAATTCTCCTCTATTCAGCTGGGCATGGGAGGTTAATTTTTTCTGCTAAGACAGTCCACCAAAGTCTATCTAACCACCTCCTAATTGATAGCCCCCCCCCGATTTCCATCCTCAATTGGGATCCATGACTTCGATATCTTAACTCGAGCAGAGCCTAGCAATATAAAAATTGTTTATGTGGTAAATCTGTAATACTCACTTCAAAAATCAACAGAATTAATAAAGTTTCTCTAAACAGGATATCTGGCCTTATGATTTGACTAAACCAGGAAAGCATCTCATTCCAAAACTGAAGAATCTTGGGGCATCCTTAGTTTGATGTTGTCCTTTGTTAGAAGGGTTCTCTAGTCCAAGCTGTGTTTGAAGATAAATTCCCATAAAAAGTAAGGGCTCCAAAGGTTGCCCATCAACAGTCAGCAACCTGGACAGAAGACTAAATACAAGTCAGCTGGTCATAATCTTTCACACTATGGTGCAATATACTATATTTGTTAATTTAGTAACCAAACAACAAAAACATCAGGGGACGAATAAATATATATAAATTAAGAATTATTAAAAATTATAATACTTGTGAAACCATCAATAATCCATATGTAAAAATCATCCAATTTAGTAACAATAGGTGTGAAGGTTCATTGGGCATGGACCTCTAACTAGAGGAAGACTGATGGCCTAGATCTTAACAAGCCTTCAATAAAACAAGGGTCAGATGTGTTTCAACCTTGTCATCTTCTACAGTGGAGCTATTAAAGTTCTTATAATTAAAATTGTTGTAATCTTTCAGTTCTTCCCACTACTAAACCAAGCACATTAATACAAAATTCCTCACAGAATAAGGGTAAGCAGGCTGTGGTTCAGTAAATCAATTCCTATAATACTTTCTTTTCTCGTTGTTTTTATTTAGGAACACAAGAAGCTGCCTTATTAGTGGGTGAGATCCTTGGTTCATCTAGCCTACTACTATTGGCTCTGACTGGCAGTTGATCTCCCGGGTTTCAAGCTAGATTCCTAGTCGAGATCATTCATATTCCCTGCTGGACTTCCATCCAAGTATTCACCAGGCTCAACCCACCCACCCGCTTCCTTCCCCAGCCTTCCTAAGTGGGCTCCGGGGCTCCAAAGCCCTGGAGTCCGCTGAGGAAGGCCAGGGAGAGGCAGCGCAGCCTCCTCCCTGCCCACACGCTGCCTTCCCCGGCCTTCCTAAGTGGGTTCTGGGGATTCTAAGGCCCGGAATCCCCTCAGGAAGGCTTGCGGAGAGGCCGGCCAGGCTCGCCAGACACCCTCCTGCCGCCTCCCTCCCTCTGGGGGGGGGGTTGCGGGAGCAGCATTTGTAGCTCGCAGTTTTTCCACATTCGCGGGGGTCTCAAGAACCTAACCCCCACGAATGTGGAGGGATGACTGTACTCATGTGAATGTAGCGTGAATGGCTGGTGCAGTGCGAACACTTCCAGGTGAGATCATGACACCAGGTAAGTGACACACTTTTTATGACACCCCCAGAGTTACTTGGAAGTATTTTTCATGTGTTTAGGTGCTTGGTATAACTTTTTTGAATGTCCTACGCAAGTGTCTTCCCACGAGAACCCATGGGATTTTGAATGAGGAAGTGAACAGAGCTCCATTCACTTCCTCTTTCATTGCCAGAGAAGCCTTTGCCAGGAGAGAAGGTAAATGTGGTGGGGAGTGTTCTTTTGCTGGCATAAAAATGGATTTTTTAATGTCAGCAAAAGAACATTTAAAGGGGCTTGTCTGATAAAATCTTTACAGTACTTATTTTTAAATGAACGTCTGTACAGTTCATACCCCTTCCCAGATGAAAACCTGGACATGTGTGGCCAAGCAACATCAAAGTGTGGTCCATATAGCAAAAGTTATTAATGAGGAAGAACTAGGTGTGAAGTTGAAGGCTTTCACGGCTGGCATAGATTTTCCTTGGGGTTTTTTTGGGCTGTGAGGCCGTGTTCTGAAACAGTTTTTTTGCTGATGTTTCGCCTGCATCTGTGGCTGGCATCTTCAGAGAATGGTTGGGTAGGAGTGTGTGTGGGGTTTATATACTGTGAACCCCTGTTGGGGAAGGAGTATATGTAAATTTGTCCAGGTGTTCGTGGATTTCAATAGCTTCCACAAACACCTGGACAACTTCAACAGGAAAGAAGAAACTCTAAAAGTAAACAAAATCTGGCTTCCAATTTTGAAAAAACATTAGAACCAAAACTCAACACTTACAAAGGAATTCCACCCAGGGATGGGGATCTCCAGCTGATAATGGGCCATCAACCAACCATGAGGCAAACTGACACTAATCCTCCTTGCATTTCTACACCCAGAAACTAAACAAATTTACATATACTCCCCAACAGGGTTCACAGTATATAAACTCCACACACACTCCTACCCAACCATTCTCTGAAGATGCCAGCCACAGATGAAGGCAAAACATCAGAAATAAACTCTTCCAGAACACGGCTTCACCGCTTCGAAATAAACCAAGGAAAATCTGAGGAAGAACTACTTTTGCACTTTGAGCTCATTTTGCAGCAAGTGAAGTAAGCTGAAGACAAAGAAAGTCTGAAAATGAGAAAGAAACTGGGACATTTTAAAAGGAGCTGAAAAAAGTGGAATGACATAGGATTAATGGGGTTGATCCAAATGAGGATGGTTGGAGTGTATGACATATAAACCAGCATCTACATATGTTATACAAATCTCTGTTCTCTTTGTCATTCTTTTGCAGGTGGGAGGGGGGTTAATCTTTTCCTTTTGGGGGTAATGTGTTAAGTAGCAGTCCCCCCTCCCCAAGTCTGACTCCTTTAGTGAGCATCTCCCTAAGTCTGACTGGTTTGATTCCAGCTAACTCCAGGTAGAAACTCCTGGTTCTCCTGGTGACTATTTAAGCTCTAAAATTATTTCTGCTATAGCTGTGTTCTCTTCCCAGCTGGAGTCTGGAGAGGTATCACTTCTAAAATCTGATGGGTTATATCTTATCTAAAAGATACCAGACCTTCTAGTTACCTGTAGACTGTTTCTTCACTATTGCCTCTCTAACCATTGTGGACCATTAACCAACAGCCCTTCAAAACAAAGAGCTAGTGTGGCAGTCCCACTTTGGGGATGTCTAAAGTACAGTTCAACGGGCAGAATGGAGCCAATTGATGAACAATTGTCAAGGCACTGAAGTCAAAAGGTTTACACTTAAACCATACCTACCAAGATCAATGTGACTTTTAAGCCTCTTTTTGTGGGAAGCTAATTCCATAAGAACAAGTCAGAAGTCTCTTTCCAATTAAGTAATTAGACAAGGTGCTAAATATAAAGGCGGACTGGTAATGATTCTGTTATGATGGTGTTAAAATATTTTGTACCATAAGAGCATTAAGAAGGCCTTGCTGGTGATTTAAAATTAGGGTCCTTTTTTTTAAAGCCCATCAAATAAAAAGAGAGAGAGAGAAGAAGAAGAAGAAAAAGAAGAAGAAGAGAACTTCAAAGCTGCTTTTTTCCCCCTTGGAAACCTGCCTGTGTTAGGATGAAATGAATAGAAAAAGAGCAAGGTTTGCCTTCTAATAAAGCATCTGTTGCCCACTTTGAACATTTCTTCCTTCTTTGTGAGCGTGTCTCTCCGGTTATGGCGACTACTCACAATGAAGAACAGAGGGCCTTGAAAAAGACAATACCTGTTATCTAGCCAATATTTCTGATTTCATGTCACTTTGAACTGGATCTTCATTTGACCGCATGCTGAGTCCAAAAAGAATTTCTTTTGTCGGCTGATCCAGAGATGCCAGAAGATACTCAGGAAAAAAAAAGTAAACTGCAGGAATCTGTTCAATAAAAGGCGAGATGAAAACAAGCCTTTGCCATTCATTCCAGGCACGGACGGCGCTTTTAACTTCTGCCTATGTTGGTGCTGCAAAGAAAACCCCATAAATGCAAATCACTGCTAGGCTCCAAGTGGGTTATATGTGTTGTTCCAAGGCACAGCTTGGGAAAGTTCCAATTTTTTTGGACTACAATGCCAAGTGACCACGCTGCTGGGAGAGTGTTGGAGCTGTAGTCCCCAAAAGCAACATTTCCAAGATCTGTTCCTGGAAGAGTTGCCAGTTTTGGATCATCTCAGGCTCTGAGGTTTCTAGGCCAAAACATGAGACTAGGGATAGCCCCTGGTGATATATTAAGTCCTATGTATTAAGCAGCAAAGACAGTTCCTCACAACGTTTGTTCAAACACACACACACAAAGAGAGAGAGAGAGAGAAACTTTTATTTGGAAATTAAAACCCACACTTAGCTAAAGGCACTGTTTCCAGATCAAGGTGAAGTGAGGGGATTATTTTTCCTTGTTTATTTATGGAGGCAGGATAAGGAACAGTTAATCTAGGCTGCTTGCTTTTAGCCAGAGGATGCATGCAAAGCAGAGCAGAGGGTAGGCCCTGGCACCACAATGAATGGGAGGGAAGGAGGACATTAATGAAGGGTGCATCTACACTGTAGAAATAATGCAGTTTGACACCACTTTAACTGCCATGGCTCTAGTCTACAGAATCCTGGGATTTGTAGTTTTGTGAGGCACCAGCACTCTGGCAGAGAAGACTAAAGACACTGTAAAAGTACAAATCTCAGGATTCCATAGGGTGGAGCCACAGCACTTAAAGTGGTGTCCAACTGCATTATCTCTACAGTGTAGATGTGCCCCAAGTAAATACACAGATACCTGAAGGGTCTTTGCAAGGTGCAGCAACAAATCAACGAAGCCTTGCAAATTGTAGCAAACTGCTGCTCTACTAGGTGAGAAGGAGATTTACAAACAGCTCTGTCCTCTTGCTGAATCCCCTAAAACTGGAGAATTTCTACCCACCTGGAGTTGGTCCATGAAAACTGGAGACTCAGGGCCAGGCCCTGAATTCTAGGAACTCTGGTTCCAGGTCCAGATTATAACCCCACCTCCTTGGTCCACAAAATAGCATGATGCAAGTATAAGCAGCCACAAGGCCTGTTGTGAACACAGAAGGAGCCAAAAAGTATAGAGTAGACCTCTTGGCTTTTGCAAACCCAATTCTGTGGAATCCTATTGCCTCTGAACTGCTGCTATTGTTGAGCAAGCTTTAAGAAGCCTACCTCCAACAAAAGACCTAAGGTCCTGTCCAAATGGTGAAAATAATCCAAATGGCAATCGCATGGAAGGTGATCTGTCTAAATAGACATTTGCATCAACATGTCTCATTCAGAAGGAGGGCAGGAGCCAAATCCACTGTAAAACTCTGAAGGGAAGCCTTCAGAACTTTTCTCAGAATTTTAAAAAAGTTCTGTAGGGCATGCAAATGTGTGATCATTAGGACAGTCCCATTTGCGTTGCTGCAACAAGGCGGCATAAGCTAATTGGCTGTACGAGCATGGGGGTGGGGCTAGCAAACAGGGAAAGTGTCTGCTGCTGCCATGTTGGATTTAAGACTATGTGAGAGTTCAGTAAGTTGACAAAAAGAATTATAGAATCATAGAATTCTAGAGTTGGAAGAGACCACGAGGGCCCTCCAGTCCAACCCTCTGCAACGCAAGAAATCTTGATCAAAGCATCCCCGACAGATGGCAATCCAGCCTCTGTTTAAAGACCTCCAAGGAAGGAGACCCCACCACACTCCAAGGAAGTGTTTACTCTCCTATCTTCTTTTCTTTCTTTTGTAAATATGAAATATTGCATGTGCTCACATGGTGGCGGCAGATTTAAAAGCATGAGTAATTCACTCATGGCCACTATCTTGGCTAGGGGGCATGTGAAGCTTAGGGGGATCTATTGACCATCAAGACAGGTCCCAGTACTCCAAATTACTGTTTCTTCGGAGAAGATTGTATTCCCCCCCCCCATATAGACAGGGGCCTTAGCAGCCTTTCTGGGGGATGAGAAAATAGTTAGATTTGGCTGCCTTGCCTTTCAAAGTGATTCAGTCAAAATTTGGCTGGGCTTCAGTAGAGGCTTTAATTTGTGTGTCTGTGTGTGTATTGTGTATATGGGCTCAGTGAAGGCCAGAGAACTCCTGGCCAGAACAGGCGGAGATGCGATCCATTCCCGAGGAGTATTTTCATCTCTGTCCAGTGGGCTCTTGTCCTGATTGAATGAGGATAAAGCAAGGTCCATTGAATGGCTCAATGAAAGATGCTAAATTAAAAACAACCCACAAAGTCATCAAAAAGAAAAAGAAGAAGAAAAGAAATGGAAAAGTATAAGGCTTGGAATCTTTTGTGGAAAAAGAAAAGACCCTCCTCTCCTCCCTTCTAATTTAAAGAGGGATGAATAAGTTGAGCTTTGCCTGGTTTTGAAAAACAGAAATTTAAAACAATACAGAGGAGCATTCGATTTTTGTATATGCCATTCATACACATATAAAAAGTTGTTGTGCATGGTTTCAGATTACAGACGCTTTAAAAAATGTATTCTCCAACACAGTATCCACGGATTGTTTTTATCCATGGATCCAACCAACTATGGTTTGAAAACATTCAACAACAAAATTTCCAAAGTGCAAACCTTGCTGTTCACCATTTTATATAAGGGATGCCATTTTACCATGCCATTGTATATAATCGGACTTGAGCAACCAGGGGTGCTGGAACCAAACCCCAGCGGATACCCAAGGCCCACTGGACTTGGTTATGTTTGGAAGCATGGCATGGTTTGCCAAGAAAACCCTGTGGGTTGCCATAAGTTGGAAATGACTTGAAGGCACACAACAACAACAACAACAACAGCAACAACCTGTGAAGCTCCAGGGAAGGACCTTCCCCATGGTGGCATCTTTGGAATCCTTTCTGGAGGGACTGTTAAATCTGATGTCCTTTCAGCACCAAGGGAAGGCCATTTTAACTGCTCTTCTTTTAGGAGATTTTCAGACGAGGAAAAATTCCCCCACGGAGGTCGGGAGAGAAACAGGGCTGTTCCATTTCCAGTACTCCGTTTCACACACCCCTGTCCTTCTCCCGACCTCCATTTGTTCTCCATCCTGCTTTCATTTTCCTTCCACTATTTTTTACTAACAGAAGTTTCCATTAGTAAAAAATAGTGGACAACACTGGAAGGAAAATGAAAGCAGTATGGAGGGAGAACAAATGGAGGTCAGGAGAAGGATGGGGGCATGTCAAATGGAGCGCTGGAAGCGGAACAGCCCCGTTTCTCTCCCGATGTCTGCGGGGCTTTTCCCCCCAATCTGAAAATCTCTTGAGATATCGAGGTCTTAAATGACAACAGTAACAGCCCTTTATTTTTATCTTTTTATCTTTAATTTTCCCCCATGTGTTTTTCTGTTTTATAATGTTACATTTGTTTTTGTTTTCTGTTCTGCATTGTAAGGCAAGTATATTATTATTATTTTTTAATTTTTAAAAACAAAATTCTATTATTCATTGTTTCAACTATATTTTAACTTATACTGCATACCCCTGAAACTGACACAAATGAAAATCAGGACACGTGTGGCCAAGATGGCTGAAGTTATCAATGAGGAAGAATACACACGGCCATGCATCCATTTGCTTTTGCCTGAGCCTCCTGGGAAGGGTGAGAGTCCACACCAACCTCTCTTCTCCCACTTGCTGAGTTAATAGAATCCAAACTACTTTTGTACTTTGAACTCAGTTTTCAGTGATTGAAGTAATCTGAGGACAAAGGGGAAAAGTAGGAGGAGCAGAAAGTGGGACATTTTTAAAAGCCGCTGAAAAAGTGGGAGGACAGAAGATTAATTGGGACTGTCCCTGGCAAAGTGGAACCCTTGGAGACTATAGGGTCCACTTTTTGGCTGTTCTATAGCCAGTCATAAGATTCACGTCCCTTGCAGAAGTGCTCACTGCTGCTTGCATTGCAGTTGCATCTCCTTGAAGACTTGCATGCCATCCTATGCAACAAAGTGATGTTTACTTCTCAACAAAATTGCACAGAGTGGGCAGAAAAGGGGTGCAGCAAGGTCCCCCTCTTTGGTTAATTGCCCCCCTCTGGCCAGTCTCAGTTCTTTCTTGCACCATAATCCCATCTTCCTCCCGTAGCCACCTGCTAGCCTTCCCTCTAGACCTGCATTTTGTACTGTACATTCTTTCTACTAAGTCCTCAGTAACGCTAGCTCGGGCAGCAGATGTCTGTTCTGTAATTGATTAGGTATCTTTCCATGGCAAAATCGTTTTGAGTTGTGATCAAATGAGCAGTTGGTGAGTGCACCCCCCCCCCCAGCTCTCCGAGCATCCGGAATCTGATTTATGTCCTCAGAAAAAGGGAGCCTTTGAAGTAGGCCAGGCAACACTCACTCTTGGGGTAATTCCAGTTTATCTGTCTTCTGCAAAATTCATCTCAAAAGGAGGGATTTTGCCCAGGTGTGTGCAGTTGCCGGGTGGGGAAGAAGAGAGAGTGAAAAAAGAGGGAAGGAGATTGTTTCTATTATGACCCATCTGTTGACTTCAAAGTTCAGACATCAGCAAGAGATTGATTTATGAAGCTGGTTAACTCAGTAGGCTGGTTTGGCTTCTATATGGTTTGGGGCAAGTGGTGGATTCAAACAACCCTCTTATCTCCCCATCCTCATTTATTTCACCCTAATATCTGCTTACATTTGAAGTCATCAGGCACTGCAAATGATAAAATTATGTGGACAAAAAGAGAGCTGAAAGAAAAATACTGAAAGTACTCCTTCGACATCTCCAAGCTTAAAGTCTAAGCATGTTTGGGTTGCTCAGTTCCTTAAATGGCAGGAAGTGGCAGGAGTCAGCCTTTTCCCAAATATTCATTTTCCTATATTCTAGAGAGTGGTGTGTGTGTGTGTGTGTGTGTGTGTGTATCAAAAGGGTTGTTGTTTTACAGTGCCATACCCTCCAACATTTCAGAGATGAAAATTGGGACCCGGGATGCTGAGCAACATCAGGTGTGGTCAAAATGGCAAAAGTTATCAATGAGGAAAAACACACAAGCTAGGAGAGGCTGCAGCAGTTTGCTTTTGCCTGAGCCTATTATGAAGGGCAAGATCTGCCCCCTTCTCTGCTGAGTTAATGGAGTGCAAACTACACCTCAACCCCTGGATTCATGGGACTGGTATCCATGGTTTCACTTATCCAAGTCTGGGGGGAAGCTGAAAATTGAACATGGCGGCTACAGGCACTTTCCCTGTTTGCTAGCCCTGCCCCCATGTTCGTCCAGCCAATCAGATTACGCTGCCTGTTCGTATCAGTGTGAATGCGAGTGTTCAGATGATCACAGATTCATTCACATGTCGCATGGAGCTTTTAAAAAAAAATCTGAACAAAGCCCTGGATGCAATGCACACAGTAGACTTGGCTCCCCCCCTAAATGACACATATTTATGGGCATGTCCATATGAACAGATCACCATATGTTCGCATCCCATTTGTATTATTTTGACCGTATAGACAAGACCTAAAATACATACAGTAGCCAGTGTGGCATAGTGGTTTGAGTGTTGGACTACAACTCTCGCAATCAGGGTTTTAATCCCTGTGTGGCCATGAAAACCCACTGGGTGATGATCTTGGGCAAGTCACACATGTTCAGCCTTAGGAAAACACATGATAATGGCCTTAGGGTTGCCATAAGTCAGAAATGACTTGAAGGCACATAACAACGACCCACTGAATAGGAAAACAAGCATGATAAAGTAATGGTCAGGTTTCCCCTCTTATTCTACCCACCTTTACTCTTGTCATTGCCCCCAATATCCTGTGTCTCTTTCTGATGTACAAGAACCAGTAAGGTCTGTTAAAAAATGTGTCAACCATTATCTGACTGCAGCCTACTGCTATATGGTGATTTTCCCTTTAAGGGAATTAATTGTTGTATCTTACAGGCAAGATTAATATAGGAAGGTGGAGGCTAGGCAAGCACTTAGCTGGGGAAAAGTTACTTATTTGGGTGTGGAATTCTGAGAGCTCTAGTCCAAAATAGTACTGCTTCTATGCTCTAGCAAGAGGCAGATAGAGAAGAGTAGAGCAAATGAGAGCTCTGTGGATGAGAGACAGATTAGGCAAAAATCCAAGAGTTCTTCTCAGTCTAAAAGTTAATTTTAGTGATGCAGGCAAGCTGGTAAACAAATAAAATACCGTTTTATCAAAGACTCTGGCACCTCTGCTCTACCAAGCACCACAGGGAAGATGGTGGTGGATATTTGCTGGCATGTAGGATGGGCAAGAGCCAGCGTTGGCTTATGATACTCACCCTAATACATTTTACATGGAAATTTGCTTTCTACATGAGAACAAATGCAGATCAGAGGTCCAGGACATCCAGCCAGAGTTAATTCTGTGCAAGTAATAAGTAGTTTCCAAGCCTGGATATGTTTTGGCATATCAGTTTTCTTTTGTGCATGTTTTCCCATTACTGGGACCTCCCAGAATGTAGCAAGTCTTTTTTACTGGCAGCTGGAAAGTCTAATGAATTCTGTTAACTTGGCAAGGAAACCCACAAGGCCTTCACACACACACACTCACACACAGGCTCCTTAATCACACACATGACAGTGATTATCTTCTTTGCTGATGCCAAACAAACAGACTCTGTGTCATGTTGGATAACACTAGTAATCGTGGCGATGTGGCAGTTGTGTCATCAGGAGAGGCCACCTCCAGCACTGGTGTATGGGCTGGCATGAAAGGTCTTTCATGACTATGAAATCATGAGGAAAATGATCAGGTGATGAAACAAAGCCAGAACTGGAGTGTCAGGGGCTTGAAATGAGATGCCAGTTGTATGCGTTCAAACTTCTGCAACAAGCATTAGCAAGAGGAAAAGAAGAATGGGACAACGCCTGTACAAGGACACACAGATTTCCAAACTTGGCTGATTCCTCTTTATCCTCTATCTATCTTTATTGTCCTTTATCTACCATTGTTGCCTAAGGCACAAGCTCCCATCTGATCTTGGAAGCAGGGTCCTCCCTGTTTAGTACTTGGACAGGAGACCACCAAGGAATATCAGGTTGCTGTAGACTATATTTCAGAGGAAGGAACTTGCAAAGCCAACTCTGAGTATTCCCTGCCTAAGAAAACCCTATGAAATTGAAATTCATGGGGTTGTCATAAGATGACAGGCGACTTGAAAGCACATGCACACACACATCTACCATTGTCCTCTATCTACTCTTATTCAATGACACAAACATCAGAATCTTTACAGGGGTACAAGAGTACCCCGACAAACAAATTAAGCAAAATATCAACATAACACCAATGTATGTTGAAACGTTCCAAGGAACCTGGAGTTGGCCCTGTTAATTATTTTCCTTCTTCTTTTTTCTTTTTTCTTAGAACTTTTTTCAATATTAATATATTATTTTTAGATTTTTTTCAAAGGTTTTCATACTTTTTTATATTATACGTGTATTTCTTTAATATGAACCGTTCATAGATTTCACATTATTGAATGGTTCATAAATATTACAAATAAATACATTGTAATATTTTGTGGGCTTGGGCTTAGTGTTTTCCTTCCTTTGGTGTAACAAGCATGCCATTTCTCCTTAACTTCTTGGCTCTGCAGTTTGCCATAACACCCACTTTGGCAAACTACGGCTCAGAGTGAATGCCTAACTCTGGCTAGAGGAAAAACCTTAGTTTGCCAATTCTGATGTAAGGGTAAAACTATGGTTGCTAAAACCAAGAAGATGGGAAGGAAATTAGAACAAGGGAGGAGAGACTAAGAGGCATGAAGTTCAAACCCAGTGGCTAAGCAATGGTTTGGCAGTTAATATTCAAACCGACTCTGTGTGAGCTGCCTGTGCACTCTGCAACTTTAATCAGAATCCTTTGCAGCATGCAGAAGTTCCATGGCAGACACCTAATTAGATTCCCCACCCCCCGTATCTATGGAACCAATATCTATGGTTTCACTTATCCACAGGTGAAACATTGGGACACATACCATAGAGTCATGCTGGAAAATGCCTAGAGAGGTATCCTCTCTAGGAATCACTAGGTCTTCCAACACAACTTTATGGTATGTTTGCACTGGAAGTCTTTTATTTTAATAGAGTTTGCTGTTATCCATGGTTTCACTTATAAATGGTAAGTCCAGGAATGTATCCTCCATGAATACGGGGTGGCGGCCTGTAATTGAAAACAATGAAATGTTGGAGAGACAGTGCTGTAGGTACTTTCTAGCACATGTGGTACTGCTCTAGAGGTTTTCAATGAAATAGAAACAATAACAAATAATAAAAAAAACAAAAAAACACTTCCACCAGCGCTCAGCTTAATCTCTTTGTTTATCGAAGAAAATAAAAATCTGTTTAGTAAAAAATTAGTTTCTCTTTTCTTTTCTTTTCTTTCTTTCTTTCTTTCTTTCTTTCTTTTTTTTTTTTTTTGGTCTAGCAGCTTATAGGATGATTGCCCCAAAATGGGAAGACCTACACAATTTATCTTGGATTGTTGGTGTGAGTCTTGCTCTCATGGAAAAACTGACACAACAGGTTCACAACTCAAGAAATTAACTCCATAATGACTCCTTTAGTTTCCTTTTATTTCTTTTATTAATAGAAACAGAAGTAATTGAGATCCACTCAGTTCTCATGTCAGTCTTTGGAATGACACCTTAACTTGAAGGCTAGAAAAAGAGATGCATGTTCATTACATGCCTGTGAAGGGATGCTGACAGACTGTAAATTTTATTTTGTTCAACTCAATTTTGTTAGGTTATATTTCTTTCAATAAAAGTTTTTGTCTTTTTTTTTTTAAATAACAATGACTGATGTACAAAAACTATTTTGGTCACTGCATTTTTTAAAAGGGCTTTTCTAAGAGCAAAATCTGGGTTTATTTTTCATTGGGAGCTGGCAGCTTTATATGAGCTGCAAAGAAGAGGAAGAGAGTCGCTTCTCCTTTTCTTGAACTTCCTTCTCTGCAGTTCTTGTCAAGGCCAAGCAACCCTCTTGTGAAACTCGACCACCAGGTGGCATTGGGAATGATAGAAGAGAAGCTGCATTGACTCTGATGACTTTCTGATGCTTAGCCCAAGTTCAAGTGGAGGTGAGAAAACAAAGACACACACACAACATATTGTTTTTGATCTTGCTCCTTGTGCAAAGGAAGCAGGATCAGGACCCCAAACTTATTTCTTAAGAGCAAAGGAGAGAAACTGGTCCAGACAATTTCACAGAAAAAAACTCCCCCCACCAACCCACCAAAGAGAGTACAAACTGACAAGACACCTTAAACTTGCATGGCACCTTTTGAAAAACCTGGAGAGTTCAAAAGTGTGAATCTCTCTCAATTCACAAGGAAGATGAAAAAGGAGAAAATAAAATAGAAGAACAAGGGAGGTAGGAAACAGACAACAACAACCTCACTGTGGCCACACTGTGCTGGATAAAATGCACGATCTAGGAGGAAAATCCTTGAAGGTTGCAATTGCAGGAAAATTTACTGTGGAAGCCTGGTGGGTAGGGTGGTAATCACATTTTAAAGGCGGGCATTAACAAACTTCAAACCATTCAAGCCACTTGTGTTCTTTTTGTGGTATCCTTGTACTTCTTTTCCAACCAAAGGATCTTATCATAGTAAATGTTATGCTAAATCTGATTCAGTTCTGCCTTGAAGCCCAACCAATAAATTAATCCAAAACAACCCAATCCAACAAAGAAATAAACGAGCAAGCTTGTCATGATTGTGGCTGATAACCCATTCAGCAGTTGTACAGCATAAATTTATGCAACTGAAATGATGACGGGGGAGCCAGCATGGCGTAGTGGTTTTCAACATTGGATTAGGATTCTGGGAGACCAGGGTTTAAATTCCCGCTGGGTCATGGATATGGGTGGCCTTGGACAAGTCACACCCTCTCGGTCTTAGAGGAAAGCAACGGCAAACCCCATCTGAACAAATCTTGCCAAGAAAACCCCATGATAGGTTCACCTTAGGATTGCCATAAGTTAGAAATGTTAACAAGAAGTTATGATAGAGTGTTGTTGTTCTGTGCCCTGACCCAAGGGTGATCTCATCCTAGGGTTTTCTTGGCCAAATTTGTTAAATAGCAATAGCATTGCTATTTATATACCACTTGTCAGCTTATCAGTGCCAAAGCACTCCCTAAGTGGTCTTACAATGTGTTAGCTAAGTGCCTCCAACAAGCTGGGTACTCATTTTACCGACCTACCAAAGGATGGAAGGCTGAGTCAACCTTGGAGCCCTCTGGGATTGAACTCATAATGTTGTGGCTTGCAGTACTGCGCAAGCCACTATGCCACCAGGGCTCCATTCAGAGGAGGTTTGCCAGTGCCTCTGAACCCTGGGGGTTGTCAGACAATGAAAATACTCTTCACAGAGAATTTTCAGAGAATATAATATCTCCCAACATGATCCAAATGAGATTCAGAAGGAGGGGGGGGGGGCTAAAAACTCCACAAACCATGCAGTAAATGGATTTGCAGTTTCTCCCCAAGTTTCCTGGGAAATGCATGTAGATGTGCATTTTTTCATGTGTGGACATCCGAATTCTCACCGTGCACATTTTTGCTCTATTGCCCTTTATCAGAGTGTGTGGACACTGCATTGGAATAGATGCAAATGGGTGCAAACAGGCAAAAAAATGTTGGAGACAAAACAGCGTCGCTGTGAATGGACGAAAATGTGCACCCACTCACAGTATACCATTGCATCTAAATAAGCCCCCGATCTAAATAAGCCCCCTGAAATCCTTGTCCAGCACTCAAACTGCTACACTACACTGCAACAGTTGATCATACCAGTGGTACAGCTGTGTGCTCTCCAGTTGTGCAACAGCCAATCCAATTCCTCACCTAAGGCCTGGATTTATAGAAACGTGTAGGCAGTGCAACCACTCGCACAAGAGTTTACACCAGCACTCACAGGCCCTGTGCAACCTTGAGTTGGACACCATCCTGTCACGAACTCTAATGAAGAGCAACCACTTGTATAAGATCAGTTGTTGTTATTGCTATTGTTGTGTGCCTTCAAGTCATTTCTGACTTATGGTGACCTTACGGAGGAACCTATCATGGGGTTTTCTTGGCAAGATTTGTTCAGAGGAGGTTTACCATTGCCTTCCTCTAGGCTGAGAGAGTGTGACTTGCTCAAGGCCACCCAGTGGGTTTACTCAGTGAGCAAGGACTCGAATCCTGACCTCCAGAGTCATTCTCCAATGCTCAAACTTGCTCACCATGCATCACAGTAGAGTAAAGACACAACAAGATTCCAGCCTGGGAATGGTCATCCTGCAAAAAGGAATGGTTCCAGACTCTGTACATCACTCTCTGGCTTTTCTTCACAAACGAAGATTCAGGAAGGACTCATCCCACGCTTTCTGCAAGCACGCTGATAACTAAAAAGGCCAATCCGAGATAAACACATCTGGTTGCAGAAAGCACAGCAGAAAGTCTCCTTGGGTGATGTTTTTGGGTTGTGATTCTTTCTGCGTTGTCGTTTCTCTTCAAGACTTGTTCGTCGTGAGTTCTCAAATAAGGCTGCAGCATTGTGGATAGTGCGGCTCCATGCCTCCCGATGTGAGGCCAGGGCGGACCACTGTTGGTGATCAATTTGGCCGAGCCTGAGATGTTGTTTCAGGGAGTCTTTGTATCACTTTTTTGGAGCGCCCCTCTTATGCTGACCCGTGGCGAGTTCACCGTAGAGTAGTATTTTTGGGAGGCGATGGTCCTCCATCCTAGAAATGTGCCCTGCCCAGCACAGCTGTGTTCTCAATATCATGGCCTCCATGCTGGTGATCCTTGCTTGTTCAAGGACAGCAACATTCGTCACATAGTCAGTCCAGTGTATATTTAGGATTGTGTGTATACAGCACTGATAAAAGCGTTCGAGGAGTCGTAAGTGGTGGCGATAGGTGACCCATGTTTCAGACCCGTAAAGGAGAATAGACAGTACAATAGCTCTATACACACTGATTTTTGTGCTTTGCCTCAGGTGTTTATTGCTCCAGACTCTTTTGTGAAGTCTTCCAAAAGTGCTATATGCCTTTGCTAATCTGTGATCGATCTCTTTGTCAATCTTGGCATCTGAGGAGATGATGCTTCCCAGGTAGGTGAACTGCTGAATGGACTTGAGCACAGATTTGCAGACGGCAATGTGGGGATGGTGGTGTTCGTCCTGTGGTGCAGGCTGGTAAAGAACTTCTGTTTTCTTCAGGTTGACTTCCAGCCCAAACAGCTCTGCAGCTGTTGCGAAGCAGGATGTTAGGCTCTGCAGATCTGCTTCTGTGTGGACAACAAGGGCAGCAGCATCAGCGAAGAGCAGCTCACGGACTAGATAGTTTAGAGTCTTAGTGTGAGCCCTCAGACAGCTTAAGTTAAGCAAGCTAACATCAGTACGGTAACGTATATTGATGCCGTCGTCTTCTTCAAGCTCTGCTGTAGCCCTTTGGAGCATCATGCTGAAGAAGATTGTAAATAAAGTTGGTGCAAGAACACAACCTTGCTTCACTCCATCAGTTATTAGAAAGGGCTCTGAAAGAGCATCGCCATATCTGACTTGACCACGCTGGCCCTCGTGTAGCAAGATAATCATTTTAAGGAATTTGGAGGGACATCCTAGTCTTTCCAGGATCTGCCACAGACCTTTTCTACTCACAGTATCGAAGGCCTTGGTGAGGTTGACAAATGTTACATAGAGACCCTTGTTCTGCTCCCTACATTTTTCTTGTAGTTGTCTAAGGGCAAATAACCATATCTGTACTACTCCTATTGGCTCTGAAGCCACATTGGCTTTCAGGGAGAAGTTCTGCAATAGCAGGAACGAATCTGTTCAGGAGTATCCTTGCAAGGATTTTTTCAGCAATAGAGAGCAGTGTTATGCCTTGATAGTTTGAGCAATCGGATTTTGCTCCTTTTTTCTTGTACAGGGTGATGATGACTGCATCTTGGAGGTCTGATGGCAGTTCCCCTTTTTCCCAACAATTCACAAGGAATTCGTGGAATTTATTGTGGAGTCCATGACCTCCGTGTTTCCAAACTTCAGGTGGGAAATATCATAAACATCATAAACATCATAAACAGTGTGAAAATAAGCCTGGTTCAGGCAGAACTAATCATCCTAATTTATTTAGCACTGGTCTTGGGCAGATGGTACACAGGTCTTCAGAGATGAAAGCCCCCCAAACATACTGACCTACTTTCCCATCAAACCCTTTAGAATGCTTGTATAATGAGAAACACTAAGAAATATGTTCCCAGCTCATCTCTGGGGTTGGCCAAAGTGATTCATGTTTTCTCAAACAGGCATAATTGTCCACATGTGTTTAGTTTTCTTGAAACACTTGATTTTTTTTTTTTTCTGGGGAGGGAGTGACTTAGCTGGATGGGTTTAAAAGCAAGTCCAGATCTTGTAAAAACATCACTTCTAGTTCAAATTTAAAATGAAAAATTGTCATCTTTTTTAAAAAAGAGATTTCCTCTTTATTTATAAATCTAGGTCGAAATATTTATTTATTTATGCATTCCTTTGTGTAGGAGGTAACTTTGGCCTTTGACACTTGTGAGATACTAGGTACACTGGATGCTGAATTACACACTGACAGTTTTATAGCGGAATCCTATATGTGCATTGACTCAAGTGATTCCCACTGATTTGGTATCTGAGGAGGGGGGATTTTTCTTTTTCTTTTTTCTTTTAAATGGTTTCAAAGTGAGAGGTTGTGTAATGTTTGTGACAGATCCATTCCCTGCTCCAGGCCAGGTTTGTTAAAATTTCCTGGGCCTGATAGCAGTACGATTTCATTTTAACTGCCATGGCAGCATCCTATGGATCCTAGGATTTGCATTTTAGGAGGGATATTTCTCAGCCAGAGATCACTAGTGCTTCACTAAGGTACAAACCCTAGAATTCCATAGGATGTTGCTGTAGCAGTTAAAGTGGAATCGTAGTGCTATAACTGTGTAGTATAAAAATGCACCTGGACTAAGGACTTTATCAGACCATCCTCTAGACCACCTCTAAAAGCTTTTTTAGGTGGAAGGTCACACTTGCGCACCTTAGATTTATTGTTTAAAAAAATACTGTTCAGCAGCAACAACTTGTAGAGAATAAAATGTAAGTAATTCACTTGTGGCCACCCTCTTGATTTGCAGGCATGCCTCTGTGTGAACATCAAACATGGATAGCTTTGCATATCAGCGATCTCACCAAAAAACCGTGGCTGCTGCGAATATGCGATAATGCCCTTCAATCTGCATTATATTTCCTCATTTAGACAAGTCCTGGGAAGACGAGAGGAGTTGGCCTATGGAGTGGGAAGACGCTACAAAACAATAAAGCCTATATCATTTGAAATTCTTACTTCCAAGGTCAGGCCTCTGAATATGCAGGTGGGAAAAAGAAGTATGATAGTTAGGTCAAATGCAGTGATGTCCGCCTAAAAAGAAGTTGGATAGTTTTCATACCACCTCACCCCACTTTGAGCCTTCCATCCCATGATCTGAGATGTCGATATCCTTAACACCATTCTTGGAATGTGCTGAGTGAAGCCATAATATTCACTCATACTCTTGTTCCTCTAGTAAGCTTAAGTAAAGGCAAGATTGTTTAACATGGAGGGGGGTATATATTTGAATATTTGAACTTGGGGTTGTTTTTTAACTTTGAGCTTTTATTGTTATGATATTTTATTATTTTAATTATGTTGTACTCTGCCTTGATTCCCTAGGGAAAAGGTGGAATATAAATAAATTTTATTATTATTTATTTTTTAATAGTCCCCGAGGTGTTTTTTTTTTTTTAAATAGCTGTTAGGAAAGGTGAACCCCTACCCATAGCAGATGACTGACAAGTTCTGTATATAGCTTGTCCCTTATCCCTTTTCTGTTTATAATGTTTAGGCCATAGGTCCCTACCTCTGGGATGGGTCATTTGCATTTCTCATGAAATGGGAAAGTGAGAGAGTGGAGCCCATCTTGGCTATGTTTGTCACTCATACTACTCTCTGGGATTCATTGAGTAGTCATGCTACTCTCTGGGACTCACATTCCATGGGAGAAGGAGGAGATTTTGCTGTAGGCCATAGAGGAAACGCCTCCTTTTTGGCCTGCTTTTGGCTATAAGAAAAAGCCCAACTGGAATTCTAGCCAATACCTTCTTAGCCCACCATATTGTTATGTCACCAGTGATGGGAAGGACATTTCTTCACTATATACCCAGTACTTGGCCTGAGCTTACCATCCATCCATCCATAATTGCTATAATTGCTTACTGTGAAAGGGGTTCTGGAGAGGAACTAAAAAGAGGGAGAAGAAAGAAGACAGGGCTCAGAATTGGCTTGGGTGGGTGGGGTTTTAGTGACATAGGTGTTCCCCTTTGGTTGGCAGTTAGAGGCATTGCTCCTCCAATGAGAATTATGCTTGTGTTTTGAGGAAGAAAAAGAAGGGAGAAAACTCCATTGGTTTGGAGGAGGAGGAAGAGGGAGGACACCAAAAATGTAAGTGAGAAGGGAGCAGCAGAGGAAAATTTTGAAGCCGTTCTACCCACATGTGGTGGGTCCAATCCAGATCAGACCCCAAGATGCTTACTTAAAAAGGTTTGGCTGTATGCTACACATTTAAAGTAGCATGTAGGATAAGCCTTTGTCTAACCGGGGGTCCATCATAGCATCCATCTTTTATGCCCTAACTATATAAGCAGTAGCTAATAAAAGCTGTGGCCAGTTTTAATCTGTTTATCATCTCGAATGAATGGTGTGACATCAGATTGTGCCTTCTTTCCATGTTATTGGTTGTTGCTAAAGAGGAGTGAGGTGAGGAAACAGAGGGGTTGTCTATACAGCGAAAATACTCCTCATAGAATTTGAGGAGAATATGATTTGTCTTAATGAGATCCTGCATTAATCTGCCATATTTGAAAGGAGAGGGGTGAAAAAGGTCAAAAACTTGGCAGGAAAAGCCTTTGCGGCTTTTCCCATATTTTTTAAAAAGCTCCGTGTCCCATTCCCACTCTTTGGGACAACTGATTCGCTTTGGTGTGCATTCTGATAAGAATGGGAGTAGAAAATTGATTGGTTGGACATGCACAGGGGGCAGAGCTTGCTAACAAGGCAAGCACCCCAAACCGCCAAGTTGGATTTTTGCCATAGCGACCACGTGCTCATGTGATGAAAGAGCCATCTCCCTTTCCCCCCTCTTTATTTAAGTAAAACATCACACTTCCACACCTTGGATATGCTTTTTATTTTATTTTATTTTTTTTTTAAAAAATACTGTTCTGAAGCAGAAACTGGTAACAATAAAAATGTAAGTAACTCGCACCTGCCATCTTGATTTGCAGGCATGACCATTTGAACAATGAATATGGATAGCTTCTCATGCCTGCCATTTTGCTCCAAAATCGTTAAGACAAATGAAAGCTGCTGCAAATTGGCATTAGTGTGCACCAATCCACATTTTATTGCCTTGTATAGACAAGTCCATAAACAATTTTTCCAGTCTATACTTTTCACTACCAAGCAGCCCCAGAATCTGGATGAGTCCTGCAACATCCTAGTCATGCTCTGCTCATGATTTATTATTTGGGAGAGGGAAAGATGCTTTGTGGCATCTCTAGGCAGTGGTTTATTCTTTTTTTTCTGTCAATGGAGCTTGGCTTCAGACAGTTTTCTAAGTTGCATCAAAGCACGTCCTATTTCATCACACCTTAGAGCATCCTTGGAGCACTGTGACATGATCTGTGCTAGCCCACCTGGAAACACAACCCTTACAAAGCAGCAGCATCACTGATTCCCTTTATATGCCTGCCATCAATGAACTGCAGAAACAAGAGGCGGGAGCAGACCAAACGGCAGGGATGCAAGCAGGGTTAGAATTGGTTTCTTTTCAAGGAAAGAGGATGCAAGCCCAAATTCAGCTCCTTTCTGTCAGTGAAGAGCCAGCTGTCATCAGAGAATATTGGAAGAGTTTTATATGGAACAGATGGAAACCATATAAAGCCTTCTTCTTCTTCTTCTCTCTCTCTTTGACAATAGTTCCTAGAATTCACCAGTTGGATCATGGATTCCCCCCCGCCCAATCAGGACTTTCTCCTTACTAAAACTTTCATTTTAAACTCCAATTTTTGCATTCCAACCTCTGCATTCATACAAGCAGAGCCTGGAAAAATTACTGGCTTGTGGGTTCTGGGAACTGTAGTCTGAAAAGTAACTTTTCCAAGTGATGTATAGAAGAAGTTGTCTTATACTGGCTCAAGTTTGCCTGTTTAGCTAGGTGGGGGCATGGATGGTCCTATAGGTGTGTTGGACTGAAACTCCCATCTGCTCTAGCCAGCATAGCTAATACTGAGGGATCACAAGAGTTTCAGCTCAACAACATCTGGAGGCCCCACATTCTTTAAGCCTGGTCTACTGTAACTGGCAGTAGCCCTCCTGAGTCTCAGGCTTTATCATAACTGTAGATACCAGGGACTGAACTTTTCTAATTATTCTTTTCTAATGAGTCATGTCATCTCATGATATGGCCAAAGTATGACAGCCTCAGATTGGTCATATTGGCTTCAAGGAAGAGTTCAGGCTCGATGTGCTGTAGGACCTATTTATTGGTCACTTTGGCAGTCCATGGTATCCATATAACAATCCTCCAGCATCACATTTCAAATTAATTGATTCTCTTCCTCCCAGCTTTCTGCCCTTCCCCATTTCCACAACTATGTTGAAATCTGAAATACAATGGTATCCTATGCATACTCACTTGGGAGTCAGTGTAGCTTACTCCCAAATAAGTGTGCTTAGGATAGATTGCATGCAGCATTTGTTATTTCATTTGTTATTCCTGGAAGAACTCAAGTTACAATAGCTGTCTTAGTTATCTTTTGTGCTTCACCATGGGAGGGCACTTCTGATAATTTGTGGAGACTCAATTACATAGGATCTTGGTGGTCCACATTTGCCTGATTATTTCAAGGAGAGGGCTCAGCCCACCCAGTTTAGTCTTAGGGGGGTTAACCCCTCCCATGCTGGAATCTATGCCAAAACTTGATAGAGGGTAACTCATGCTTACAGATTTTGTGATAGGCAGTCCAGGAATCTTACCAAATTAAAAACAGTGTGAAGGAAAATTTATGTATGGACAGCAGCTAGCAAATTGGACAGGAACCACTGGGATGTCTGCCAGTTTCTCTTCTTTTTAAGTTTTATTCCAATCCCAATGTAGAACCAAACTTGTTTGAGTTGAGGAAGGAATAATGAGACCCTAGGAAACTCAGGGTGCTTGGAGGAAATGCTGATGTAACCAGAGTCTCAGAGATATTGTTGTTTAAATGCCTTGATGCCTATCATCCAAGAATTTGCTGGCTAGTTCAAGGCAATGTGTAATCTGGCTTGGTTCTGTATCTCTTCTCAAAACCAAAGGTAGGAGGGAGGAAAGGGACAAAGCCTGAAACAGATATTCAGAAAACAAAAAGAGATTCTGATGAGTAATATCAGAATTTCAGGTCAAGAAAACCTTATACAATCTTATTTCACTTGCAATAGGATCCTAGACTTTTCTGCTCAGAGTTTAATGGAACTTATACTCATGCAAGTGTGCATAGATTTGCAGCCTTTAGAACAGGGATGGAGAGCATGTGTCCTTCCAACATCCCTGGCTCACACAGCTAACAATGAGGGTTGATGGGAGTGAAGTCCAATAACATCTGGAGGGTGTGTTCCACATCCTTATTTTCAAATGATTTGCGTTTATGAGATTACCTCCTTTGCGGGAACCATTCAACTTCTTAGCTTCCTTGTACTTGCTGGGTCCCCAGTCTTATTGTTGCTCCAGAAACCAGCTCCTGTTCTATAGCAGCCACTCTCAACCTAGTGACTTCCAGTTGAGTTAGACAACAGATCCTATTATTGTCAGGCAGCATGGCCATGTTAGGTAGGGATAATGGAAGCTGCAGCTCAACACATCTGGAGGGCACCAGGTTGCAGATGGCTACCCTAAGAGCCTGTGTGAAGTTTCATCCCAGCCAAATGGACAACTTTTCTTCTCTAATGAAGAGCCAAACTGCAAGTATTCTAAGCAGCTGGAATCATTGTGAATCTCCATACAGAGCTGCCATATTTCAATCTGACAACTGGCCCTTCTAATCTATCTGGAAACAACCTTCAGGAGCCACAGCCAGAGACTGTCTTTTTCCAGTGCTTTAGAAAGTTACTTTTTTGGACCACAGTTCCCTAAGCACTTGGTCAGAACGGTGGCTGTGGTTTTTTTTTTTTGTATAGTTCCCGAAACTAACTTCCTAGTGCCAGCTGGGTGCTTCTGTGAGTTACAGTCCAAACAGTAACTTTCCCAAGTGGCTGCATTCCCCTGATTTAAATGCAACAAACAAACAACCCCCCCCCCCAAAAAAAGAGCTAATGGGTTGAACCTGGGATCTTCTTCATGCAAAGCATATGTTCTGCTGCCAGGGAGCTCTAGCCTCTCCCAAAGTCATCACACTAGCTCATGCACCCAGTGTTAAAAATTTCAAAGCTGCAAGAGCACTACAATGTAGATTTATGGGTAGGATAACACTTGCACCACATACACATTTGTTCTTGTCAGTCAACAAGTGATCTATTAATCAAACAGGACCCCTGGGGTATTCATTCAACACACACACACACTACCAAGAATGAATGTGGATGGCAATTTTAATGCCTTTGACAAAGAGCGATTATTAAGCCATCTTCCTAACTTGCGCACCCCAAATGCACTATCAACTTATTAAGGACATGCTTGAAGCTGACTGACAGAAACCCTCCACTTCTTACTAGTTCACTGACATGGCAGTTTACCTCCCCCCCCATCTCCTCTGTCCATTCAGCATCCAAAATCCCTGCTGCTGCTCCCAGCATGCACTGCTATGTGACCCTTAACCTCAGGCGGTGATTAATTGTCTTAGTGTCATAGCAATCACCTTGCTCTCTCTGATCCTCACTCAGTTTGTATGCTCTTTAAAAGGGGAAGAAAGAAAAACTGGTGTAGGGCAGATCTTTTCTTCCCACTTTTGAAATTCTATTCAGTATCTAGGATACTGTGAAACTAAGTAGAAAGAAAGAACTGCAGCTTCTGGCCAGTTACTGGCCCTATAACTCTAGCACAGTTCTTTATTGTTGTTGTTGTTGACTGCCTTTGGGGTTGTCTTAATGGTCAAAATAATCCTCATAGAATTCACTTGGAATCCTACCTGTCCTAATAATATTCTGCATTGGATTGCAGTATTCAGAAAGAGAGGGGCCAAATCCACTGTAAACTCCTCCGGGAAAGCCTTCACGGCTTTCCCTGTAGTTTTTAAAAAGCTCTGAAGAGAATGTACATTGTTGCTCATTTGGTCAATTGGATTCACATTCATTTGCATTTGTGAAAGAGCAGAAATGGAAGCTGATTGGTCAGACATAGGCAGGGGGCAGAGCTTGCTAACAAGACAAGCACCGGGAACCACCATCTTGGATTTTTGCTTTAGCGATCATGCGCTCAGGCGATGAAACAGCCTTTTTCTTTTCTTTCTTTATTTAGGTGGAATATCAAATTTTCGCACCTTAGATATGCTTTTTTTTTTTAACTGTTTGGCAGCAACAACCGATAACAATAAAAATGCAAGTAATTCATTTGTGCCTGCCATCTTGATTCTCAGGCATGTTCCTTGGGACAGCAAAAACGAAGAGCTTTGCATGTCTGCCATTTTGCCAGAAACCATTATCACAAATAGAAGCTGCTTCAAATTTGCCTTAGTGCACATCAATCCACATCCCCCCCCCTCATATAAATAGGCCCTTTGATTTCACTTCAACTCATGGTGACCCCATGAATGAGACATCTCCAATTCCCCCTGTCTTCTACTACCCTACTTAGGACTTGCAGGTTCAGGCCCATGGCCTCTGTGATTGAGTCGATCCATCTGGTGTGAAGTCTTCCTTCCTTTCTTTCCCCCTCCACCTTTCCTAGCATTATTGACTTTTCCAGTGAGTTGTGTCTTCTCATGATGTGACCAAAGTAAGACAGCCTCAGTTTAGTCATCTTGGCATCTAGTGAGTTTTGAGGTATGGTGTCATCAATATGTGGATGACACCCAAATCTGCTACTTCTTTCCACCTCAACCCAAGGATGCTGTCCTGGGCCTAAACCAGTCTCTGTCTTTAGTAACGGACTGGATGAGGGCAAACAAATTGACACTTAATCCAGACAAGACAGAGGTGCTGCTGGTCAGTTGGAAGGCAGATCAGGGAATAAGGATTCAGGGTGTGTTAGATGGGGTTACACTCCTCCTGAAGACACAGGTTTGCAATTTGGGTGTGCTCCTGGACTCAGCATTGAACCTAGAAGCCCAGGTTTCTGTAGTGGCCAGGAGTGCTTTTGCTTGCGATGCCAGATCTGGCCACGGTGGTGTATGCCTTAGTTATATCCCCTTTGGACTACTGTAACAACATGTACTTGGGGTACTTTTGAAGAGTGTTCGGAAATTTCACCTGGTCCAAAGAGATGCAGCCAGACCGTTAACAGGGGCAGGCTGTAGAGGCCATATTATGTCCTTGTTGGAACAGCTCCATTGGCTGCAGTTAGTTTCCAGGCCTAATTCAAAGTGCTGGTTATGACCTATAAAACCCTATATGGCTCAGGTCCAAGCTATTTGTCAGATCATATCTCCCTCTGTGAAAAAGCTCGGGCTCTGAGATCATAACAAGAGGCCCTTCTCTCAGTTCCACCACCATCGCAAGTACAGCTGGTGGGGATGCGAGAGAGGGTCTTCCTGGCGGCTGTCCCTAGACTCTGGAATTCCCCTCCCAGGAAGGCCACAATGGCCCCCTCCTTGTTGTCCTTCTGTCAACAGACTAAAACCTTTTTATTCAGAAAAGCTTTTAAAACAGATTTTTTTTAAAAAAAGAACAGGCTAGGGGATGCTGTATTGTTTTAACTGATTTGTTTTTAGAGCTTTTTATCTTTTTTAATTGCATTTTTTTATTGCTGTGCTGAATCATTTTAACACGGTAAATAGTTTAATTCTATTTTAATGTTTACTTTTTATATGCTTTTAATTATTGTTCTTTTAAATTGTGAGCTGCTTTGGCCCCAATTTTGGGGAAAAACCAGGATCTCATCATCATCATCTCTTCATCACTCCCAGCCGAGTCTTTCTAAACTAGAACCAGCACAAACCCTATTAATCCACTTTGTAAAAATAAATAAAATACAAATACACAAGAGAAGATCAAAATGCCTCGCACTTTGACAATCTCAATTATGTTACCGAGTAGATGTGTCAGCTGAGTGCGATCTTTGTGACACTTGATAAAACATGAGGTGCTTGTTAATTATTTCCACCCCATGCTTACATGTTGATCTGACAACCTGTCAGACTGGTTCCCTCCACCTCCCCTGTGAGAACCGCCTTGTCTGTTTTAGTAGTGTCCTTGCTTCTGGATGAAGAAATGTGAGCATTTCTGTGTGACTGTTTAAATCATGGAATTAAATTAAATGTTCTATGAGAAGAAGATCTTTAAGCAAATCTTTAAAGTATGCAGCATCTTTTGGAATCATAGTGGATGTTAGCTTCATTTTAAGAGCAGCAGACTTCTACAATTGCCCTCTGCTGATTCTACAAGAGCTCCTTATTAACACCTGGCTACTGTTTTCCATGAGATTAACTAGGGCCCTTTTCACACTGCACATTTTTAGCATGTTGATACCACTTTGACTGCCAGGGCTGCATCTGATGGAATCCTGGCATTTGTATTTTGGTGAGGTACCAGACTGCCAATGTAATATTAGCCAGGTGCTGTAGGCTATGCTTCAGAGGGCGGAACTGGCAAACAACCTCTGAGTAGTCCTTGCCTAAGAAAACCCTATGAAATTCATGGGGTCACCATAAGTCGACAGGTGACTTGAAGGCACACACACACACAGTAGGGCTCCATTCACAGAATTATAGCACTATTATTCCACTTTAACCACCATGGTTTCTTCCTATGGAATCCTGGGATTGGCAGTTTAGGGAGGGACATTTAAAATTCTCATCCAGAGTGCTTCAGTGACCCACCAAACTAAAGGTTGGAACCATGGCAATTAAAGTAGAATAACAATATTCTAAAATTCACTAGTGTGAATGGGCCCCAGGCCTATCTGGCAGGCAATTCTAAATACCCATGAAAATAAAAACCCCAGGATTATATAGGATAGAGCCATGGCAGTTAAAGTGCTACCAAAATGCTATAATTATGGAATGTGAAAGGGACCCATGATCACCTGTATGCACAAACCACTCTCTAGGAGTTCATCTACATGGGACAGAATACGCCAGGCTCCCCACCAGTGTATCCTGCCCCTAGATCAGGCCTGCCCCCCCCCCGTTACTGGGATGAAATGGGATGAAGTCTAGACTGCCACACCGGTCCATCACTGCAGCTGCCACTGGCCACGTCCCACTTTCTGGATCCATGAATCTGGCCCGCAGCAGATGAGCAAGGCCCCCAGCATGTCACCAGCCTGGTCATGTACTGTGGGGCTGCTTCCTGGTTGCGGGAGAGCGACAGCAACTGCAACTATCCAGCATGCCAGAATGGGCTCCTGTGGTCACGAGGGGCTCAATCCATTTTTTGCCAACCAGAGCAGTTTTTCACAGGTATTTTTTTAAAATGGTGTAACAGGCCTTACCCTGTCTTGGCCCCGTGTTTACCCTGGGGGTTGTGAGGACTGCCCGGAGGCAAAATGCCCTGCGTCGTCTGGACTGCAGGGCTCAAAGATGGGGCCAAGATGGCGTGAATAGCCTGTGTAGACAATCCCTAGGTAGTAGATCAGCTTGAAGTAGATAGGCTTCAGCAGTAGGGAGTACTCCGGTTAAAGTTAAACAAAGTATTTTATTTGAATTAACAGAAGAGATAAACTATTGTATAAGAATATTCACTCTTAAGAACCATACAAGGCTATTGAAGAGAAAGGCAAGAAGGGTTGGACAGAGAGAAGTTGGGAGTGGAAGGGTGATAGTTACCAGTCTCAGAGAGAGATGCAGAGGAACTCAGACACCGTCTGAGGGTGGCATGGAGAAAGAGAATGGCTGGTCCGGTGTGTTGCACACATGGTTAGGATCAGAGCTAGGATATTTATACCCTATTTCGTACCCAGGATGGACAAAACCTGGATGGCTTTCTCACAGAATGGACGAAAGGGTCCAAAACAAGCTGATTGCCTTAGTTCCGGAGAGACAAAACATTGATGATGTTTGCAACAACCACTTAATGTTTGGACAGGTAGGGTGTATAGGAAAGATTTCCGTAGGGTATGGTTTGAGGGATGGTCACTGATTGCATGCTTGAAAGGATTAGCATAAACCCATTAAGGACTGGGTTTTCTGCATAATCCTATCTGGGTTTCCCCACCATTATGATTCTGGACATGCCTTAGGTCATCGTGACCTCAACTGTCCTCTGGTCAGCATGACCCCAAACATTGTCAGATCAGCATGCCCCTGAAAAATGTCCATTATGTGCAGTTATGAAATAGGGGTGGTAGGGTATGCTAACAGGGGAGGGGGAGGAGAGAAAACACAGTGAAGGGGGGAATGAGGGAAACCTGGGATATTTCAAGAAAGAATTTGGATACTAAACCATGAATAGGAAGGTAAAAACAAAACAAAAATAACTGGAAAGTTTCAATACTTCCAAAGACTCCCCCCTCCCATGTGGATAAGCTCCTTAACTATTTTAGTGTATCTGTTTTTATTTTAATAAGCCATTCTGAGTTCTGGGCCTGGGGGGGAAAGTGGGAGATACATAAAATAAAATAATAAATAATTTTAGTAGATGTGTTTTAATTTAAACTGCTTTAAGAAGCTGCTATTCTTGAGCTTTATAAGATTTCTTTATTTGTGTCTTACATCTTATTTTATGGTTTTAAATATCTTTTCTAAGCCACTTTCACATTTTATCTGGAAGGAAAAACGAAGACGGTGCTTAGAGAGAGGACTTCATGAAGCCAGTTCCAGAGCTTGGAAAAGTTACTTTGGGACTAGAAGAGCCACAATTCCCTAATAAGTGGTAGTCCTGACAAGTAACGTTTCCGAACTTTAGTTGTGTTATAATTTGGATGTGCCAGTTACTCTATGTAGAGCTTCTTAACCAACTTTTTACAGCAACAAAGTCATGTGATATGAAGTGACTGGAAATCTCTAAAGCAACTGTTGAAAAAGCGCAGATTTATAAAACTGGAGATGTCATGATCACATACAAACTCACTCAACAAGTTCAGCAGACTATGGAATCCAGTTTTTAAAGAAGTTACATCTAGCACATCTTCTGTTTATATCATTTGTGGAAAGCTTTCAAGCCTCTGACCACATTCCAATCAAATACAGATGTATATTTTTTGTTTTTCTCAATGTGGTTCAATTGCATAACTTCCACATCCAAATCCTCTTGGTTAGTGATGTCTCTTTGATATTTTTTTGTGTGTCCAGCTGGACAAATATGTACAGTATGACTTCATATCCGTTTGCTTATCCGCATCTGAAAAATGGTCTCCCTAGCCATCTTCTAGGTCCTTCGGTATGACTCTATGGCATGTTTCTTTCTGGAAGCTGACCCTAGAATCATGCTGAAGGATGTAAAAGATGCCTAGAGAGGTGTTCTCTCTAAGCATCTTCTAGGTCCTTCAGAACAGCTCTATGGTATCCTTAGGCCAGAAGTCATTCATTTTAATAAGGATTGCTATTATCGACCATTTCTGGTATCTATGGTAAGTCTGAGTATCCCCCATGGATATGGGGGTAAACAATTATTCAGCTGGAAAACTGATAATGTGGAGTAGAAAAAATGGGAGGGAAACTAGATACAAGTGGCTTATTAAGTGCTTATTAAGCTACTAAATGACAAGGATGGCAGGCACACAAATTTGGACTCAGTTTCAAAATAAATTGCTCAAACCATATTAAAATATTATGTTCTATAATAAAGTCCTCTAACGGCTAGGATCCAGACCCTCATATTTTGCAATATGAGCTTGCCTACATTCTAAGCTCTTTGGGCAAGGCTTCTTCTCAATCCCACCCTCATCACAACCATGTTTGGTAAGGACAGGGAATAGAGGCTTGTTGGTGGTTGCTCCCAGGCTATGCGATTCCCTCATAGGCATTTGGTTTTTAACTGGTTGTGCAGTTAATTTTTTACCTGGCTGTGCAGATTTTTTTTTTTTTAAAAAAAGGGGGTGTGCTGGACTTTTATTTTTGTGATGTTTTAAGCATTTTTAAAAATTATTTTAAATCCAACCCTCTAAGCTGCCTTGGGTCCCATGTTGGAAGAAAGGAAATATGTTAAATAAAGAAATAAATGCTTTCTTTTCTGCTAGAATCAACCTCATTTTCATCCTAGCTCTTGACTGCGGCATAAAATGAGTTGTGCTTATTAGGGGCCCTTTCACATTACATGTGCTTGATCACTTGTTGAGGGCCTCCTTCCCGGCTGCAGGGGGACTCCAGCAGCAGTGGCGCTGGCTACATGGGTTAGCATGCAGGTATGGACCCTGCGCTCCCACGCTGGCCCAATTTGTGTATTTAATTAAAATGTTTTAACAAGCTTTATTCCAGCTTCCCCTTGGCTTTCCCTTGGACATTGTCAGGAAGGCATGGAGACAAAATGGGGGCAAGAACCCTACATTGTTTGGACTGCAGGGTTCCAAGATGGGGTGTGTGTTGGGGAGCTGGGGTAAATAATCCATCTAGACAAGCCCTCAGAGGGGACAGTAAAGGTTTGTTCTCTGTTGTCCAAGAGGTTAGAAGAAGGTCTAATGGTTTTAAGTTAGAGGAGGGTAGATTTCAATTAGAAAGAATGTCTTGATGGTAAGAGAAGTTTGGCAGTGGAACCAATGCCCTGGCGAGGTGGTGGGTTCTCCTTCTCTGGTCTTTTGCAAAAAAGGAGGCTGAACAGCTAACATCTGGGGATGCTTTAGCTGGAAATCCTGCACTGAGAAAGGAGTTGGACTTGATGGCCCATGAGACCCCTTCCAGCTCTACAATCCTGTGATTCTATAGCGCTATAATTGTTAGGTTGAAGGGCCCGAGGCAATTTTGGCGAAGTGAAGAAAAGCCCAATTTTGGAGATCCCAGTTAGGAATGTTGTCAATACAGATTTGAGGAGGCAGCAGGCACGGCCCTTGTGGTGGTGCAGATGTCACTGAGATGGGAATTTTGTTGGTGCATGAGCCACTGGATTATCCGGTTAGTAAATGAAATAAGGCAGATTCATAAATGAATTGATGCTATATAGCAAATTAAAAACTACCAAGTCCTATGGAGAAACAGCCACTGATACAGGATGCAAGGAAGTAGCAAAGCAGTTTTTATTTTTGTTTGACATCTGCTTTTAAAAGTCCTGATCTTCAGGCTCCTTTACATGAGCTGTAAGATTTGTAATTTGCTGCTGTTGAATTTGCATTTGTAATACGTAACTATTTACACAACATGGGCAACAACCTGTAATGATCAGTAGCACATGGGGAAAGATTGCCTTTTGTGGCTTATAGGTTTAAACTAGCATTGGACTTGGAATGTGCTTGGGAAAGGATGTTGGGAAATACCATGGCCTATGCTAAAACGTATTGCCTTACTGAATGGCTGGCCAAGTACAGTATATCCCATGGCTTCTTTGGCATACACAAGTCATCTTAGATTTCCATGACATGCTAGTCAGGAAGCTGCTCTGTTTCAAAGCACATAGATAGGATGACAGTATGTGCTTGGAACACTGAAGTTATGAAATGGTTGGCTAAGGTTGTGAGATATGTGATCTTATTTTGGCTTAGTGAGCAAAGTGTATGATCTTCTTTTCTATTGGCATTCTTAGACATCATGATGAATCATGTTGAGACGAATAATATCCCTGTTTGCCCTCCCTCCACGGGTAAAAAAGGTCCATTCTTCCTCCCTCGGCCCCTTTGGCTTCAATCCCTTTTGCTCTTGGGTCATTCCACTCAGCTTGTGAACTCTACAGCATTGGGATCAGACACACCAAATCCTTGAGCTGCAACAACTACAATACTTATAGTTTCTAAACGTTTTAGAGTGTTTAACTGCTAGGAATGCTAATTCTGTGTACTTTACAATTTGGTAGTATTAGTAACCTGTCAGCCTTCAGAGATGCTGCTTCTCAGCCCCTCTCTAGACTAAGGACATTGTCACACCAGGCTCCTTTCTCACAGCAATAGTGTTAGTGAAGCAAACAGGAACATGCAGGTATTGAAGACAAAACTATTGCACCACCGCTTCACTTGCATGAGTGTGTTGCAACTGTGCCCGTTTGGCAATTTCTGTCCTATCGTACCAGCTCCATAACCCTGCCCACTCCATGCATGTGGGCTGTTTTTTTTTTTGTCATGATTGCATAATTACAGGGAAACGATAAAAAATATTTGTATTTTCTCATTTCCCTGTAAGTATTCAAGCACGGCCAAAAAAAAAAAAAAAAAAAAAGCATGCAGAGAAATTTTTGCTGGCTTGGAATATTGAGTGGAGGGAGAGAGGAGGAGAGGAAGTCACGTGGTCCCTTCATGCCATGTGACTTCCTTCATATTGTTACTGCCACAGAAATCTCTTATCACACAGAGTGCCTTAGCAGCAATATTGGGAGCTATTGATGGATTTCCCCCTTCAATGATAACATGTGCTACAGAAGCAGATGAACTGCAAGACAGTAATGGGATAGAGGATTTTAGTTAGCATTGTTGCATTTTAATTGCTGTAAGCCGCCCCGATTGTTTTTAACAGAGGGGCGGGATAAAAATAAATTGTATTATTATTATTATTATTATTATTATTAGAGATGACGCTGTGCACTAAGGGCCACATCTGCTACTATCTTGCTGTAATTCCGGAATATGAGCCTCGGGTGATAATGTCCTAATTTTCTTAGGATCCAGGCAATATATTTAGTAGGAGGTTCTGTGTGTGTTTTTTTTTTAAATGGTGGAAGCTATTTGATTTTTCCACAATTCAGAGAGCCTTTCAGAGCAAGGTTTTCCAAGAAGAACAACATGAGGTCCTTCCTCCCAAAAGAATTTCACCTCCCTGGTGAAAACATAGCTGAAACAAAGCAGCCAGTTTTAAGGGGTGTGTGTGGGAGGGGGGGATGGCATAGAAATTATCTTTGCCCATTTGGTATAGCCTGCATGGTGTAGTGGTTTGAGCACTGGACTATAGTTGCAGTTTGATGCTGCTTTAACTGCCATGGCTCAATGCTATAGAATCCTGGGATATGTAGTTTGTTGTGGCATCAGAGCTCTCTGACAGAGAAGGTAAAATTTATCACAAACTACAAATCCCAGAATTCCATATTATTGAGCTATGGCAATTAAAGTTGTGTCAAACTGGATTGTTTCTGCAGTGCAGATGCAGCTTACGGCTCTGGAAATCAGGGTTCAAATCCTCAGTCAGCTATAGAACCCTACTGAATGACTTTGGGCAAGTTACAGTCTCTTGGTCTCAAAGGAAGGCAAAGGCAAACCCCGTCTGAACAAATCCTGCCAAGAAAACCCCATGATAGGTTCTCCTTAGGATCACTATAACTCAGAAATTACTTGAAGGCATGCAACAACAACATAGCCCTAACAACCAAATGGATAAGAACAAAGAGCAATAACAGTTGAGGACCCATTTTCCTGTTTGGTGACATGAATCACAGCCAAAGCCTGACACAGGAGATGCAGACAAGAGAGGTTTTGTGGGGGACCTTGGAGGCTGTAAGCTCTCAAGGTTTTGACTATGTTTGAGATGCGAACCAGTATTGTCTTCCTGAGAGCTACCAGTGTTTGAATAAAATAAGAAATAGTTTGAGATGGATCCTTTTCAAGGAAACAGATAAAACAACTATGAAGAATAGAACCATAAAATGATGTTTTTAATCACTGCTTTGTTTCAGTCAGGGAAAAAAAAAAAGGGTTCAATTCCAAATGGAATTCCCTAAAAACACAGAAGACAAAAACTCATAATGATGACTCCATCAGCCTGTTTCATCCTTAAGCAATCCATCCTTGACTTTTTGTCACTGCATACTTCATGCCTTAAAAATGCTTTAAGCTCTGACTCTCAATGCACTTTTGAGCCAGGTGTTCAGTTGCACTTTTTCAACCTACACAAGCTTGGATTAAGGTAAGGGGATAAAAATGCTAAAAGATAAGTGGGGGGGGGATTGAGAGCAAAATTAGCTATTTGGCCCACAGGAAAAACAGCAACTCCAAAATCCCCATTTGGACAAAACCTTTTTAGAATGGACCAAAACATTAAAAAAAAAAAAGGGGGGGGGGAGTGAACATTGCTACTTACTTCTTCAAAATTCTTCATCAGGTTGGATGGGAGAATATCAATTGGTCTTCAGCTTTGCCAGTGTAAATAAGGCTGCCAAGTCAAGACTATCACAGAGCATGAAATTTCACAGCCCAAACCTGCGATCTAGGGACAACTTCTAAGCACTAGTCATAGTTGTACGGGGTACAAATAAAAAAAAAACCAAGTCCAGAAAATAAGAAAAGTACACATATATAGACTTTTAAAGACTGTACTCTTGTCCTGAGATTCCTCCCCCTCCCCCTCAGAACTAGAGAAGAAGAGCCTTAGATTTGGGAGCCCTAAATATAAAGGCAGCCATACTTTAATTTACTTCTTCTCAGTACCTAACCACAAAATTAAGATTTCGTGCATGCTGAAATAAACCAATTAATCTCAAAGATGCTCCTAGAATAATTCTTCCCATTGACTGCCTTTCCCTTTTGAAGATAAAGAAAGCAAGACTGAGTGAATTAGAAGGTGTGAAGACATTAGTGTTGTTTGCTGGAGTACATACTTACTGGCTGTTTTCCTTTTCACACTACAAATCACAGTAAGATGATTCCACTCTAATTTATTGCACTACACTGTTATAACACTATTATTCCACTTTAATTGCTATGGCTGCCTCCTGTGGAATCCTGGGATTTGCAGTTTAGGGAGGGGCACTTAATCTTTTCAGCCAGAGAGCTCTTAGGCCTCACTAAACTACAAACCCCAGAATTCCACAGGAGGCAGCCATAGCAGTTAAAGTGGAATAATAGCGTTATCACAGCGTAGTGTGATAAGGCTCTAGCTGCCATGGCTGCATTCTATGGAACCTAGGGGGTTGTAATTTGGGGAAGCAATAGAGCCTTCCGGCTTGAATACTGTAAGTTCTTAGTTTTGTAAACTTCAAATCCCAGAATCCCATAGGATGCAGCCATGGCAGTTAAAGTGGAATTATAGTGCTATAATTCTGTAGTGTGAAAAGCCCTTCTGTCTCTGGAGACAAACGAGATGATCAGAGGTGGCAAAAACCATGTCAGAAGATCGTGACGAGAACAGAAATGGTTAACATTAACAGATGACATCGTCTTTCAGTGTTCCGGAGGAGTAGCGTGGGCGTGAATAAGGCATCCTTTTTTATTGGTGGCTTGTCCCCATCAATACAAAAGTGAAGCTTCATCCATGGCAGTGCTATGCCCCAGGAACGGTTGAGGATGCTCTTTCTGTTCTTGCCGTGATCTTCTGACATGGTTTGGGATGCGGTTTTTTGCCACGTTTCACCGCATCTAATAATCTCTGTAAAGGCTGGCTGTAGCTCAGAGGACTGCCTCTTTGCTTGGTTGTAGCACACTGGCTCCGGAATGAGCTTAGAGCGGAGACAGAGTAACATGGCAGCCTTTTATGTCAGCAAAGCTGGAGATGTGCTAATAAAAGAGATACAGTTAGTTTGATGGCAGATGTGATGCCATTGCTGGATTTCCTTTATACAGTTTTTGAGATGCAAATGGTGTGTTTTGGATTCCCCCCCCCCAATCAACCATTCTGGGAGAAGGTGGTATATAAATTAAATATAATAAATAAATACTCAATCTAGCTTCCTATACATTTTGGGTGATTTGGAGAACATTGCGTGTCTGTGACAGCCTTTCAAATCTTTGAAGTTGTTCATCTATTGTCTCTTAATGGTCTCTGTATACACAGTGGGCCCTCCGTATCCAGGGTGTGTTCGGTTTGGTTCTGAAATCCCCTGTGGCTAGAAAAAAATGTAGATGGTTAAGTCCTATATAAATCAATGGGTGCCGCTATTTTAAGTATGTCCGCCACCATTTTAAGTATGCGTTGCTGCCATTTTAAATATGTGATAACAACCTGAGGATGCTGGAATCCACAGATAGCAAACCTGTGGATACAGACCTTCTTTACAGGGCTTGGTCTCCTGGCCTTCACTATTATTGCTTGTTTGTCTTACAGCTGTCACTAAACAACGTTTTAGTTTAGTTTTATTTTTAGAAAGCATTTCTTAATGAATTGTTTTCCTTCCAGTAGTAAAACCAAAGTGGTGATAGCATTTTGGACTGCTCATTAAACATTGTTCTTCTTTGGATGGGAAATGTGTCTGCTTTGATTCCAAACTTCATTTTGATCTAAATTGGCTATATAAACAAAATTGGACTAGGAAGAGTCCCATAGGCTGTTTTAAAAAACCACACACACTAATTTACTGTATGTTTGGGGTTGTTTTCCATTCCAAATAAGGGCATTTGCTCAGAATGGAACCAGTTATTTTGTATGGAAGACTGTGAAACCATTTGAATGCCAGCAATATTTTAGAGTGGAGTATTTTTCTTAAGCATTGATTCTTCCGTATAGGAGTAAGAAACAGCCCTAAGGAATGCTTCATGTGGAATTATTTAATTTTGATGAATACATGAATTTTGATGGTACTTTTAGCTGGGAAGAATGTTCCCATAGACTGGTAGGCAACAGAAAGGCAGTATAAAACCAAATGACATCACCCCTTTCTCTGAGTAAGGAAAGAGCAGTGGCATGCATACACACCCCTTTTGCTGGCTGAAAATTAGCAACACCTTTAAATCCAGGGCCTATAACTTTGAAAACCAGCAGTTTGTTGACACCTTCTGGGAGCTGACACTTATCCTGCAAAGCACACCTGCCACTTCCTTTTGGTTCTTAAGTCAATTTCCTACACCTTTTTTCTAATAACCTTACTGTATTGAACTTCTAAGGAAATATTTAAGTAACACGGGAGAATTGCCAGAATAGTTTTGATTTGTGACAGCAGTGGTCACCACCACCACCAAAAATAATAATAAAATAAAACAAATGAGAAAACAAATGCCACTTATTCTTTCTGATAAATTTGAAAGCTGACAATCATTCATTTTGCAGCTCTTGGTCAGGTCCATAGCGGGGCTAGCACGGAGGGGAATTGGGAGCGGCCGCCATGTTGGTTTCCCGGCTAGCGAGCGTCCGGTAAGTCTGTGAATTTATATGTTTATTTATTTTTATTTTATATTGTAAATACGGAAAACTGACTTTCCGCAAACCAGGAACCTTAAAAAAAAAAGCGGTGGGAGATTTAAAACTGCCGCTTGGCTTGCTCGCTCCAGCCAGCTTCGGGAAGAGGGAGTCATACGGAGTTTAGGGGGGTTAAAAATCATATAGCCGGTTCGTATGCATATGAACGACAGGCTGTTTGTATTTTTTGTCCCCCATACGGATTTTTTTATGATCGTATAGCCGCACCCTGAATCTTAATTTGCAAAGAAAAGCCAGAGAAAAAATATTCAAAACCTACTTCTCCTGTTCATGGCAAGGATGACAGTGGTGGTGTGGGGGGGTAGAGGTGTAGCTACAAGGGGGGGGGCGAAGTGAGGATGTAGCCCTCTAATAAGTATTCTGCCCCCCAATGAAATTTCTCTCAACCTCAGATGAGTGTTTAGAAATACTGTTTAGGCATCCAGAGGAAAGAAGTAGGAAAGTCCTAGGTGTGAATGGTTTTCCATGTCTCAGGCTTTGCAATGCTAGAATATGGAGGCTGAAGGAAAAATTCATTTGGGGGAAACAGAATGCCCCATTCCTCCCTCCCTGCCTCCCCCATCACATTCTTGTCAAATTGCTGTCCTAATGAGGGGGAATGTGTGCCTCCCTCACTGCTTTCCAAAAATGATGGGGAAAGCCACAAAAGGTTTTCTCACATACTTTTTGCCAGTTTTGCCCCCCCTCCTTCACAATACAGCAAAATCACACGGAATATCATAAAGACAGGAAGGATTCCCCATGCATTCTGTGAGGATTTTTTTCACTGTTTAGACAACCCCTAAGTTTCAGTTTCCCATTCCGAATGTAAAGTGTTTCCACTTGGTTTGTAGACCAGACAAATAATTTGGTTTGCCACTGGCTATTTTTTTTTAAACCTAGCCAATAGGCAATTGCATTTGCAAACATTTAGATACATTAATGCAAATGAGCAGGGCCCTTTTTATTCTTTTCTTTTTCCACTGTAGAAGAGGTGACCATGAAAGTTAGATTTCTAAACACATCCAATGGTCGCCTGATTCAAATTCCTTTTCTGGATGAAAGCTAGCAAAGGAAGCAAAGAATTAAGTACGGCTAAGAAGGTGGAGAGCATGCATGTGGATGAAGTATTTCAGAAGTAAAACAGAAAAGGGTGGGGGGAAATAATATTTAGTTTCTGGTTTTAGTCAAAGCTTGTTTGGGACTTAATGTCTGGTTTTAAGATCACTCACCTTTATGTCTTCAAAGAAAGCTGAAGAAAGAAGGTGAGGAGAGGATGTCCATAAATCATCCCCTCCAAAAGGCGGAGAAGCTGCAGACCATCAACTGTGCACCAGAGCAAGACAGTTTACAGCTATATCTGAAGGAAGGAGGAAAATCTGTTCTGGGTTTTCTCTTGCCAAATGTGCTAGCCAAGTATCTGAGGGGTGGAAGTCTCTTCACCACACAGTTGGTATGTGACCCTTATGACACCTGAGAAAACACACAGGCAATGTGCTGGCCACAGAAATCTCACCCGAGGAGGCTTGATGCTGCTGAACTACAATCTGGAAAACTACACACATCATCATATATGATGACATCTCTTTGCCTCCAGTACTCTTTGGTCTTGTTTCTTATTGCACCTACTTGCATGGGGAAAAGGGTGGCCCTACCATTAGGCAAAGTGAAGCAGAGTCTTAGGCTGCATGGGAACCAACACTTGGGAAGTCACTTTTTCAAAGAAGTCAATTATAATATGTCATGCCCTTGGTGCCATATAGATATTTAGGAAGTTTTGCTTGCGGTATTAGCTAGTTAAAATGTTTGGGCCTACTAGCAGTCGCACCAGAGACCTGAAATGAGCAGAAGGCATGATGGGAGGCTGGGGAGATTGGTATGTGTTAGTGAAAATCTGTACAGTGCGTCAAGGTCCTTTCTCTTGGGAATGTTTCAAGAGTATTGCATGGTGCTGATAGTACCAATTAACCAGGTGGTGGTTGGAGGGGAAATGAACCCTAAGGAATGTATTAATGAAGGGCCTTTGGCACCCAATTCTCAGATCTGTCAATGCACTGTTAATGTTCACATCTATATCCTGAGGCAATAAAGCATTTCAACTGATGCCTGTTGTTCTGGTGAGTGGATGTTGATGGAGTTCATCACACAATTGCTCCATGCACATAAAATGTTACTGTTACCTACTCCACCATTTAGTGAAGATATATCTACTTTACTATAAATGTAACTAAAAGTTACAAATACACCACAACTGTAATGTTATACTTTGTCATGTTACCATTGTAATGTGATGTAGCGATACCTTCATTATTGGGAGGAACTGAATTAACTGGGACTCACTTATTTTTTCAGAGAGGGAATTCCTTCAACATTGAGGTGCCACTACAGAAAAGGTCCTGTTTCTAGATCTTACCAAATGAATCTGATGGATGGAAGCAGTGATGGTCAGAACTGGTATAAGGCTTTGCTTCACTCTCTGAATGTCTCTGATTGTTATTTGTTAGACTTGAAGGGTATCCACACAACTGAGACTCTATATGGGAAACCATCCACTTTTTATAGATTTTTCTTGGTTTTTTTTCCAGGCTGTGAGGCCATGTTCTGTAAGAGTTTACTTCTGACATTTCACCTGCATCTGTGGCTGGCATCTTCAGAGAATGGTTGGGTAGGAGTGTGTGTGTGTGGTTTATATACTGTGAACCCCTGTTGGGGAGAATATGTAAATCTGTGTATTTGAATGGTTAGTTTCTGGGTGTAAATATGCAAGGAGGATTAGTATTTCTTTGGCTAATGGTTGGTTGATGGCTCATTATCTCCTGGAAATACCCCTGTCCCTGGGTAGAATTCATTTGCAAGTGTTGAGTTTTTCCACTTTTTGATACTCAAGGTTCCATTTTCCTTAAGCAACACATGTAATAGGTTGTATCATTCAGAACAGGTGCCAGATCATGTACACAGGCAGAAATTCACAACCACAAAAAGCATGTTAGGCAGGATCACTGAAAAATACCGTAGTCACTGAAGACTTCTAAGCAGGAAAACCTGCAGATGGTATCCTCAACATGGAACAAATAGACAGCTGGAATTGTAGTTAAGCATTAATAAAAAAAAAATTCACCTGGGGAAATATGTAGTCTGTTCAGCAACATTTGTGTGTGTGTGTAAGTAACTAAACAATATTTAATAATCTAATATTTCATGGGGTATTGGACCCCACGATGGATAGAACAATTAAAGGAAAGGATAAAAAGAATCATGGAAGGCTTCCAAATATTTTTACACATATGATAGAAAATTTGACTTTAGTTGATATATAAAGGATGAAATATGGCCAAGAAAATGAATACACTTTTTTTCCCCAGACAGACACCAATCCTGGTTGAGAATTTACATGTTTTTCATATCAAAGAGTGCAGTTAAGAAGATGGGGGTAAAGCTAAGATCCCTTTCTGATCATTGTCCAATATTATTGACCATAGAAACAAGAAAAAGGGAATATTCATGGAAACTCAAAGATTATTTATTGAAAAATTGTGGAATAGTTAAAAAAGCAAAAGAAACAGACATTATTTCACCAAGAATAAAAGGACAGCAGTTGAGACGACATGCGAAGCAGGAAAGGCAGTTTTAAGAGGGTTTTTCATGCAACAAGAAGCAGAACGGAATAGAACTAGAAGGGAAAGAGAAAACCAAATTACACAGGAGATTAAGAAAAAGGAAGATGAATTAAAGAAAAATCCTAAAAATACTAGTCTAAGTAATGATATTAAGATTCTTCAAAATCAATTGGATTTGGAAGCAATAGAAGAAATAGAGAGGAATTTAAGATATACAAAATAAAAACACTTTGAATATGTGAACAGACCTGGAAAATGGTTATCATATAGATTAAGGAAAGAAAGAGAGAAGAAAATAATACCAGAGATAAAAGTGGGTAAAATAATAATAATCTAATCTTTGTTCCCAAATATATTGCCCTCAGGCATTTAATTACAAATGCTCATTTTGTTTTGTTTTGTTTGGAAGCCTATATTGTTATCGAATTGGCTGGCCTTCCTAGTATTGGAAAACTCTTATACCACACATGCTTAGTAGGAAATAAACCCCACTGTACCTTTCCTGAGTAAAAACATATAGGACTAGATTGTGAGAAAAGAGCCAACGTTGGGAGTTTAAATAAATTTGGGCTATATAAGGTATGCCTGCAACCCCTCCTCAGTAGTAGCAGAATGAAGAGGAATGCTTCAAAGGGCAAAATCATGACCAAGGCTGAAGAATGTGCATATGGTTAAGGTAGGAGACAACCACATATGCCTTTAATATGTGCTTAGCATCCAGCAAGCTTTGCTCACATCTGTTGTTTGTTTAAACAGCTTTTTCCTTCTTTGTAGTTGTGAAAGGAAAGAGGGGAGGGGAGAATTGGTGTGTTTGCAAAGGAGGAAGGATCAGAAAGACTTTGCCTTCTAAAAACGAATATAAAGGTTGGGGGGAGTGTTGCATTATGTTCACCCAAATGTATTAGTTTAATACCATTTGAGGTCCCGCACAGATCTGTTTCTCCCCACTTTGAGAATCTTGGGGATAGTTTGGTGACATGCAAAGGGTGGTTTCTGCAAGCAACTCAGTGTCCCCCTCTCTCCCCACATAGTTACAATTCCCAATGGTCCTTGAGGAGAGGAAATTACTTTTAAACCAGTTTAAGACTGTAGTCTTAAATGGGTATACCGTCACTCCCACAAAAAGAAAATTCCCTTGCAACAAGTGACTCTGGGAACTGTTTTCCAAATAAAAAAGTTAGTGAATGTCTTGTAAGTCAGGAAAATGCTCGTGGTTTTGCCTCTCTAGTTCTTCCTGCCCCCGTCAAATTAAGAAGCAATAGATTTGAGGAGGAGTAGGGAAGGAAAGATCCAATTTCTGTTCACTTGGGAGGATGTCCAAATGGTGAAAAAATTCCTCACAGAATATGAGGCGCTAGCATCTTCTCATGAGAATCAGTGAGATTTGGAACCCAGAAGTAAACCAAACTCCATTTGTGCTCCGTTTATGCTGGGGATGCTTCATTGATGCTGCTAAAAGTAGACCTGGTATGTATGTGGGGGCTGTCTTTTGCTGCCATAAAAACACTACCATTTATGTTGGCAAAAGAATGTCAATGGGGGGTGGTCTGATAAAGTCCATAAGGTGGTTTGAAGATGCAGGCCAGTGTGGGAAGCACATTCTTGCAACATAAATATGCAGGAGCTACCACTGCTGCAATGGAGGAAAGCAATCTTTGTGCAGGACTAACTGCTGCATTCACACATGCAGAGAACAGGGGTGCACAAAGAGGGGCCTGTGGGCTGCATGTGACCCCCACGGTAATTTTTTTGGTCTCCAGGAACACCCAGGAATATATATATATATATTCATAGTGCTCCCAAATTCTCTCTAGAGTGTGTGGAAGGCATTTAGCCACATTAGGAGGCTCCTTACCACCACCACCCCTCTCTCTGGCTTTTCTTCGCAAACAAAGATTCAAGAAGGACTCATCCCGCGCTTTCTGCAAGCGCGCTGATGACTAAAAACGCCAATCCGAGATGAAGAAGTCCGGTTGCAGAAAGTACAGCAGAAGGTCTCCTTGGGTAATGTTTCCGGGTTGTGGTTCTTTCTGCGTTGTCTTTTCTCTTCAAGACTTGTTCGGCATGAGTTCTCAAATAAGGCTGCAGCATTGTGGATAGTGTGTCTCCATGTCTCCCGATGTGAGGCCAGGGTGGACCATTGTTGGTGATCAATTTGGCCGAGCCTGAGATGTTGTTTCAGGGAGTCCTTGTATCGCTTTTTTGGAGTGCCCCTCTTACGCTGACCCGTGGCGAGTTCACCGTAGAGTACTATTTTTGGGAGGCGATGGTCCTCCATCCTAGAAACATGCCCTGCCCAGCGCAGCTGTGTTCTCAACATCATGGCCTCAATGCTGGTGATCCCTGCTTGCTCAAGGACAGCAACATTCGTCACATAGTCAGTCCAGTGTATATTTAGGATTGTGCATATACAGCGCTGATGAAAGCGTTTGAGGAGTTGTAGGTAGTGGCGATAGGTGACCCATGTTTCAGATCCATAAAGGAGAATAGACAGTACAATGGCTCTATACGCACTGATTTTTGTGCTTCGCCTCAGGTGTTTATTGCTCCAGACTCTTTTGTGAAGTCTTCCAAATGCACTATATGCCTTTGCTAATCTGTGATCAATCTCTTTGTCAATCTTGGCATCTGAGGAGATGATGCTTTCCAGGTAGGTGAACTGCTGAACGGACTTGAGCATAGATTTTCAGACGGCAATGTGGGGGTGGTGGTGTTCCTCCTGTGGTGCAGGCTGGTAAAGAACATCCGTTTTCTTCAGGTTGACATCCAGCCCAAACAGCTCTGCAGCTGTTGTGAAGCAGGATGTTAGGTGCTGCAGAGCTGCTTCTGTGTGGGCCACAAGGGCAGCATCATCGGCAAAGAGCAGCTCACGGACTAGATAGTTTAGAGTGTGGAAGGCATTTAGCCACATTAGGGGGCTCCTTACCACCACCACCCCACAGTTAAAACAAAACTTTTTGCAATTTTTTAAAAAACAGGCTTTGCTCCAGAATACCCCCAAATGCTTTCTAGGGAGGTGTGGGGGCATTTCCACCAGGTTTTGGGTAATCTCTAGGCCAATTTAGGCCAAAGAGAGGCCTTTTTTTAAAAGGAAGCAAATAGGAAGTGACACCTGCTCACTTCCTGTTAAAAAAGGCTTGTGTCTAAAAGGATCCAGAAAGGTCCAAAACCAAGGTGCAAATTCTCCCCATGTCACCTAGAGGGAATTTGGAAGTTTAACAACATCCCCCCCTCCCTCTAGAATCAGGTGCAGTGTAATGCAGTGGTTTGAGCTTTGGACTATGACTCTGGAGTCAAGGGTTGAAATCCCTGCTCAGCCATGGGAACCCAGTAGGTGACTTTGGGCAAATCACACTCTCTCAGTCTCAGAGGAAGGCAAAGGCAACCCCACCCTGAGCAAATTTGTACAAGAAAGCCCTGTGATAGGTTCACCTTTAGGTTGCCCAGAAGTCAAGACTGACTTGAAGGCATACAACAACAAGGCACAGTGAGGGGTGTGTGTGTGAAGCCCTCCAAGGTCTGAGGGGGTGTCTTACATGGCCCTCTGTCCTTCCACAGTTGCCCTCTCCTGTTTTAAGGGGTTCTCATTGTCTGTGTGAATCTGGCTTCAGCCAGCTTAACCTAAGCGGAAAAGTTAGTAGGCTACTGAAGCAAGCCTCTCCATAACCACAAAGGGAAAGTTAGCGGTGGAGCTGCTGCCCATGTTTGTGCGTGTTTGGATTCACCAAGGAACAATGCTAAAATCCTATACACTGAAAAATCTTCCCTTTCCTTTTTTGCCTTTGCAAAAAGAAACAACCCAAGAATGACCGAGTTCCTAATCTCCAAAGGAAGCCGACCTTAAGATGGATTTCCCCCCCTCATCTCCTCATGGACTCTGATTTTTCTGTGAGAAAACCATGGCTGCAGCACACCTGTGAGTAACAAGAATAGAGGCTCTTGCAGCAGCAACCTCTGAAGCCCCCAGGAATTCCTCTGATGCTGGAATATGAGCAGCAGCTGTGGGTCTTAATAGCTTCGACCTCCTTCTCTGGGAGTTTAATAAACATCCCCTTCCTTAGCAGAGAAAGCTGCTATTTCCCTGCTCCCGCCTGCCTGTTCTTCCCCACTTCTTCTCAAACTTTGTGGTGCTCTGCTAAGTAATCTGTTGACTTGTGGGAGGCTGTGAGGGAGTTCCCCCCCCCTCAGTTCCTTATGGCATGTGGGGAGGGGGAGTCCCTCTGAAGGTGAATAAATGGGGGGGGGAATGTGAGGGATCCCCTTGGCTTTCCTGCATCTGTAAATATAAACCCAGCCACTTGATGATTACTGAAAAGTTCCCAGCCATCATCATTGCTTTCCTGGATGATGGTGTGCCTTTTTAATTCACTTTCACACCTTATAAAAACCTTGAAAGGAACTCCCTGCAGTACAATCAGGCTTCCAGATGAATCAGCGACTGGACAGGTGTATTCCAACACAGGATGAAAAGTTACAGCTGTGGAGATCCAGTCCTGGAAGCACATTAAAGAGACATTGTCAATCCCTCTATTGTGCCAATGTAAATCCTATGGGTATTGGTTTGGCCTAGTGGGTAGGGAAACCCTAAGAAAGGGGCTCAGAAGGAGAACTGGAGTTGGAGATCTGCAGTTCCCAGGGCTAAGGAGTTGGTCCTTTTCACCATGAATAAGGTAGTGGTACATAACTGTAAGGCACTGAAATGAAGACATTGAAATAGTTCAAGATTTTCCATACCTTGGCTCAGTCATTAATCAAAATGGAGACTGCAGTCAAGAAGGCAAAGGGCTTGTCTACACCTGCCAGAATATGCTGCCTTCTGGCTGGAGTATTCTTGCCCCATTGCTGTCCCAGATCCCACCCGTTACCATGATGAAACAGGCAGAAGTCCACATGCATATGCTGACTGGTATCGGTGGAGGTCTCCCGTTCACAGGGTTGGCATAAGGCAAAGTCAACTTGACAGCCGTTACCTATTTTCAGTTGTGTATTTAGGAGAGAACAAAAGAGTAAATTCTTCGTAGTGTAATTTCTATATTTCATTTGCTTCTATTTTGTATTGTTTTATTTAGGGATTTAAGATTTGCATCCAAATGTTGTGATACAACTGAGCAGCAGAGGCAGAAGATTCTTGCAATCAAGTCCTGCACTGGCACCTCATTGGATGCTTAGTCCTTTTGGGACAGTGCATATATGTCAAATTGAATGTATATTTTGTTGTCTTCTTGTTAAAATATATATCCTAGGATGCAAATTGTGATTGTGTTTGCAATATTCAATTATATTTGGCCCCACAGAACCCAGAAAGAGGTACGCCAACCTCAAGACTATAGGTACAGGTTGATGCCTGTATCCACAGGACCAGTAGCCATGGTTTCAGTACTACTACATTTATTTATTTATTTAATCCTTCTCCCAATATAGGGACATTTATCCATATCTGAAAAAATATATCGTCTGTAGGCATTTTCTAGGTCCTCCAGTATGATCCTGCTGAGATGGGACCCAGGCAGTCCACTAGCGGCGGCAGGATGCCACAGCTGCCGCTGCAATGGGACCCAGGCAATCGGGCATGAGGTCTACTGGATGTTTTTCGGAGAGTTTTTTAACAGCGTATGGTATGCCAGGTCCAGCTAGTTTGAGTGCAAACTCACTTAAAATGAGTCCTTCCCACTGGCAATCAGCAACAACTGCTACAGGGGCTTGTCAGCTTTTGGTGTGGGGGATGTTTGAGGTAGAGCACAAAGGTTTGAGAATAGCCCCCTTTGGCTTGTCCAAAAAGGGACAAACACATGCGTAAGCCATACTTATGTGGACACCTGTCACTAACAGGATGCTAGCCTTCCTAAGGAAGAAGCCCAGCTAAACATAACAGAGCTTCCTATGGAATAGATATGCATAGGATTGCACTGCAAATGCTGTGACCCCCCCCCAAAGATCTGTTCTACTAATGACCTGGCCTTCCCTGTTAAGGTTTTCCCCCTCTCATATTATCTCCATCACTGCAGAAGGTACCTTCAGTTCTCAGCATCCTTGGTTAGGTACCACCATGCAAAATGACAACTTTCTGGTGCATATGCCATCCTCCGTAATGAAGAAACCCAATTTACATTGTGTGTGGGATTTTTTGTTTGTTTGTTTTTGTTTTCAGTGTTGGAATACTGCTTTCAGAGATTTGGAAGGAGGAAGCTTAAAAAAAGAAGAAGATATAATGAGAACTTTGTGCGAACAGCCCCACAGCAGTCCTGTTAGACTATGATTAATGTCACTGTATAATTCTGACAAGCTGGAGCTCTCCCATGGCGTCCATTCATCTCAAGAGTTCCTCTCTAGCTTTTATTTATTACTGAACAACATGTAAGCATCATTCCTTTCCCCCCACATCTTCTTTTTTTGGTCTAAATGTATCAGTGTTCCAGCTCTGAGACTTCAAGGTTTCAGTCTTGTTGACAATAATGAGATCATCCAGACAATTACTGCTTGTTTTTGGTGTTGTTGGAGTGTGTTTTTTAAAAAAACTTTACTAGTGAGGAAGATTAAAGAAAAGTTAAGAAGCTTTGTGTGTTTCCTGTTATCCATTTGCTTAGCTGGAGGGGAAGATCTGAGGTGGGGGTGGGGGAGAGGATGACAACTTTTTAACATTCGATTACAGAAAACCAAGGTGAAGACAGAAGCAACATTTGTAGAGCCAAAGGCTCATTTAAAAATGCCTCACCATGTTCACTGTCAATGTACCTTTTGCTGTCCAAGATCAAGCTTTTGGGGGGAGAAAATGTTTCTGCAAGTCTGTAGCAAAACTTACAATGATTGGTAATTATTGGCTAGCAACAATGCCGTTATCAAGGCGGCTGCCTTTCCCCAAACCTATCTTGGTGGGGTTTTGTTCTTCTATTGCAACTTTTATGTTACCTTGTTTGTTTTGCTGCAAGATGAAGGATGGATGTATAAACAGATAAATGCTTATGTCGGTGTTGTGGCATAGTGGTTTGAATGTCAGACTATAACTCTGGAGACCAGGGTTTGAATCCACGCTTAACCATGAAACCTCCTTCGAGCCTGTGCAATGGATTTTTCTGGTGGAGCGCAGCGTGCACAGAACTGGCCTCACCCTTTAAAGGCCATCTGCCATGGCCTTGCAAGCATGGACGTAGCAGCGAGGTCCTCAGGTCGTAGGTTTGATTAGAGTTTCCTTCTCTTAGATGGTTGATCTTACAGGGTTGGACGAGCACCATCTGCCCAGGTCTGGGATTAGAGTTTTCCTTCTCCTAGGATGGTTGCCACAAGACTAGAGAGCCCATCCTGCCCTTTGACGCTCTTTGTCAGACCCTTCGGTTTTCACCTGTCTGGCATGGGAGACCCTACCGGTGGCTTTATGCCACCGCCAGCATAGCTCAAAACATCATTAGGGTACGCAAGCCTCTCTCCCACAACAAGGGGGCGTCAATGGAACACACTAGGCAAGTCACATTGTCTCAGCCTCAGAGGAAAGCAATGGCAAACCTCTTTTGCACAAATCTTGCCAAGAAAACCCTGTGATAGGTCCATATTAGGGTTGCCATAATTCAGAAACAACTTGAAAGCAGACAACAACAAAGGGCTTTAAAAATGTATTTTTCTTTTTTATAAAAGGGGCCAGCTATACATACCATTCTGGACACATCAAATTCCATTGGATTTTGCTAGCTATGCAGGATCAGACCTGGTTAGGACGTAGATGCAAGACCACAAGGAAAAACCAGGGACTCCAGGTAAGGAAAGAATCTGAAATTCTGGAAAACCCCAGCCAGTCAGAATAGATGATACTGAGTTAGATGGGCCAATGGTCTGACTTCGTATAAGACAGCTTCCGAAGATCCATTTGAAATTTAGGTGGAAGGGACAGATGAATGGGTCTCCAGCACAAGGTGTGACAGAACATCTTGGGTACTGTAAAGCTGAGAGAAAGTAAATCTCTCATTAGCTCACACATTTTTTTTAATTGGATAAAGAGGAAGCAGGGCTGTCCTGCTGACCTGGACATCCACTTAAAGCACCTCTAACTCAGCTTTTCTCAACCTTTTTATCCTGGAGGAAACCTTGAAATAATGTTCAGGTCTCAGGGAACCCCTGCATAAATATTATTCTATATAATGCTATTGCTTTCCTCCCACAATCACAATCTCTTGAGGAACCCCTAGCAACCTCTTGGGGAACCCTGGTTGAGAAACACTGCTTAACTGATTGCACCCCAGGGTCTTATGCTCTGCTGTATTCCTATATCCTTTCTTGTGATACCTGGCTTTTTCCTCAGTTTTGCCCCTAGTTTGTTATTCACTAGACTTTTCAGTTCTTAATACAGACCTCGAGCCAGTCCACACTGCAGAAATATAGTTTGACTCCACTTTATCCACCATAGTTCTATCTTACGGGACCCTGATCTTTGTAGTTTTGTGAGATATTTAGCCTTTTCTGTCAGATACACTCTGATGCTTCACCAAACTACAAATACCAGGATTCCATGGGATAGAACTACAGTGGATAAACTGCTGTATTTCTGCAGTGTATACAGACAGGCCCTTCATTTTATGGCTCCTGGTTCCTAACTCACCTCAGACCACTGCTCACAGCTCTGCCCAAGACACGCCATTAACTTAAGGCCATTACTGACCTAAACGCTGGAGGCTGGAGCACACTGTACTCATCCTCTGTCGACCAGAGTTTGAAAATTTACTACTGAAAAGCAAGTAGTTACAATTATGGTTCTTAGCACTTCCATAGTTACTATTACATTTACAGATTTTAAAAAATAATTATCTATTTCCCCATTTTTCAATAATAATTAAACTCTCTGGCTTTTCTTCGGAAACAAAGATCAGGAAGGACTCATCCCGCGCTTTCTGCAAGCGTGCTGATGATTAAAAAGGCCAATCCGAGATAAACAAGTCCAGTTGCAGAAAGCACAGCAGAAGGTCTCCTTGGGTTTATTTTTAAAAATGTTTGTCACTCAGCAGTATAAGACACCATGTCTGCCAACCACAGAACCATGTATCATTCCTTCTCCAAAGTTTAGTGAGGCCACACCCCTATAAGTTACTATAAAGGTAACTTTAAAGGTTACGGATTCACTGCAAGAGGAGTAATGTTATTGCTCATTAAGTCACAGTTCTAATGTAACATAGTTACAACTTCATTACTGGGGAAAATAATTGATTGAAAGCAACTAGTTATTTATAATTAATTATTTTCCAAGCACTACAGTAGACTTCCTCCAAACTTTATTGGTGCTCTTTGTCCACAGGCAGAGGATCAATCTGAGATTATCTAGCACTCCATCAGAACAGAAATTTGCTGGGAAAGTCACATCACAACCCATCAGAGCATTTGATCACCCAGTTACAAATCTGGCAAAAACATAAATGTCATTGTGAGCAAGCGACTGTCCTACTCAGAACATTAATTTTACCCATGCAAAAGAAGAAGGGAGAAAAACCCTTAGTGTACAAACGGGAAGTGGGCAGTAAGGGGGATAGAGAAGAAAAGTCCCATCAAAACTAGATTAAAATAACATCAAAGAATGAAAATAAGTGAATTCAGAGTTTAACTAAGAAACTCTCTTTCCTGCTGTGTATCTAGATACAGCAGGAGCCTCAAAGCCATGATTAGCTTAGACACCAAAGGCCGAACAGCACTGTAGATCAGCTCACACAGTTATAGATGACATCAAAGCAAATTCCATGCGAAGGACAAGGGCAGGCGGTATACAGCGCCACATGCGCCTCAATCAACACGGTCAGTGGGGTGTCCAAGGGACTGCTGCTTTGGAAAGAAAAAAAGAAGAAAAAAAGAAGCCCACAACAAGGATTGCATATATTTTCAGAGTTTGCACTATGGCCTCAAATGATTAACAAAATTTCATGGGATGCTGTTGAAGGGTGTTGCTGTAGGATGATTGCACTGTGCCCCCATCTGATTCAGAAAAGCTGCTTGTGTATTAAAGGTGCAATAATGGTGGCAGCTAGTGGCTTCCATGCCAGTGGAGTAGTGAATCCACTCCAGGTTTTAGCCCCAGCTTTCAAAGAATTGTCCAAGGTACTGAACCTTACCTGCAAAAGAGCTTCAGCACTTTGGACACTTCCTTTAAAGTTGAGGTGAAACCTTGAAATGGAGTCACCACCCTGCTGAAATGGAAGCCACCAGCTGCCCCTGGTGTGAAACAGAAGATAAAGAGCAATTAGCAAGGCTGGTGCCTACTACTGGCCCTGTATCCCCAAGGCAAGGGGTCGGGTTGTCTCCTCCTGACCACAATGAGCCATAAGCCATCTGTACAGAGCCCACGTGGTGTAATGGTTATAGTGTTGACCTGAGGTTCCAGTGGTCCAGGTTCTAATCCCTACTAAGCTATGAAACCCATTGGGTAACCTTGGGCCAGCCACTCTCTCTCAGCCTGACCTACCTCTCAGGGTTCTTATGAGGATAAATGGGTAGGGAGACCAGAGAACCTTCTGTCCACATAAATTGGGGATAAACAAAATGCAGCCTGTGAGTTATATGCATTCCTCAGGGAATCCTACCCCACCAACATTATTTCTTTAATTCCTATTTAAAATCTCTCCCCCGCTAATACACCCTCTAAAGGACATGAGGTACAATTTTGCCAGGTTTGTTCCATAAAGAACTGTTTATGCTGAATGGTTTGTTTTTTTCAAAACTGGAAGCAACCTCCCACCACTTTTTGGGGGTGGGGGAGGAAGGTCTTTTCTGGGTGTAAAATAGTCCACATCCTGAACTCCCCCAATCTGGCAAAATTGCCCACTGAGAAGAGATTAATTCATTCATTCATTGGATTTATATCCCGACTTTCTCCTGAGTTGGGATTCATGGCGGCTTACTATAATTAAAAAATATACAACTAAAACATCACAAGTTACAAAAGTTAAAAAAAAAAAGAATTAAATTGCCATTACTAAAATATAGTTAAAAACACATGAATTAAAAACATAAGATCAACAAAAACACAACATTAAAAGCAGCACGCCAATTAAAATTCACATTTCAAATATCTGCCTAAATAAAAACGTTGAAGGGGAAGGTGTGGAGGAGTGATCTCGCCTCCTCCCTTTCCCCCTTTGGCTCCACAATAGCCACCGTGGTGGGGCTATAGCAGGGGTGAAGGGGAAAAGAGGGGAGCATTTGCTATTATCTATGGAATTCACCATCCGTGCTCCCCTCCCGGAACCAATCCCCCATGGATACAGGGCTGCTACTGTACAAACTACTTTTGTACTTTGAACTCAGTTTGCAGCAACAGAAGTGAGCTAAGGACAAACAGAGAAACTGGGAGGAAGAAAGAGAAAATAGGATATTTTAAGAGGAGATGAAAAAGTGGGACAACAGAGGATTAATCCTGCCAAATTGGAACAGTTATAGGGTATGGGGAAAAGTGTGGTCTGTCAAGCTGGGTGATGCCCAATGGCTAGATAGCATGATTTGTCATGTTGATGGTTTTTTTCTTTTTTCTTTTTCTTTCTTTCTTTTTTTTACAAGTTCTTGATTTTGTATTCTCTCTAGGAAAAGAAGAGGCTAATTGAGCCACTTTAGATCTCTATACGTAGTTAAAAGTCTATGCTAGGTTTTACAGGTCACAGCTTTGCAGGTCTGTTGTACAACTGCAGCTGTGCAGTTGGATTATATACATTCCACCATCAAGAAATGGAGGAAGCAAAGCTATAGAAATGAGTGGGCATATTTGTGCCTTCAAGTTGCCTGTCACCTTATAGTGGGCCCATGAATTTCATAGGGTTTTCTTAGGCAAAGAAGACTCAGAGGTGGTTTTTCAGAGTTCCTTCCTCTGAAATATAGCCTACAGCACTGGGATTTATTGGCCATCTCCCATCCAAGTATTAACCAAGGTTGACCTTGCTTAGCTTCCAAGATCAGACAAGATCTGGTGCCTTTTAGAGAATTTAGGCAGGCTAGCTATAGAAATAGTGTAAAGCTAGCTAAGAAATGGAAGGAAGGAAGTCATTTTATCTTTTTGTGGTATGTGATTTGTTGAATGTATTAAGTTAGGTATTGTATGTATGTTAGTGTATTATATTATTGTGTTTATTTGCTTGTTTTTAATCTGTTTGTTGTAAATAAAGCGATACAAGGACTCCCTGAAACAACATCTCAGGCTTGGCCAGATTGATCACCAACGGTGGTCCGCCCTGGCCTCACATCGGGAGGCATGGAGACGCACTATCCACAATGCTGCAGCCTTATTTGAGAACTCACGACGAACAAGTCTTGAAGAGAAACGACAACGCAGAAAGAATCACAACCCAAAAACATCACCCAAGGAGACCTTCTGCTGCACTTTTTGCAACCGGACTTGTTTATCTCGGATTGGCCTTTTTAGTCATCAGCGCGCCTGCAGAAGGCGCGGGATGAGTCCTTCCTGAATCTTCGTTTGCGAAGAAAAGCCAGAGGAGGATTGTGTACCAATGTGTTTTAAGCGTTATGTGTTTTTATGCTGGAAAAATAATAAATAGATTATTTTTTAAAAAAGGGGGAAAAAGAAATCGCAGACTATTATTTAATCTGCTGAATTTGGCCAAGTTAGCTTTTAAGACCTCCCAGAATCCTCCAGCCAGCATGACCAAGTTCTGCTACCTTGTTAACAATGTTTGGCATGAACAGCTACAGGAAAACATATCCACTTGGGAGTCAAATGGTTTGGATAGCAGGCAAAGGGTGGGGTACATCATGATTATTTTTTTGAATTTTGTAGGGGGAAAAAAACATACAAACCAAATTTTTGAAGCATAAGAAACCAAAGAGGAAAATCTTTTTCCAGGTGGGCAGCCCAGACTTCGGAATTTTCATAAAACAAGACTTGCTTGACAGCAGCACCTGTTTTTCATTCGGCAAAGATCCCAAATGAAGAAAGCATTCTGCTCGCTTCGATTTCCACCCCTGCTCCAAAACCATTTTACCCATTTTGCCCATGATTATTTGTTTCAGTTTTCTCAAGAGGCACATGTTATAAAAGGAAAGCCCATTTGTATTTATTTAAAATGTTCCACTTTCTTAGAGAAGTAGTACTGTGACAAGGTGGCTGTGCCTTCCTTTGATTTGGCCTCACTGAGCAGGAAATTTCTTAGGATGGAAGTTGCATACGCATGATGGTTTAAAAGACTGCAGAAGAGCATGGCTTGGATCTCAAGGTTATGTATGTTGTGGAAGCTAATGGGAGAACGTTTACCATCATCTCCTTCTGTGCACCATCCTATGAGTACATTGTTCAGGGGGGCTTCAAAAACTTGGAGCTGACACTGGAATGAGACCTTAAAGGACTGGAAATAAGGTCAAAAATTAAATTAATTTTCATTTTACTGGGACATATAGGTCAACCCGTATCCATGGTACCAGTATCCATGGTATCCATGGTACCAGTATCCATGGTTTCACTTATCCACGTCAGAAAAAAAGTAATCTCTAGCCATTTTCTAGGTCCTCCAGCATGATTCTGTGGTATGCTTCCTCTGGAAGTTGGGCTGGAAGTCATTCATTTCAATAGGGTTCACTATTTTACACGGTTTCATGTATCCATGGTAAGTCTGGGAATGTATCCTCCATGGATACCCAGGATGGGGGCTTTGACTTGTACTTCTTACCCATTTTTCTTGAAAACATAGACCAAAAGTAGGTTGCAAATTAATGCAGCATCTTTTCTCTTTCTTTATTTGCTTTGATGGGTTACTACAAACTATTTGAGATATTGGCTTTCCTCTATAAAATGAGATATCACCTGTGAGCTGGTTGTTCATCTGCCTAAGTGAGATTCCTGAGCTCTAGATCAGTGCTTTTCAAGCTATCTCATGTGGTGGACCAGCAATCTTTCCTTAGTGTTCCAGGACCAGCACCATCTCTGCGTCCATTGGTTATAGCTATTTCTTTATTTCCTGGAAACTCATTGTGGACCAGTTAGCCAATAGCTTGTGGACTGGCATTGGTCCACGGACTACTACTTTGAGTAGCTCTGCTCTAAATGACCTCAAGAGGCCATAGTAGGTGTGATGTGTGAGCCAGAGCTCCATAAACAGGAGCACTGTATTCCTTATTCATGCCAATAATTATCCATAGTAGCTCTTGGTGTTATCTTGTACTATCCAAGCCAAGTCATAAACCTATAGATTAGCTCTCAGTTTAACTTGTGCCAACCACGCCAGCTCATAATCATTCAAATGACCTCTTAACATGTCTTGTAGCACCCATATCAATTAAACAGATTATCTCTTTTTTAATCCATAGACCAAGGGTGCATCTACATTGTAGAAATAATGGAGTTTGATACCACTTTAAGTGCTGTGGCTCCATCTTATGGAATCCTGGAATTTGTAGTCTTACAAGGTCTTTGACCTTCTCTGCCAAAAAGTGCTGGTGCCTCACAAAACTACAAATCCCAGGATTATGTAGGATGGAACCATGGCAGTTAAAGTGGTATCAAACTGCGTTATTTCTACAGTGTAGATGCACCCCAAGAGTGGGTAATCTCAGGCCTTAATGCATACAGATCTATGCATACTAATCATGCAGATCCAGTATCATTGTTCTTGTTATGAGCCTTCAAGTTAACTCTTACTGATGGTGATCCTTTCATAGGATTTTCTTAGCAAGATTCTTTCAGAGGTTTGCCATTGCCTTCCTCTGGGACTGAGAGAGTGTGACTTGTCTAAGGTCACTCAATAATTTCCATGGCTCAGCGGGAATTCGAATCCTAGTGTCCCAGAGGTCTAGTCCAACACTTATACCACTACGGCAAACTGGCTGTCAACAGAGCTCAAGCATGAATGGGTGAGCATGACTGATACATATGTTTAGATGAAAATTTAAATCTGTCCTGGATGAGCAGGGTTGGAGCTTTCCAGATGTTGTTGGACTGCAGCTCACATCATCCTTCACCTTTGGCTATGTGGCTAGTGGTGGTTGCAGTCCAACAATATTTGGAGGCTCACACATTCTCCCAGCCCTGCTATAGATAATCATATGTACTCTGGCACATGGGCAGAAGTGCAGCTACTCTTCCTAAATACCATTTTTGCATGGATAGAAAAAGACCCCACAACCATACTAATCCTCAGTCTCTGTTTTTAAGCACCTCAATCTAGATTTCATAAGTAATCTTACAAGTGTAGCAGGCAACAAGACACAATGAGCAATGCATAGAACATGCATCTTCAAATCCAGTGCTCAAAGGCCAGTGGGGTTTATATTCTTCCCTTTGTAAAGAGATTAATCTACATTGTAGAATGTTTTGCCATGAATACCAAGCCAAGCCATTTCCTTCCCAGAACATGCTTTTGGCACCATCCATTGCTTGCTATTTGCTGGAGTTGACTGCATGCCAAACCCTAACATCCTTACATATTTCTAACTTGGGCAAAACTCCAATAGCAATTGATGGAAGTTATGCCCAAACAAACACTTCAGAGTTAGTCCAAAACCCCATGGATCAGACTGTGCAAAGCTAAATTAAAACACACCCCATTGTTTTGTGCTTGAAAATTAGGGCCTTTCAAATGTTGTATTATCTCTGTCTTGATAAGGTATCCATTACTGTCTATTCATATTATATTATCTATTGATCTAATTTATTCACTCTATTCAAACATTTATTGTTTTAAATATTTTTACCTCTTGCCAGCATGGCATAGTGGTTTGAATGTTGGACTATGACTCTGGAGACCAGGGTTCGAATCTCTGCTTGGCCATGAAAACCCACTGGGTGACTTTGGGCAACTCACAAACTCTCAGCCCTCAGAAAACCCTGTGATAACCCTGGCTGTGTAGAAGAGGGGATCACTTGCAGAAATTCTGTTTTCTCCACAAGCATTAAAGGGACAGGAGCCTTGCCTCTTATTTCACCTGGCAATCCCTATTGCTGACATATTGTCAACTGAGGACTTTATCAGACTAACCCACATTAATGTTCTTTCACATGAGATTTTCACACGGGCTATATATCCCATGGCAGGAACAGAACAGGGTCAGGAAAAGTTTTCCCTTTCGGATGATGTTGACCCTGTTCTGTCCTGCTTCTGTGACTGTTCCGGAACAATATAATCACGATTTTTCATCGTGAATAGACCTCTCATTCTGTCGCTATCACGCAATCATGGGTGTGTAAACAGGAGCCTTGTTCCTGTTCCGAAATGACAGCCGTGGAGGGGAGGTCCGTTCCGAGCACTACCTGGTACGATCTGGACATCCAGGTAAGTGGCACCCTTTATTTTACCCTCCCTGTTATGATTGTGTGATTTAAAGTGTGTTTTTGTGCTTGGTGAACTGATTTTCTGTTTGGTGGAATTTTATTTTTTAAATTTACCGCCTGGCCAGTATCACACGATAACGTGATAACGTTTCAGATGGCCGGTCGTAAAAGCAGCCTTATGACAGCTGCATTTACAGCTGGCCAGCGAGGGGAGGGGGAGCCCATTCCTGCCGCGGAATTAAGGTAAGTGTGTGAAACATTTATGTTATCCCATGGCTGGAACGGGAGAAGAGGTGGTGGGGCAGTAATGGAGCATTTTGGCCCCATGTGAAAATCTCCTTAGTAGCATATTTTGTGGCATTTTTATGCCGGCAAAAGAACCCTTCCTATCAGACTTACCTTGAGCAGCATGAAAAGGCAGCCCCAAACATAAACAGAGCAGGAACGGAGCTCTGTTTACTTCTGGGTTTGAGATCTCAGCGATTCTCACAAGAAGACATGAGCATGGTAAATTTTAAAAATTAAACAAAAATACAGACACAAAATGTACACACAAGCACAAAAACACACTTTAAAACTAAAAAGTGAACCAGGGAGGTTCATAAAAAAAGTGTCCCCTGCCTGGTTTTCACGATCTCACCCGGAAGTGTTCTGCCCATTGACGCTGCATTCATGGGAGCACAATGGAACAAGGTTTCAAATGCCAGAAATGCTGGCAACAAAGCACCACAGATCTATTGATGGCTTGGTCATAAAAAGGAACGGCTTTTGGACAATATATAGGTCCCGTCTACACGATTTAAATAATACGTACGGCGTGCGGAAGTTCGCGCTTCGGTACAAACGGCCATTCAGATGCACACGAATGCAAAAGAGGGGGGTGGTTTTCCACCCTGAAATACGCACACGCGGCATTCGGGAGGGAAAGCGGATCGCGAAGAGAAATCCGTACGCCGTTCGGATGGCTGACGGGTCTGTACGGTCCGTTCGCACACATACGAACAGGCAGGGTAATCTGATTGGCTGGACGAGTAGAGGGGGCGGGGCTAGCACGGAGGGGAATTAGGAGCGGCCGCCATGTTGGTTTCCCGGCTAGCGAGCGTCCGGTAAGTCCGTGAATTTATATGTTTATTTATTTTTATTTTATATTGTAAATACGGAAAACCGACTGTCCGCAAACCAGGAACCTTTAAAAAAAAAAACAAAGCGGCGGGAGATTTAAAACTGCCGCTTGGCTTGCTCGCTCCAGCCAGCTTCGGGAAGAGGGAGTCATACGGAGCTTAGGGGGGTTAAAAATCGTATAGCCGGTTCGTATGCATACGAACGACAGGCTGTTCGTATTTTTTGCCCCCCATACGGATTTTTTTATGATCGTATAGCCGCACCCATAATCTCACATGATATACGTGCCCTTTTGCGTTAATTAGGCATCCGTATGACACCATATTTGCTGCATCTGATAAAGTCCTGAGAGAGATGAATAAAATGTTGGGCAGGAGCAACTACAGGAAAACACATCCCCTCGGGTTTGTATGGTTTTGCTAGCAGGCAAAGGATGACGTGCATCATGATTATTTTTTTTAATGGTTTGTTATCATGCAAACCAAGGGGCCAGTCACTCTATAGAACTGTAGCACTATTATTTCATTTTAACTGCCACTGTTCCTTCATATTGAATCCTGGGAGTTGCAATTGAGTGAGGAGTGTTTAGAATTCTCAGCCAGAATGCTCTAGTACCTCATCAAACTACAAAACCCAGGATTCCATAAGATGGAGCCATGACAGTTTAAGTAGAATCCTAGAGATTTAATTGTGTTGTGTGAATGGGTCCCAAATTTTTGAAACATCAGAAACTAAAGAGGATTCCCCCCCCCCCAGGTGCTCAAACCAGACTTTGGAATTTTCATAAAACAAACAGAGAGACCAGAGCAAATATATGGACTGTGCCTTGCATAGGATTTTGGGAGCTCATAGTAACCTCTTTAACCTGGAATCAATGAGGCAGTCATGTCTGGATACTCTTCCACTGCATCCAGAGTGTTTGGAGTCTTCATACAATGGCCTGAAAGCTATTGGTAGTCCCGGTTAGAATGGATGGTATTTATTGATGTCTTGACTTGCCATTTAACAATTGATTCAGTAGGTTTACTTTAGTTCAGACTAACCAATTGGATTCAAGCAACTGTAATGTAGTCACATTGTACATTGTATGCAATATAATGTAACCTTGCCCATGCAAGCACTGATCCATCATATTGTCTATACTGACTGGCAGTCAAGGCCCAGTGTTGTTGTTGGGCTTTTTGCTATTCTTAGAATCATAGGGTTGGAAGAGACTACAAGGGACATCCAGTCCAACCCTCTGCCATGCAGGAATAAACAATCACAACACTCCCAACAGTTGGCCATCCAGCCTCTGTTTAAAAACCTCCAAAGGAGGCTCCACCACACTCTGGACTTTATCAGATGGACAAAATATGGCATCATAACGATGCCACATAATCATATGACATTGCCCTTTCGCAGTTATGCCCTGTCAAAATCCTATAGTTTTTAATTGATGGCTTAAGCAGTCAATAGATCTGCCTGCCGCTTTTGTGCTGGCATTGCCGGCTTGTGAAACCTCAGGCCATTTAACTTTTGTCACTGCAGTGAGAGTGGCCAATCCAACAGAAACACTTCCAGATGAGATTGGGACAACCAGGTAAGTTTTGCTCTTTTTATGAACCTCCCCAGGTTACTTGGGACTTTTAAAATGAGTCTAAGTGCTTAGTGTAACTTTTTATTTATATATTTTGTTTTTATTTTTAAATTTCCCATGCTACAAAGTCTCATGAGATTTCAAGCTAGGAAGTGAACGGGGCTCCATTCACTTCCTCTTTATTGATGGAGAGTCTTTGCCAGGAGAGGAAGGTAAGTGCAGGGGAGTGTTCTTTTGCCGGCATAGAAATGTGTTTTTCTATGCCGGCAAAAGAAAGTCTTAAAAGGGGTCATTTGATAAAGTCCTCCAAGGCAGTGCATTCCACTTCTGAACAGCTCTTACAGTCAGGAAGTTCTTCCTAATGTTTAGGTGGAATCTCTCTTACTGTAGTGTGAGTCCGTTGCTCTGTGTCCTAGTCTCCGGAGCCACAGAAAACAAGCTTGCTCCATCCTCAGTATGACATCCCTTCAAACATTGAAACATGGCTATCATGTTCCCTCTCAGCCTTCTCTTTCCTGACTAAACACGCCCAGCTCCCTAAGCCACTCCTCATAGGGCATAGTGGCTTCCAGACCTCCCACCTTTGGTTGCCCTTCTCTGGACACCTTCCAGCTTGTCAATATCCTTCTTGAATTGTGTCACCAACCCCCACCCTAAGATATCTCTGCACATGGAGGAATTGTGTCTTCCTCATTCCCCAAGCCTTTGTCACCGCTGGTGTAAAACAAGGATCACCATAGTCATTAATGAAGATACAGCACCAGCGTAAAGTCAAAGCAAAGTGACTTACGAATATGCTTCTCTTGTCTCTGTTTGTGTTTTGTCTGGCACTCAGAATGCCACTGGAGCTCAAATAGTATCACAAAACATTCATGTTCAGTCCTGAAACTCAGCCAAAGGGAAATCACATGCAGGCAAACTTTGTACAAAACTCAATCATCTGCCCTAATGGGAATCCAATTAACAGAATGAGAGGACAGTGCGGTGTGGCAGGGAGGGGACAAAAAGAGGAAAAGAATAAAGCCATGGAAATAAGGAAATGCCAAAGGGAGACAAGAAAAAAAAGTCTGTTCATGAATGGAATTTGACCAATGAGACCAGCCAAACCATCTGGAAAACACACATTGGATTTTCTGTGCTATGTTTACAATGAGGCTGGCAAGATACAAAATGTCTTGATAGAATCCTGACTTCCCTAGGTATTGCTTGTTCCGATTCCATTGAAATGCTGCGTGTTTATTTGTGATAGGATTAGAATGATTGCTTCTTCTTTTTTAAAAGGGGGACTTTGAGTTCACGTTCAAGTTGAGCAGCTTTCAAATGACAGGATGATGCTCAAGGATGCTCCCAGTAAAGCTATGCCTATGGAAGCATGCTGAACAGACACTTTGAAAACTTGGGTTATTGAGCAGGTAGTGCACAAGACCTTCTTACCACAAAACAATGTGTGTCTTCTCACAGTTATAGCTGACAATAAATGCTCCTTCTACATCAGGGTTGGACAGGTTCCAAGGGCTTGTTACTCAAATTGCTTGTGGAAATCCCATGCAATATTGAGTCTCTATTAGTTTTGGGGAAATTAGCAGCAACTCGACTTTAGCAATGTGATAGGGGACAACAAGGATATCTTTACACCTGTTTTTACTCCTACCAACTCTAAACTGACATACACACAAATACAAGATGGAAAGTTAACAATGGTTTTTATTAAGGATTTAAAAATAACACCAATCACTCATACATACATACAATAAAGCATTCACACAAGCCCACTAGGAATGGAAGAAGAGGAGTTGACAGAGGAATAAATGGGGAGCTTTTCTGGGGTGATACGACACCTGTCAGGTAGTCCAAAGTCATAGAGCAGTGTGGATAGATGAAGCAGAAATGGCTACACCGAGAGACAGAGTATCCCCAGGAAATGAACTGGTGCATCTGGCTGGCACAGATGGACATGGGGTCCTCAGGAATGGGGTCTGTGCATGCTCAGGCAGGGCTTGGGGCCATTAATTATACCCCAAAATGTGCTCTCAGATGATGGGATTTCATGTGTTGGATTCCAGGAAGCTCCAGAGACTGAACAATGGGTTTCCAAAGATGTTAATGTGTTGCAACTATGCTAAATGTTCTGGTGATTAAATTTACAAAGCATGAGCTGCCTTCTTGATGTCTGAGTCTGGGGACTAAGGGAAGGGTGATACCTCCAGACAAAGGAATACTCCACACACCGAAGGTGGGATCAATTCCCTGCCACCAAGGTGTGCACAGGCAATGTCCTTAGGTCTAGCTTGACCTCCTTGTGTTTCCTTCAGTGTGGAATTTGTCAATAGTCCTCTCGTTGGGCGATTCATGGCTTAGTACTTGCCTTTGGGATCCTTCCAGTGAGTCCTGGGTTTTACCGTCCACCCACGTTGACTTATATTAATAAGTCAACTTCCTCCTTCCCTCCCAGTCGTCATAGTGTCAGGGATCACCCTCCACCCTGCTATATATCCACCTTCTGGCTAGAAGCAAGTAGGCTACATTAAATGTTCCTTACCCCGTCTCTCTATTTCCCCAACAATCCCTTCAATTTCTCTTGGATTGGGCTCTGCCCATCTAGCTATGATTGCCTTAATGTCCAAACAAAAGTACTGTATATGTTCAGGTGTGTACATGTTTGAATGGTAAGCTGTGCACAACTGTAGTTGAGATTTAATGCATAACACTTCATGGCATCACCACAGGCCATCCCTAGGTCTCAGGTTTCGGCCTGGAAACCTCATGACCAGGAGTAATCCTTGGACGAGCAACCCTGGACTTGAAGGAACCTCATGTTTTCTCCTTGTGTCTCCACCCTCAAGATTATTAGCATTGGCCTTCCCTGAGAAATAATTTCATATATGAAGGGCATGTCCAAATGAGAAGCTATAATATGGATTACTGTACATTAATGAAAATTCACAGCAGCGTTCATTTGTCTCCACGGTTGTTTGGCAAAATCGTTGGTAAGCGAAGCTATCCATGTTTGAAGTTCACATGCAACCATGCCTGTAAATCAAGATGGTGGTTGCGAGTGAATTACTTATATTATTATTCTCTACAAGTTGTTGCTGCTGCACATTTTTTAAACTGTAAATCAAAGGTGCACAAGTGCAACTTCTGCTTAAAAAAGCTGTTTGGTTGCCTCAGTGCAGCAAAAAAAAGCACAAATCTAGAACACAAAACTACATAGTGGTGCTTCCGGACACTTCATTGCTGGCAAGCCCCCTTCTCCCCACACACATCTGACCAATCAGCTTTCCACTTCTGCCCTCATTGAGAATGTGCTGTGATGTGAATCCAAATGAGCAGGAATGTGCACTTCCTCACATTATTCAAAAAACCTCAGGAAAAGTTGTGAACGCTTTACCCGCACAGTAAATGAAGTTTTTGACCCCTCCTTCCAAAACCGTGACTCTCAGTTGGATCTCATTGGAACAAAAGGTATTCTCTGCTAATTCTATTAGGATTATTTTCACCATCTATAGACAACCCCCCAAAATTGTTTTTTGGGAAAGTATGCTGTTTTCCAGTGCTCTGCACTAGAGCCAAAGGGGTTGATGGGGTGTTTTCTTCTTTCTTCTCTCCTCCCCTTCTATTGCCTTCCATCTCTCTGACTGCTCCATCCATCCTACCCTTATTTTTTACTTGCTGGTTGTTTCCTTTTTTTGGGTTGGAGCAATTTATTTTTCTTCAGTGAAGGAAAAGAGACGGCAGCAAGATAATGACATGAAAACTGCTCAAGTGCTATTTATATAGGTCTTTATCTCCCTTGATCAGTTCACACAGGGAGAACTTGAAGCCTGATATTCTAGCTCTTTCTTTCCCTCCACCCTTTTGCTTGCCCAATGTTGAAGGCACAAGGAGGGCTTTTGATTTCAAGTGTCTGTTCCGCATATCTAATTATTTCTCTATGATATTCATCTTGAGGTTTTGAGAGGAAGGTTAAAATTGCAACCTTGTTTTATGGATGTTTTTATAGTTAACTCTGTTCCTTCACTCTTTGATAGACCTTTCCCTGAGCTGCTATTTCTGAACAGCTCCACTATAATATTGGCAAAGAGGCCAAGCTGTTATTTTTTTCCCCTCCCTCCTCCTTTTTCTGAACTTGCTGCCAGAGAACTCTAGAATTTCTACCTTTCTCCCCCTCCATTTTCGTTCCTTTTGAAATATGATACAAAGGAATCCATGCTTACTAAAGAAAGGATTGGGAGCATGGCCATTGGGTAGGATTACATCCAGGTCTAGTTCGGGTCAGCATGGCCATCACTTAGTAAAGATCTAAAAGCCACTTTGGACACGTATTTACCATGTTGAAATCCATAGGTGGGTTTGAAGGTATGTCCTCCCCATCAAGAAAAATCAAGACTGCCCAGTAAATGCATGGCCGAGTCTGCCCTATGTAATTACCATGTTTCCATGGCTAAATGAAGTTTGATGTCTGGAGAAATAGTTTGTAGCAGGCCAAGGGGATTATGGAGTCTTCATTCCATGTGCCTTGCCAGTAGTCCAGATCATTCCAAGACATTTGTTTTTCTGTTTACATAAAAGACTTTCTAAAAATCCCTGTCTCCCCATCTAATATGAAGTTTGAGGCAATTTACATAAATCAAAAGAAACAATGCAAGCTAAGAAAGAAAACATAGCTGGAATCCTGCATCGGAAGACATACGTCCAGTGTCCAGCTATGTCTCCGTAGCTAGCTCTCCCTGTGCTAACCCCACAAACCCACCTTTTAAGCCCTCCAACATGACCATTTACCTCTTATTGAGGACCAGAGGTGAGCTGTGGATATGCATCCAGCTATTTTCCTGTGACAGGAGGGTTGGTTAGGAAGACCCTGCAGATGATGTCCTCTCAGTGCATCCGGATGCAGGAAAATATCTGGATGCATCTCTACTGATTCTTTGCTCTCCAGTGATGAAGAAAGGTCTGTGTTGGTGGATCTTAAAAAGGTTGATTTGGGGAGGGATTTTGGTTGTTGCCTGATTGGTAAAGAATTTTGCCCTCTGCAATGACCCCCCAAAAAGATGGGGGGGGGGAAGAGTTACAATACTGTAAACTGGACATATGGTATTGCAACTCACTAACAGGATGCTGGCCATCATTGTTTTTGAAAAATGATGATAACAGCAGAGCTGTTAGTGCATATCTGTTCACATTATCTCAAAAGTAAGTTCTGTTGAGTTGAATTGAACTACCTTCCAGGGTTACAGTCTTCAGTCAGCATTCACCCACAATTAAACCCCACCAATGGCTTTAATAAATAAAACTGGTTTTACCTGGCATATCAAAATGAATAAATAAATAAATAGAAATAAATTTCAAAGCAAGTGGTACTAGATTTGGGAGGGGATGTTTTGTAGTCAGGGAGCCATGAAGGAAAAAAATAATCCTGATTGTGGCAACTGTCCACCAAATCTCCAAAGGGGGAATCACTGGAGCACAGACTCAGTAAGTCATGGTTAGGCCATCCTGTAAAGCCAGCATTCTACAGTGGTTTGAGTGTTGGACTAGGACTCTGGAAGACCTGGGTTCAAATCCCCACTCGGCCATGGAAACCCACTGAGCATCCATGGGCAAGTCATACTCTGTTAACCCTCTATGTGGTGTATATAGAGTACACTTTTTGGGGGGGAGTGGGGGGTACCCCACTAATTTCTTTGAAAATAGATGAATGGCTTTCCACCAAATTGGGAAGGTATGTTTGGGATGGTCACAGTTATAGTATAGGTCACTCAGTGTTCATAAGTGTTCATTACCCTACATGTTTCTTTTAAAAAGGGCTGAACAGATTCTCACCAATTTGGAGGCTTATGTTTGTGATGATCTGGCTTAAAATTTAAGTTAAGTTTAAGATTTAGAGGGCGTGTTTGGGTCGATATAACTTAAAATATGTGGCATATGTGAAATCCACTTTAGAGTACCCTTGGTGGAGCATCCCAGTAATTAACCCAAACAAAGCTGGGCAGTTTTGCTAGTCAATAATAAGAACAAAATAATGCATTACCCCCCCCCCAAACTAATTGAAGCCTAGGCCTAACTGATAATGTTAACTATCAGGAAAAAGACCTAACACGGAGAGCCTGCCTAATCTGAGTGGTGGTGGTGATTGTTTCACATGCTTGGCACCAGAACAGAGAAGGCCCCGTGCAACCAAAAAAACTGAGATATGGTAAGCATAGGATTCTGGCGTTAGATGAGTCTCCAGGTAAAGCAGGCTAATAACAGAGGGTCACTTGAGCTGGGTTTGATTTGGCCAGAAGGAAAATCTTCAGGGAACAACACCATGCTTCAACACCCCCTAAATAACTCTAGTAAAGGCGCCTGTGTACACCTGAGCCCTTCAGCAGGCATTGTCCACACATTTTCAATCTTTTCTCCACAAGTGTAGAGCAGCTGAAGTCCTCCAGATCCAGATAACATGTGGTGTGGGATATGTGTGCAGAATAATACACAGCCTGAATATCACTTAGCATGAGGGTCTTTTGATTTACTGAGTGGCTTTGTCTGCTGCCCATAGCTACTTCTCCCTGTGTTAATATTATCTTTACAGTCCTAAGAAGAGATTAGCTGTTCTGACCCTCGAGCGGATCATTAGAAAGATAGATCTTCTTAACAGCTATTATGCTGATTTGAAAAGAAGAAGAAGAAGAAGAAAGTCTGTTTTCTATTTTATGTTAACATTAGGATTATTTTCAGTGTACAAACACTCTTGATGCCTGGAAGAGTATTAAGAGTGAAAGAAGCCAGACAGGGTTGGGAGGTGGAGGGAACCAACACAATTAGAAACAGACATGTTGGAGAAGAGATATTGGGAAATAATTGTTCAAGATGCTTTATTCCTGTAATGATTTTGTTCTCTTTTCTTACCTCTATTTATTCTGAAGTCTGCTTTGGGTGTGCTGTATCTGTAAGACATATCACATCAATAGGTATTTACTGTTTTTTTATGACACAGTGGCTTTATTCTGGTTGAGTCTCAAATACTTTAAATGTTACATTTCTGTCTATTCTTGATATTTTTTTAGATGGGTGTGTATGTGTTTATTACACCGCAGTTTGTCATTAGATAGTTGTTATTTGCCTTCAAGATGACTCCTACTTCTGGTGACCTTATCATAGGGTTTGCATGGCAAAATTTCTTGCCGTGGCCTTCCACTGATTCAGAAACAGTGAGGCTTGCTCAACCTCACCCAGTAGATTTCCATGGTTTAATGGGGAGTCAAACCCTGGTCTACCATAGTCCTAATACAACACTCAAACCACTATACCAAGCTAGCTCCACAGGTTTGCCTGGAAAAGCTGGGAGGCCTACAAGCAGAAGATGATATCATCTGGAGCAGTGTTTTTCAACCAGGGTTCCCTGGAACCCTAGGGTTCCCCAAGAGGTTGCTAAGGGTTCCTCAAGAGATTGTGATTGTGCGAGGAAAGCAATAGCAGTATATAGAATAATGTTTATGCAGGGGTTCCTTGAGACCTGAAAATTATTTTGAGGGTTCCTCCAGGATGAAAAAGTTGAGAAAGGATGATCTGGAGTCTCAAGAAAAGTCTGGGAATCCAACAGGGAGAAATTCTTGTCTGAGATTACTCCGATTAATTTGTTCTTCTTGTGTGCCTTCAAGTTGTTTCTGACCTATGGCAACTAAGGGCTTGTCTAAATGAGGCAATAAAATGTGGATTGATTGGCACTCAGTAACAATTCGTAGCAGCTTTCATTTGCCTCCAAATTTTTCTTTCAAGATTGCGGGCATGCCTGGGAATAAAGATGGAACTCTGGGCCTTTTATTTGTAGATATGAATCATAGAATCATAGAATTGCAGAGTTGGAAGAGACCACGAGGGCCATCCAGTCCAACCCCCTGCCACGCAGGAAATCTTGATCAAAGGTTGGATTGCCATCTGTCAGGGATGCTTTGATCAAGATTTCCTGCGTGGCAGGGGGGTTGGACTGGATGGCCCTCGTGGTCTCTTCCAACTCTGCAATTCTATGTATAATATGTATATTATATGTATAATATGTATAATATGGGGTATAATATGGGGTAAAACAAATGTATGTATAATATGGGGTAAAACAAATCATAAAACAATAATATGGGGTAAAACAAATCTCTCTCTCTCTCCCTCCCTCTCTCTTTCTTTCATAAACCCCCATAATCCAACAGTGAGAAGTAGTACAATGCAAGATGGACTGCCTGGTCTGATATCTCAAATCTGTAAATTGCTTTGGACATTTGCTTGAAGGATAGGATAGAAATATCTATACAGTTGTCCCTTCACATTCACGGGGGTTAGGTTCCACAGACCCCCGCGAATGTCAAAAAACCGTGAATATTGATTGCCCCCCTTCCCCCGCCAAAGCAACCATGGGGCCTCCGGAGGCCCCATAGTCACTTTTCCCGGACTCCCCACTCCCTCCCAAGGCCTTCACAGGGCCTCCGGAGGCCCTCCCAAGGCTCCGTGAAGGCCTCCCTGGGCCTCCCCCCTCACTCCCTGGGGCCTTCCTGGAGCCTTCCAATGCTCCATGAAGGCCTCCACGGCCCTTCCCCCTCCCTCCCAGGGCCTTCACGGGGCCTCCGGGGGGTCTCCGAAGGCCCCGTGGAGGCCTCCCCGGCCCTTCCCGCTCCCTTCCAGGGTTTTCACAGGGCCTCTGGAGGCCCCATGTCGCGGTTTTGGGGGGGGCCCGGGGGGCCCTCCAAAAACCGCAAATAATCAAAACCACGAATGCTGAGTTCGTGAATGTGGAGGGGCAACTGTAATAAACTAATGTGATGATGTAATAATAGAGCCTAGTTCAGCTGTTAGCAAATATCTTGGCTCCAGCTGGCTTTTGGTATCTAGGTTTAGAGAGGTACGAGCACCTAGAGCATTACGTTTTGCAGATTTAACCTGTTGCTATCTTATCCCCCAAGGATTTGGGTTGTTTTTGGGACAGCAAATCACATTATGTTATGTTTCTTTGTGGCTTGATGAGAAAGCAAAGAACCCTCACGATAGCCCATATTTAGGAGATTATCAGACGCGGGGGAACGCGCCAAGAAATCACGTTCCCAACTGCGTCAGAAGATTGCTACAAGAACAGAAAGGGTGACCTTACCTGACACCTGTGCCCTTCTGCCATTCCAGGGGTGTAGTGCTGCTGTGGATGAGGCTTCCCTTTTGCATTGATAGGGACAAGCAGCTAATAGGGATGCCTTACTGACACTCGCACTATGCCCCTGGGATGCTGGATGACGATGTCATTTTCTGGTAAGGTCATCCCTTCCTGTTCTTGTAATGATCTTTTTACACAGTTTTTGCCATGTCTGATAATCTCCTTAGATAGCTGCCATTGGTCTGTCTCATTTAATATAGTTTACACTGACTGGCAGCAGCTTTTCAGGAATCTTTCCCAGCCCTGTCTGGAGATTTTGGAGACTGAGTTTGGAATGTTCTGTATGCAAAGCATGTGCCCAACCTCATGAGCTTATCAAGAAAGTCATGGCATTTTTCTCTGCTTCTCGCATTTTCTTGTTTGTTGCAAGAGCAAGTTTGGCCTTTGACTAAATGGTACCCCATGGGCAAGGGAGCATCCTCCAAAGTATTAAATTGTTGTATTTATACAACAGTTTTCACAACTTTGGTGCATATTTTGCATTCATGATCTACCCCTGCTCCATCAGAGGATAGACTTCCGCAGCAGGATCTGTTAAGTCTTTATTCTTTCACATTGTACAAAGTGTTTTGTGCTATTTATTATTGCTGTTGAGTAGAAAGCTCATGAGGAGGCCTAAATGCCCTAAAAGGCACCAGATACTGTCTGATCTTGAAAGCTAAGCAGGGTCAGCCCTGATTAGTACTTGGATGGGAGACCACCAATGAATCCCAGGTGCTGCAGGCTATGTTTCAGAGGATGGAACTGGCAAAACCACTTCTGAGTATTCCTTGCCTAACAAAACCCTATGGAGTTAATGAGGTTGCCATATTTCGGCAGGCAACTTAAAGGTGCATGCATACACACAGAAAGCTAAACCATCAATGGGTAACTTTCATGGAGCCCAGGAGCTGCTTTTGAGTTTGACCAACTTTTTGAACAGTCAGTGTGGAACAGCTGTTTGGGAGTTGGACTAAGACTTTGGAAGACCAGGGTTCAAATCTCCACTCGGCCATGGAAGCCTACGGGGTGACCTTGGGCAAGTCACACTCTCTTGCCTCAGAAGAAGGCAATGGCAAACCTCCCCTGAACAAATCTTGCTAAGTAAACCCAAAAATAAGTTCACCTTAGTGTTGCCATAAGTTGGCAATGACTAATGTACACAGCAACAATAACAAATCTTTGAGAGTAACCATTAATTAGGGTTTTTTCTGAAAAGGTTGTAAAGTTTAAAATACAAAATAAATTAACTACAGGTATGTAAAATAGTTTTTAAAATAGCTGAAATTAATTAAAATTAATTATCGGTTAAATATTTTTGAATTCATTAACCCTTCTTATTAACAAATAAAATCCCTTGTTCATATTTGGCTGATTATTGTTACATTTATATTTATTTATGTACAAATGAACTTTAAAAGTACTCAAATTGACATTAATATGAGATTAACTATGGTACTTACTATTTATGTTGAAGTAAAAGGACCTAAACTGACTAAACTGTGATATTGACTATCCTTTCATTGACGATAATGCATTTACTTCTTTTCCCCACCAATTACAGTTCATTTATTGGTTTGCTGGTGAAATTTGACAGGAAATCATGATGCCAATTTTTAAATAAATACAATATGAGGGGAGGTACTAGGGCTGCTAAAAAGAGGGGCTTAAAAGTGTACTTTGCCCACCCCTATATCAGACTTTTACAGGAGTGGGGAACTAGGGTCTCTTTCATACTACACAATTATAGCACTTGGATACCACTTTAATTACACTGTCTCCATCTTATGGAATCCTGGGGTTTGTAGTTTCATGGAATCATAAAATCTGAGAGGTGGAAAGGCCATCAAATCCAACTTCCTGCCATGGAGGAATACACAGCTAAAGCACTCCTAAAAGATGCCCATACAGCCTCTGCTTAAAGATCTCCAAAGATGGCAAGTCCACCACCCTCGGAGGCAGACTATGTGACTGTTGGAAAGTTCCTACAGTAAAAAAGTTCTTCCTTATGTTTAGGTGGAATCCTTTTACTTGTAATTTGAATCCATTGGTTTGTGTTCTAGTCTCTGAGGCACAAGGTATTTACAATTCTTTGCCAGAGAAATCTAGTTCCTCATCAAACTACAAATCCCAGGTTTCCATAGGATGTACCCAGGACAGTATAAAATTGGTACAGTAGGACCCCTATATCCACAGGGATTGATTCAGGGGGCATGGATACCAAAAACTGTGGATAATAGCGAACGCCATTGCAAATAATGGGACTTCAAGTTTGAAATACCATAGAGTTGCCTTGGAGGACCTAGAAAATGGCTAGAGAGGACACATTTTCTAGAAAGAGACTATGGTAGGTGCACTGTTTTGTGTCCTGTGGATAATTGAATCAGTGGATAATGAATCTGTAGATATGGGGGTCCTACTGTATAAAAGTGTTGTTATTAAGATCCTGGTACCTGCCTGCCCCTTGATGTCACAAGCCAACTTATTCTGGCTACAATTTTCATCATTGCCGTCCTGGTCTTCAAGATGCAAGCTAACCTCTGCTTTGACGGGAGAAGTTTTGTGCCATCAGCATGGGCTCATAAAACTAGTTTTGTGTCATCAGCATGGGCTCATAAAAAAACTAGGGCTTGTCTATATGAGGCAATAAAATGTGGATTGGTTTGCACCAATGCCAATTCACAGCAGCTTTCATTTGTCTCTGTGTTCCCCCCACCCCCAAGATCGCAGGCATACAAAGCCATAGGCATTTGTTGTTCAAACAGGCAAATCAAGCCTGTGAATCAAGATGGGGGGCGTGAGTGAATTACTCATGTTTTTATTGTCACCAGTTGCTACTGTGGAACAGCAGGTTAAAAAAAAAAGAAGCAAATCCAAGGTGCAGAAGTGCGATTTTCCACTTAAATAAACAGAAAAAGAGAAGAAGAAAGTCTGTTTCATCACCTCAGCTGATGATTGCTATGGCAAAAAATCCAACATGGCGGTTCCAGGCACTTGTCTTGCCAGCAAGCTCTGCCCTCTGCACATGTCCAACCAACCAGCTTTCCACTTTCACTCTTATCGGGATGCTCAGTAAAGCAAATCGGTTGTCCCAACGAACAGGAATGCGCATTTCCTTAGGAGTTTAAAAAAAAAACAATGGGAAAAGCCACAAAAGCTTTTCCCACAGAGTATTTGGAGTTTTTGCCCCCTTTCCTTCTGAATATGGCACAATGATGCGGGATCTCATTGTGACAAAAGGTATTCTCCTTGAATTCTGTGAGGAGTATTTTCACCGTATAGACAAGCCCCTAGTGTGCACATTTTGAAATGTCTCAGAGACAGACACAAAGTTTTGTCTTTCTGCTGCATGTGTGCATGTGCATATGTGTGTGTGTGTGTGGTGTGTGCCTGTTAACTAGCTAAAGAATAATACCTCAGCTGCCAGTCGGAATTGGCTGCTCATGTAACAGGAAGGGTTTGTCAACTCTTCCCCTGCTTTTCATTAGAGCTGTGGAGGTTTACGCAAGGCAGTTCTCAAGGGAGGGGAGTGCAAGGTCTTTGAAGTCCTTTGTGGTGGCTGTCTAATCTGGGGGAAGAGGATTACTTTCTTTCTGCCAGGAGCACATGACAGTTTGGTAATTAATGAGCATCATAAAATTCTCTTTTACCATTAGATACCCATTAGAAAACCTGGGACGGTTGTCATCTCAGACAAAACCATGCAGATTCTCAATTTATCCCGACATCAAAGGGAATCTCCTACTGTCTTATCCTGAATGCTCTAATTGTGTTTGCATTTGGCGTGGTTGGTGCTGAATGTGTCTGAGACAAGACTCAGTGTAAGGCGCAGGTCCCTCTGATTCGCTACACAGCCTGAGCCCTTGCAGATCTGGAAGGAGAAGGCCTGAGGGGGGGGGAACCCACACACCACAGCACCCTAAATTTGGGGAGAGCATCTGCACTGCTTTACTCTGGTTCGCTCTGTAACCCATTGCACTCTTTTACTAGGGCATTTTTTATTTTCTGACCGAGAGCATGGCAATCAATTTTGCACCCTGTTCTGTGTTGTGAAAGAAAGAAAGCATTATATCTACTTTCCCTTTATTGGTATTGTATTACAGACAACTTCTGTTCTGGATTTCAGTTTATTTTTTTCAGTTCCAAGAGCCTCTTTGGTCAACTTGGCTACGTTATTTTGAACGAACAGTGCTGCTTCCTTCTTTCTAGGATTGTGTGTGTGTGTCTACCTTGATCCTGCTGAGATGGTTGAAAAGTCTTAATCTAAAGGCTTTCTTTATGGGGGTTGAGGAAAAGATGTTGTCTCTTTCTGGAAAAGAAACAGCAAACTCTTCTCTGCAACCAAAGCGAGTCTCTCTTAGAAGCAAGAAGAATTGACAGGCCATCTATTTTGCACTTCCTATATGTAAAATCTGGGATGGTTCTTGGCAGCGGGGTGCATGCGTGAGGTCACATATTCATCCTAGGCTTTCAATCTCTACTGAATTCAGAGTAGAAAGTCAAGGCAATTTATAAGAGGATGGTTCCTACAAGCTCTGTTGTAATAATAAAAAAAATGGCTTCAAAGCAGGGGCTGTTTTCACTCCTAAAAAGTGAGAGATAAGTCACAATAAGAGTGGTTTTGAGGAACTTTGTCTATATCGTGTACAGTGTCAGACGGAGATGCTAATTGAAATGGGACTCCAGCTTGATGTTGTGTAATGAGGTTGTTAATGCTCAAGCATTATTTGTGTTTAGGTAGCATGCACAGAATCACAGACAGTGGACTTTATCACACTATACTATTATAGTGCTATTATTCCACTTTTAACTGCTCTGGCGCCACCTGGGGAATTCTGGGGTTTGCAGTTTAGTGAGGCCTAAGAGCTCTCTGGCTGAAAGTTCTAAATTCCCACGCCCTAAACTGCAAATCCCAGGATTCCACAGGCAGCAGGCAGGGCAGCTAAAGTGGAATAATAGCACTATAATAATGTAGTGTGATATTATCCTAACCAGAGGTGAGATCAGTAACATCCCAGTTTATTCTCCAGTGACTCAATGACTCAATGCAACAGGCAACCTGACTGTGGGCAAAAGTATGCCCATTCCTTGCTACTGAAGAATCCAGGGAGGTTCAAGTATGGCCAAAGCAAATCTTCTGTTACTGAGCCAAATTTCTCTCCCCAACACTATGAGGGTTTGAGCCACAGCAGTTCTTGAGCTGGTGATTAAAGGAGACATCAAGTTGATATCTGGTCTATGTGCCACACTCCAGTTCTGGCTAAGGAAGGAAACTGCAGGGGTATAAGCCCACTTCTAGCCAGGAAAAGTCTCTTACCTCATGGCTGGTGGTCTAAGCTGAGCAGCTTACAGTCCTAGGCCTATCTTGACTCAAATGGTTCACTTGGTGGCCTCCCAGTGAATCCACCCTACATAGAAAGTGGGCAGATAATCTTTATCAGCAAGTGTATCTGAACAGTCATCAACGGCAGTCCAACATATAGTACATCATAGTAGTCCAGTCTTGAGAGTATCCAAGAAGACAGTAGGTAGGCCCATGGTTATTTTTCACATGCATATCTAGTCTGTAGTCTATAATGGGTCAAAGTATTGCATTTTAAGCTTGAAACAGCTGTAAGAACCCAATACTAATCAGGATAGAAACAGTACTTGACAATGGAGCAAGTGGACTGTAGTCAGTTAAAAGTCCTAAAACAAAATAGCTTGTTTTTAATGGACCTATGAAAACCCAGTCTTTCCTTACAAGTCTGACCTTTGTAAAGGCCAAGGTTTGCCATTTTAGGAGCTTTTGTAGACTACGCTTCTCCAAATGCTAAACTGGATTGAGCAACAGTAAACATAGGAATTTGTAGAATCTTTTACTTCAGTCTGGCATAAAATACAGGGATACCAACAACGTGGGTTGTGAGGATAGCGAGGGCAATTGCAGAATCTTCCCATTAAACCTCCTTCCCATTTCACTAAGGAGTTCAACATGGCTGTCCTTAGATAGACTGGGTGTGAGGTGGCAGAATGAGAACAAAGATGACATTTCACCAACCATAGTCCCAGCAATGGACAATGACAACTTTTGACAAGCTTGGTATCAGTTTTCCAATATTAAGGTTGTCTACTGATACTCTTTTGCAGGTGTCCCCAATGATGGAGGAGAGGTGGATAGTAGGACCATCCCAAGACATTTTTCCTATCAGAGGTGAACCACAAGATGGTGCCTGCTCTGTTCTATTTACAGAAGCCAGCAGAATTGACAGATGAATTTTAGTTCAGCACTGGCAATGGGACAGCTTCCTCCCTTGAATCTGACAGCAGTAGGCAAGTATGGGGTGTTGGGTGGGCCACAAGATGGTGATGGATCTCTCCATAGACCAATTGGCTCACTCCACCACTTCACCAAAACTTTTTTGCTGCTCAGTAGGAGATACTGAGCACCAGCCCTTGGCCTGTTTAGAATTTTTCATTGCTTTGTGGGAGAAATGGTATGTTGTGGGCAAACAAAAAGTTGGAAGGCTGTTGCAGTGAGAACCAGTTGTTGCTGTTGAACAGCAAATGTGCTCATAGAAAGGGGTTGGGAACTGGCAAAGCTGTTTGGGTCAGACAGGAAACAGGAATGAAAGCAACCCATCACCTCCCTGGTTTGAAGGATGGGTCATTTTCACTCATGCATGGGTGTCCCTTGATTTCTCAATACTCAGTAGATTACAGTTGAATGTGTGAATGAAAGACAATCTTTATCTGTGGTGTTTGGCTCTGCCATGACTCCATTTCCATGTGTTGGCCACCACATGATGCTGCTGCCATCAAGTGTCAGATGTGCCTTTGTGTGGAACTAATCCTATGTGTCATCTCAGGATGTCATCAAAGCAGTTCTTACAGTTCAACACTTAGATAATTGCTTTTATAAGTAATTAGGTACAGTTATCTGCTGTCAATGTGGAGATGTTGCAATCAGTAGTTATTATTATTTATTATTGATTACATTTGTATGCTGCCTTTCTCCCAAGATGGGACCCAAGGCAGCTTCCATAAAACAACAGACTGAAAATATAATATATACAATTAAAATATTATAAAATCAAATTAAAACATATACAATCTAAAAGATACAAGATAAAACAAGCCCTGTTGCTTATACATTAAAAGTCTGCTTGAAAAGAAAAGTCTTTTCCTGCTGATGAAAATAAATCATGGAGGGGGCCAGCCTAGCCTCCCATGGAAGTGTGTTCCAGAGGGTGGGAGCAGCCAGAGAGAAGGCTCTCTCTCTCTCTCTCTCTCTCTCTCTCTCTCTCTCTCTCTCTCTCTCTCTCTCGTCCTTGGAGTTGCAGATAGTTGCAGATATAAGTACCCTAAAGGCACCAGATCCTGTCTGATCTTGGAATCTAAGCAGGGTCAGCCATGGCTAGTATTTGGATAGGAGACCACCAACAAATACTAGGTGGTATAGGCCATGTTTCATGAAGGAACTGGCAAAACTACCTCTGAATATTCCTTGCCTAAGAAAACCCTATGAAATTCATGGGGTTGCCATAAGTTGGCAGACGACTTGAACAAGTGGGTGTGTGCGCACACACACACATTTCCAAAGCAGTTAATTACTATATTTTCAAAGCAATTCTTTACTTTATATCTTGAAAGTAAACATAATAGTTAAGTTTACTTAACTTTTTAAAAAAATGAATACTACAAGCCACTGGCTAGTGGTCTGAAACACATTCTTGTCCTGTCCACCTTATTATCACTTAAACACCCACAACAAAGCATGAAGCAACACTATGAGCCAGCACTTCAGCCACTGGGTATTCCTCCTCCACCCTTTAGCAAGGCTGCACCCCTGAAACTATGGACTTTATCAGACTAGCCCCTTAAAAAGTTATTTTGCTGGCATAAAAAAAAAATTATACCAGCAAAAGAACATTCCCTACACTTACCTTCCTCTGCTGGCAAAGGCAGCTCCAGCAATAAGGAGGAAGTGAACGGAGCCCCGTTCACATCTCGTTCGAAATCTCATGAGACTTCGCTAAACAGGAAATTTAAAAATAAAAGCAAAAATAAAGTATTAAAAAAGTTTTTAAAAGCACACAGACACACTTTAAAAGTCCCAACTATCCCAGGAAAGGACATAAAAAGAGCGAAACTTACCTGGATGTCCCAATCCCACCTGAAAGTGTTCACACTGGACAGGCCTCTCTCGCTGCAGTGATGAGAGTTAAATGGCCTGAGGTTTCACACACCAGAAATGCCAGCACAAAAGCGGCAGGGGGAATCAATTGACGGCTTAAGCCGTCAATTAAAAACTACAAGTTTGGGGCTGATTTTAACAGTGAAAGGGTGACGTCATCTGATCTGCCTACCCTTTCACAGTTATGTGGCATCGGTATGATGCCTTATTTTGTGTGTCTGATAAAGTCCTAGGACTACAACTAAAAGTTACAGCAGCATGGATAAAGAAGCAATATTATCCTTCATTAAGGTAGTTTCATAATGTGGCTTGGTTATATTAATTTTTATTTATTTATTTATTTATTTATTTATACCCCGCTCTTCAGCCACAAGGCTATCAGAGCGGCTTACAAATTGTTTTTAAGCAACAGCTATTTACACATCTACACTGCGTTAAACAGTTTCCAATGTGTGTTAGCTAATTTTTATTATATTTTATTTATTATATCATTATTTATTTATTATATCATTATTATTTATTATATCATTATTTATTATATCATTATCAATAAATAATGATATTATTATTTATTATATCATTATTTATTTATTATATCATTATTATATTTTAAAAAAATACTGCACCCCAATTAAAAGATCATAATATAAAAAAACCTTAATATAACTCAGCCACATTATGAAACTACCTTAATGAGGGATAACATTGCTTCTTTATTATACGGTGAACTCGCCATGGGTCAGCGTAAGAGGGGTGCTCCAAAAAAGCAATACAAGGACTCCCTGAAGCAACATCTCAGTCTCGGCCAAATTGATCACCGACAATGGTCTGCCATGGCCTCATCTTGAGAGGCATGGAGACACACTATCCACAATGCTGCAGCCTTATTTGAGAACTCCAAACAAGTCTTGAAGAGAAACGACAACGCAGAAAGAATCACAACCCGGGAACATCACCCAAGGAAACCTTCTGCTGTGCTTTCTGCAACCGGACTTGTTTATCTCAGATTGGTCTTTTTAGTCATCAGCGCGCTTGAAGGAAAACGTGGGGATGAGTCCTTCCTGAATCTTCGTTTACGAAGAAAAGCCAGAGAGAGTGATTTTAATGACATTTTAAAAACTGTTTTAAATTAACATTTTGTTAAAAAGAAACTTTGGTATTATCCATGGTTTTAACTGCATTTTGTTTTAACTCATATCTGTAAGCCACTTTACGTTCCATATTGGGAGAAAGGCAGCATATTCATCAATCAATCAATCAATCAATCAAATAAATAAGTAAATAAATAATAAATCAATCAATGAATTTGTTCTTGATTAGGAGTAGCTTGGTATTACAGTTGTCCCTCCATATTCACGGATTTGGCATTCACGGATTTTAGTATTCACGGCTTGAAAATATTCTTAAAAAATAATAATCCAGAAAGCAAACCTTGATTTTGCCATCTTATATAAGGGACACCATTTTGCTATGCCATTGCATATAATGAGATTTGAGTATTCACGGATTTGGGTATTCACGGGGGGGGGGGGGGTCCTGGAACCAAACCCCAGCGAATGTGAAGGGACAATTGTAGTGGCAACCAATAGCTTCCCAGCCTTGTCTTCTTTACCTGGCTCTTTTGCATTTAAATATACATGCACACACCAGAGAGGGATTTTTCTTGGCAAAAATGGAATAAAATTAAACATTTAACACTTGCCCTGTGTTGAAAAATTGCTTTCCTTGTAGTGGTGGCAGAGGCAGTGAGGAAGCGGTTCAGGAGTGAAGAAAACACCCCCTGAGCATTGTTTTTGGACACAAACATACACAAGTTATTAGAACATAAGATCAAAGGAGGTGTCCTACTGCTCTTCTTTCAATGATTCCATTGTGCCTGTATACTGAAGCCTGGTAGAGAGTTAGAAAAGCGGGTAAAAGGAGGGAGACCAAAACCCTTTGTACAAAGATACTTGTCAGGGAGAGAAGCTCATAAAAGGTGATGTGAGAAAAGACACCAGGTGGAGTATAAACCACCCTTATTGTTAAGAAATGCAAATAAAAACCCCTCATCTATATTAAAACTTCCTCCCTTGTCATTTCTTTAGATGCTAAAGGATTATTGAAGTCCTGGAACTGCTGGGTTCTCTTCTCCCCCCACCCAGCTCTCTTTTGTTTTTGGGGTAATATACCGTACATGATTACTAGTGAAAGTTAGTTTTCTACTTCCTCAGCAAATAATAGTAAGTTAAGGGAGGAATCCTTATTTCAGCAAAATACTTGCAAGGAGTGAGGGGAAAAACATGAATACTTTTGTTTTTGAAGGGGGGGGGTTGCCCTGGAATTTTGGGCTTTTTAACCAGCAGCTCAGTCAGACGGGAGAATTAATTGCGGAAAATAGCGCATTACCTCACTATTGCAGCAGTGTTCATTTGTCCCCATGAATCATTCGCAAGATCACTGGCATGGAAAGCTATCTGAGTTTGAAGTTCATAAGCATGCCCGCAAGAAAAGATGGTGGCCACAAGTGAATTACCTGCCTTATTATTCCCCCCAAGCACCCTCCATTTCCCCCCTCTTTTTGTCTTGCTAAGCAAGAGATGCGGAAGAGCAATCTTCTGCTTAAAAACATTTTTTTCCTCTGCTGAGCAAAAAAAAGTGCATGATCGTGTCCACAAAAAACAATGACGGCTCCAGCCACTTTGTCACTGGCAAGCCCCCAACCCTCACATCCGATCATTCACGTTTTGACTTCCTGGATGCACCCCAATTCGAACTGGTTGTTTAAACAGGCTTTTATGCGCATTTTCACGTACTTTAAAAAAAAAAAAGATTGTGAGAAACAGTGAAAGCTGTAGTCATGAACTACTTGAAGTTTTCAGCCCCCCTCCTTCCCAATATGGTGAATCCCGGCAGGAACTCATCTGGACAAAAGGTATTCTGCCAGCAGTTTTTGAGGATTTTTTTCATCATCTAAACAACCACCAGCACATGCACACATGAGAGTCAGCTTTAGGGACTCTTGTATTCAAGTTAGGTAATTCACTTCTATCTATCTACTTTTCTTATCCAAGATGTATTCTCTGCCATAATAAACATTAAGTTTCTATTGTATAACTTTACTGAGCATCCTGGATGTTTTATGTCCTGTTTTGTACTAGAAGTCGATGAAGCACTGGGGGTCTGCTGCAATCTGCTTAATATGAATACCAAAACCAGTCCAACAAGGGGAACCTAACACAGGGTTTTCCTAGGGCTGAGAGTGTGTGACATGCCCAATGTCACCCAGTGGGTTTTCGTAGCTGAGCGGGGGTTTGAACATGGTCTGCAGAGCCATAGTTCAACACCCAAACCACTACGCCACGCCACTCTGGCTCCAATAATGCAAACACTGCTTTTCTGGAGCCAATCTCATTCCAGGAGTTCAGTATTCAGTGCCCAGCCATGTTTATACCACCAATGCATGCAATATTTCCCTCTCTTTTTAAAATTCTGGCTTCTGAGACTTAAAAGTATAGTGCTTCTTAATATGGAGGTTTTGTCCAGCTATCTGTCAAGGCTGAGACCAGGCAGCTGTCAGAGGTGAGCCAGGAGCTGGGAACCAGGGGTTGGGGCTGGGAGTCAGAACTGGAAGATTATGCCAAGAGCCAGCACTGAGGAACAAAGCCAAAGAACACACGTAGACCAGAGCAAGGGAGAAACTGCTGTTCTGCAAGGTTGTAACCCCTCAAGGAAGATGTTTATGAACTTTCTTCTCTAGAAGTGCCCAATGGCCAGCTTCGGTAGGCAGGACCAATCTAGAATTTTACATTGATTTTCCTTGTTTCCCCCCCCCCCAGGCTGTGAGGCCTCACAGTCCAGAAAAAAACCCAAGGAAAATCTATGGATGCCGACTGTGAAAGCCTTCGACATCACAATTTTAGATTGCTTCATTACCTCTCAACATTTATTTCCTTTAGTTCTACTAGTGGGTTTTAGCCCTCAAAGAGGATGCTGATGTGGCTCATGTTAATACTAATAGCTTTAAGATTAAGGACTTTATCAAATGGGGCTGTAATCATAGAATTACAGTGCGACAGTACCGCAAATGGGATCCCGTTATCACATGACATCATCATCCTCCCATGGTCAATGTGTGCTCCACCCATTAATTGCTCGTCACTTTTCATTGACGGGAAAATCCATGAATAGCCCTCAATATCACTCTTTTTGCAGTACTGACGAGGATGCAAAGTCAGTCATGTCCCACTATAATCATGTGATTACAGTGTGAATGGGCAGTACTTTCCCCCCTCCCCTTTACCAACGAAAACACAAGACACACAGGATGCTGTTTTAATGAACTGTCACCTTTTCTTGGTACATTTTTATGTGTGTTTACATGTTTATTTGTTGATTTAGTTTGTTATTTATGCATTTTTTGTGTGTTTAGACAAAGTCCCATCTTTTCATGAGAACAGCCAAAATTTTGCCCATACAAAATCACGGAAGTAAAATCCCATTTTTAAACTGCTAGTGGTAGGTGTGTGATGATTTTGTGGTGGTAGTATTGTGTGATTTCAGTGTAGTATCACTTGATTACGGTGATGTGCAATACAGTAATTACTGTAATCATGCCACTATGGACTTTTTCGGACGCGAAGAAAGTAACGCAAGCAGCCTCGTCAGCTTGCGAGGCTGCTGCGCTGCAAAGCATCAGTTTCGTATGATGCTCGCCCCTGCCGGTACTGTTGCGTTACCGCGGGGAGAGTTGAGCGTCATATTTCGTTGATTTTTACTCACAAAAGTTGATCGTGAGTAAAAATCAACGAAATATGACACTCAACTCTCCCCGTGGTAATGCAACAGTACCGGCAGGGGCGAGCGTCATACGAAACTGACGCTTTGCAGCGCAGCAGCCTCGCAAGCTGATGAGGCTGCTTGCGTTACTTTCTTCGCATCCGAAAAAGTCCTATGTTTCTGCTTTCGTCAATAGTGGAATTGCAGCATTTTTAGATGCTAGTCTGATAAAGTCCTGAGACAAAAAGTATATCCACACAACACAGTTATAGCAGTTTGATACCACTTTAGCTGCCATAACTAAATCTATGGAATCCTGGGATTAATAGTTGTGTGAGGTACTTAGAATTCTGTAAAGAATTCTGATAATTGCACTACAGAATTAGGACCTTATCAGACCATTCAAATACTGAGTCATAAGGATGCCTAATGATCCTGAAAGGACGCACATAAAAGACAACGCCGCCCTTTCGCAATTGTGTCGAGTTTAAAAACCATACTTTTTATTGATGGCCTAAACCATCAATAGATCTCCCCTAGCACTTTTGTGCCAGCATTGCCAGCATTTGAATCCACGTGCCATTGTACTCGCATGAATGCAACGTCAATGGCCAGTCTAGCGAGAACACTTCCGGGTGAGATCGTAACATCCAGGTAGTTGATGCTCTTTTTATGACCCTCCCAGGTTTACATGTAAGTTTTTGAGTGTGTTTTTGTGCTTTTAAAAATCTTTTGGGTGTTTTTGTTTGTTTGTTTGTTTTAATTTCCTGCGCTAGGTATTCTCATGAGAATCCGCGGGATTTCAGGTGAGGAAGCGAACAGAGCTCCGTTCACTCCTCGTTCATTGCTGGGGAAGCCTTTAGTGTGGATGCAATGTAGGTGTGGCATGGGGAGTTCTTTTGCTGGCATAAAAACGGCAGAAGTTACACCGGCAAAAGAACGGGGTTTAGGGTGGTGGTCTGATAAAGTCCTTAGAAGTACCTTTGATAGAGGCTTCTTATGATAAGCTTTATTCTGTATTCAGATTAGGATCTTCATCTGTAGTATGTTGTTTTAAGATGGATTCGTGTCGATTTGTATTTATTATTTGCAGTTGTTCATGTTTTTTTAATAATTCAAAATTATCAGGTTGGATCCAGGATGGGGCTGGTGTAACTTTAATTCTTAACAGATCTTGGAGCAGGGAAGATAATGTAAACCTCCATCAAGTGTGACAAAGGTCTCTTTCCATCCTCATTTTCCAAACCCACAGCCCTTCCTTTCCAGCGCAGCTGTTGCCTCTGCTAGTGGAGAGCATGGGAGAAGGGGGTAGTGCATGTCCAGTGACAAGGAGTGTATCTACACTATACAATTGTATCAGTTACATACCACTTCACCTGTCCTAGCTCTGCCCTATGGAACCTTGGGATTTGTAGTTTAGTGACTTCTCTATCAGAGAGCTCTAATGCTGTCGCTCAAGAGCATGCCCTAGAGAATTCCAAGTCCCTAGACTACAAATCCCAGGATTCCATAGAATGGAGCCAAGGCAGTTAAAATGGAATCAAAGTGCTATAATTGCACAATGTGGATACAACCAAGAACAGAGCTAATGCCCCTCCCCTTGCTTTCTACCAGGGAAACAACAGCCATTTTGGGGAAAGGGAACAGCTGAAGCAGGTACCTTTGTCCTGCCTGGCAGAGGTCTATGGTACCTCCTCCTCAGGACCAGTTTAAGGAATTTTGGGTCCCCCTGCAATGCTTTATTTGGGGGGCCCCATATGTTTATCTCAGGTCAATGTAACCTAACTCAACCTAAACTATTGACAGTACAGGATATTCAGATTATTACTAATAATGTTTTTGCAGGAGGAGGGTTACCACGGGGCCCCCACAGTAATAGGCCCCCCTGTGGATGCTGCTGCTGCTGGTGCCTTAAACCAGCACTGCTCCTCCTGCTCCAAGATGTGCTAAGGATTAAATCAACAAGAGCCCTGTCCTGGATTCAAGCTGGCAACTCTAGAATAATTTTTAAAAAGGCAAATGTGAAGAAGTACTGTTTTCTTTTCCTAAAAACAATGAGAATGAGAACTGACTGAAGTTCTGAAAACGTAATCCACAATTAGGAAGCAAGTCAGAGAAATCCCTCTCCTGCATATCCAGCAAGTAGGCCTCCACAGGTGATTGTAATCTTAAGAATTTAATTGAAAACTTAACCCTAAGTTCTATTCTTCAGAAAGGGGGAAGCCCTGCTTTGCAAAGTACACAGCTTGGAAATAATTCAGTCAAATTTCCCAAGAAGTAGCTGTGTTAGTCTCTTGCAGCATAAAAAGGAGGAAGGGAGGAGGTTGGGGGCGGGGAGAAGGAAGGCAGCAGCACCTTTCAGGACTTTATCAGACGCAGCAAAAATAACGGGATAACGATATCATGGTAGTGTGAATGGGCCCTGCTACCACATGACGTTGTGGTAATCCTGTTCCCCAGCTGTGAAAAACCTGTCACTTTTAATGGATGGGTTTACCTGTTGGTAGCACTGTTTTCACGGTATTGAAAGCGTGCGAAACCACGTCCCATTGTAATCGCGAGATTACAGAGTGAATGGGTGATCATCAGCGAGGAAACTTCCAGATGAGAATGAGAAAAAGAAGCACAGGACACTCTTTCTATGCACTGCCCCATTTTGCTGGCAAGTTTTTTGGGTTTGTTTCAGTGCTTGTGTGTTCATTTACTTTTTAAATTGAGGTGTTTTTTGACTTTTAAACATGCTCGCATCTTCTTGTGAGAACCACTGAAATCTTACCCATGCCAAATCACAGAAGTAAACTCCCGTTCTTAAAGCATTAGTGGTCATTATGCAATGATTTTGTGGTGGTTCTTTTGTGTGATTACGGTGATGTGCAAAGGTAAGTGTTATAATGCCACAATGCTTCCTCTATCCACATTTGCGGAATTACAGTGTTTTTGGACGCTCATCTGATAAAGTCCTAAGTATGCTTTATATTCTGAGGCCTGGATATCACTCTCCACTGTGTCCAAAGAAATTGGTTTATATCCATGGGTGCATCTACACTGCAGAAATAATCCAGTTTGACACCACTTTAAGTCCTGTAGCTCCATCCTATGGAATCCTGGGATTTGTAGTTTTACAAGGCCTTTAGCCTTCTCTGCCAAGGAGTGCTGTTGTCTTACAAAACTACAAATCCCAGGATTATGTAGGATGGAACCACAGCAGTTAAAGTGGTGTCAAACTTCATTATTTCTACAGTGTAGATGCATCCCATGAAAGCTCATGCTAAAATAAAAAATAGTCTTAAACATGTGCCACATTTCTTCTTTTTTACTTTCCCTCTCCTTCCCTCCTTTTTAATCATTAAAATTTGTTACCCTGATTTGTTTAATTTTTCAACAACAAATTTATTTTTTCTTCATCAAACAACACTGTTCCTGTTTCTCATTATGTTCTTTCCAGCAGTTCTAGGGGATATTTTAAAGTATAATGACTGAATGTTTTAACAATTGAAGTTAAATTTCTCAGTGATTTAGGATCAACAAATGAGATTGCTTTAATGATTTAACAGTAACATGTTAGCACTAATGCTATGTTTCCAGGCTCTGGAAACTTATCTGTATACATCAGCCCTACATCTGGAGGTTGAGCAAGACTACAGCTTCTGGCCACGGCCATATCATTCCATCAACCCTGCAAGCAAAATCCACATCTTGGGCTCAAATATCAGCAAAGGCACATCTGTTGTGGTGAACAGATGGGTGGGGACTTCATATGTAAAAGTTTCATGTGACTGAGGGTCTGTGTATCAGCATGTGACTGAGACCAAACCAATGAAAGTCACGTCTTTGTGTCATTCAGAAATAAAAACAAAAGCCAAACTTATGGAATAAGACAACTTCTAAATGGGATAATGAAAGGGTCCTGATCCACATGGAGCACATGCTGATACACAGACCCTTCTTTCAGATGCCTGTGGTTAGCACACTGATGTCAGATAGTCAGGGCTCAGGATATCACAGGTGCAATCTCTTCTCAGGGTTAACAGCTTGGAAACAATGTTCTAAACACAGCTGGGAAACTTCAGTGCCACCAGTTCTGTTTTCTTCCTTGCATCAGAAAACTCTGGTTTTAAAAAGTGTGCTCTATATAATGGGCAAAACCTATATAGAATCAACATCTACATTTTGGGGGATTCTCTCTTCCTCTTTTATTCCTAAAGGAAACTGTTGGCCTCACAGTTTCTTTGTTGAAGCAGCCAGTAAGGAAGCCACTGAAGATAAAAAAAAGGGTGTGGTTTTTTTGTTTTTTTTTAAGTAATGGTGGGCTAGGGTGGGAAGAACAACTTTCATTCTTATCCCCCATGACTTCTGGACTTGCTTCAGGATTGTCTATATGCAAGGGGGGGATGTGGATTGATGCACACTAATGCCAATTCGAAGCAGCTTTGATTTGTCTTAAAAGGTTTTTTGGAAAGATCACAGGCATGCTAAGCTATCTGCTTTTGCTGTTCTAATAGGCATGTCTGCAAATCAAGATGGTGGGTGGGAGTGAATTAGTTGCATTTTTATTCTCACCAGTTGCTGCCTAACAGCATTTTTTTTAAGCATCTCTAAGGTGCAAAAGTGTGATATTCTGCCTAAATGAATAGGAAAAAAATGGCTCCCCCTCCCTTTGGGAACTATCAAGAAAACAACTCCTTCCTTTTCAAGCATTCATTTCCAGCTGCAAATTAGGCCTCTGATTGTTAAAAGGCATGTAAAATTTCAGAGTGTGATTTTTCTTTTTCTTTTTGTATTATCTTCACTCTGGCCCACATTCAGTTTCCCATCCTGAGATGAGAACGGGTTTCTATTGCATTGAGGGTTCAAAAGGGTTTCTTTCAACGTCAGCTCTTTGCAAGAGTTTGAGTGCACTTGGTGCTCATGAAAGGGTGATGGGGGAAAAAACAACAACGGCCACCCCTCACCGCCTGCGTCACAGATTTCAAGCCTTCGAAAAAATTCCACTGCGGTCACGGGGTTAAACCAGAGGCCTCTTTAATCATTATTACAGTTTTATGAATGGCGTGCTTTACTCTGATATTTCACTTCTTAACATGCTCCATTGAAGGGTGGAGGGAGGAGGTGGTAGGAAAGAGACAAAAGACTTTGTGTATCTGAAAGACCCTGTGGTTATGAAACCTCATTGTAATTACACTGTGCCGCTCCCCCCCCCCCATTTCAAATCTTCAGAATTCTCTTGGTTTTAACATCCTTTGGTCCGAATTCCATCCAAGCCTGGAGATGTCTAGGCAAAATACAGAGCAAAGGCCTTGGGATTTAATTTTATACTTGCTTATCTTCCCAGAACTCCCTGTTCTCTTTGGCCTACATATCTTTCTTATATGGCCTTCCCTCCCACCTCCCTAACTGTTGGGGCTGCTTCTTCTGCAATTTTTCTTCTGTGGTTTTCACAAATGGAGCAGAGAAACAGGCAAAATGGCCCTTGCATGAGGCAAAGTGAGTCAATCACATCAGACAGCAAATGATGAGGGATCCTTCTCCTCGCAGATGTTCCTCTTTGACACCCCCCCCCTCTCTCTTTTTGGAGGCCACACATCTTGTCCTGCTACATATCTGGCTTTGCACTGTTTAAACTACCTTGTCCTTAGGTGTGGTGAACAATGCAGTCCTGTAGTCAAGTGCTGAAGTAAAGGTTCAGCTACCTCTCCAACTGACTTTTGTACACAGAATCTTGAGTTAGAAGAGACTATGAGGGCCATTCAGTCTAACCCCCTGCCATTCAGGAATAAACAATCAAATCGTTCCCGACAGATGGCCATCTAGCCTCTGTTGAAAAATCTCCAAAGAAGGAGGCTCCACCACACTCCGGGACAGTGCATTCCACTTCTGAACAGCTCTTACTGTCAGGAAGTTCTTCCTAATGTTTAGGTGGAAAAGGCTGCCATCTTGTCTTCTGCCTTAAGCAGCAAAATATCTTGGGCCCACTCTGATCAGATGTTTCTTATCCTCAAGATATAGCTCCACAGGACCCTACTTTCTCCATCTTGGTTGTACCCCTGCCAATGTCACACAGACATCAGAGAAGGTGAGCCCCCTTACTATCTCTCTGCTGCTGATTGCCAGTCTTCCCAGTTCAACCACCACTTCATAGAGCTCCTGGCTTCCTCTGACTAAGGTCTTGTCTACACGGGCAATAAAAAACATACTCACCCTCTATTGATGGCACAGTTGACACACAATATTTTTGATGATGCACATTTTCACCAAGGTCTCTCTCTGCAGGAAATGCCAGATCTGTAAGATTTGCAGTTTGTTCCAAATTTGAGGGGGAAACCCAGATTTTTGGCTCTGTGATGGCTGAGGATTGGCTTCAGAGCAAAGTTGGGGCAGGACTCCCAGTGGACAGGACCCCATGTGCTTTTTAAGTTTTTGATTTTTTTTTATTGTGAGCATATCTGGGTTGTGAGCATACCATTAAGCCAAGCAACAGATTTCCCATCCCTTCCCCTATGTATGGATAAGTGTATCTCTGCAGTAATACAGTACGAGGAACCACATATACCGGTATTTGCTTCTTCGCATGCACGAGCAAACAGAAGACAACAACTGGAGCAGCCCTGGTTGTGTGACCAGAAATCGTATCATGCATAGGACATGTGTGCAGTGTAGGAGCGTTTTTTTACTCCAAGGTGGATTACAGTGTGTCAGGATACTCCAGTCTACAATCAGAGAAGCCTGGTGAGTGTGGCATTTATGGGGCATCTGCAGACCTGAAAAATCTGCCACGGTTATGAGGCAGGTGTGGGGGTTTCCCACCAATGTAGACAAGCCCTGAATTAAAGAATCATAGAGTTAGAATGTACCCCAAAGGCCATCTAATCCAACCCCTGCCATGCAGGAATAGACAGCTAGCTATGTCTTGATACATGGCCATCCAACCTCTGTTTAAAGACCCCCACCCCCGAAAGAAGTCTACCATACTCCAAGGCAGTCTGTTTCACTGTCATACAACTCCTACCATTAGCAAGTTCTTTCAAATATTTTAGTGGAATCTCTTTTCTTGCAATTTGAATCCACTGGTTTGTGTCCTAGTTTCTGGAGCAGCAGGATGCTTGCGCCGTCTTTTACATGATATCTCTTCAGATATTTAAAGATGACTATCATGACACCTCACATTCTTCTCCAATCTAAGCATACCCCACTCCTTAAGCTGTTCCTCATAGACTTTTTTACCATCTTGATCACCCTCCTCTGAACTGTTCCAGCTTATTAATATCCTTCTTGAACTGTGGTGCCCAGAACTTCACACAGTATTCTAGGTGGGGTCTGACCAAAGCAGAATATGGTGACATTATTACTTCCTTTGATTTGGACTCTGTGCTCCTGTTGATGCAACCCAGAATTGCATTGTTGTTTTTTTTGACTGACACATTAAGTCGTAGAGTTGGAGAGGGCCTCATGGGCCATCAAGTCCAACCACTGCTCAATGCAGGATTTCCAGATAAAGCATCCCCAGCAGGTAGCTATCCAGCCTCTTTTTGAAGACATCCAGAAAAGGAGACCCTGCCACCTCTTTAGGTACCGTAATTGGTTCCATTGCCGAATCACTCTTACTGTCAAGAAGTTCCTTCTAATGTTCAGTCAAAATCTACTCTCCTAAAGAAATAAATGACATTTCTATACTTGACAGCTTGCTTGATGTTACTGATCTCAGCAAGTGTGGTGCATTTTGAAGTCGAAGGCTTTCATGGCCAGCATCCATAGGTTTTCCATGGGTTTTTTTTTCTGGGTTGTGAGGTATGTTCTGGAACATGGTATCACAGCCCGGGAAAAGCCATGAAAAACCTGTGGTGCATTTGTTAGTGCTGTATTGGGACTTGGGGGTTGGCTCTCCACTGATGCAAGAAACTCAGTGGGTGACCTTGGACCAATTACTCTCTTTCAGCCTGACCTATCTCACAGGATTGTTGTGGGGCTAAAACAGTGTGGAGGGAAGCCAGGATACAAACAAAAATCAATTAAGGAATAGCCTATATACATATTTTCAATTGGAAATAGATGCTGAAGACACAGATGCAGAAGTGGGACAATATGCTAAAAGCAACATCAAAGAGTGAAGTTATGCAGTACAGGTGTGATGCACCCCCTCTCTTTCTCCACTTGTTGGTCAGCAGTGCTCAAGAGGGAAAGCAGACAACAGCTGGCATCCTGTATGGCTCCGCATAGTGTAGTAATTCTGTGTGTGGAATAATGCTACAACTGGCCATACCCTGGACTTACTGTAGAAACACTGCATTCCCTCAATGGCCATGCTGTACCTTGTGGGGAGAAGGAAGAAGGTTGCAGAAGTGTCTGGCTATATCCCTATAAGCTGATGCAAAATGATTACATCATCCACTGAGGTCTGCTGGGATCCCCCAGAGATTTCAGCTTGATGATGTAATCATTTTGTATCTAGCTACATGGACATAGCCAGATGCTTCTCCAATCTTTCCCTGCAAACTCTGCACCAGGCATGGAATAGCTATATTGGGGAGGACGCTGCAGTTATTCTATCTTAAGTCCAGAAGGAGTTGCCTCCTTTGGTGTTGAGGGAGCAGGTAATCCAAAGCACCACTTTGACCAAAGAGAAAAAGAAAGACATATGGAGTCATTGGATTTTATCAGATGCGCTAAATACAGCATCATAACCATGCCACATAAAGGCAAAAGGGAGTGCATACCAGATGACATTTCCTTTTGTGTTTATGTATTGACAATAAGCCATACTTTTTTATTGATGGCCCAAGCTATCAATAGATCTGCTATGGTGTTTTTGTGCCAGCACTGCTGGCATTTGGAACCTTGTGCCTTTCCCCCCTCCATCATTACAGCATCAATGGCTGGTCCAGCCAGAACACTTCTGGGTGAGATTGTGACATCCAGGTAGGTGACACTCTTTTTATGGACTTCCCTGGTTTACTTGGGACTTTTTAAGTGTGTTTATGTGCTTTTAAAAACTTTCCTATGTTATTTTTGCTGTTGTTTTTTAAAATTTCCCATGCTTGCTTCTTCTCGCAAGACTCCGCAGGATTTCATTTGAGGAAGTGAATAGAGCTCCGTTCACTCCTCTGTCATTGCTGGAGCTGCCTTTGCATGCGATAGAAGGTAAGTGTGGTAATGGGGGTTCTTTTGCCGGCATAAAAATGTCACAAATTATGCCGACAAAAGAATGGGAAAGGAGGGTGGTATGATAAAGTCCATTAAGTTGGCTTGCAGAAAGAATCACAACCCGGAAACCTGACCCAAGGAGACCTTCTGCTGTGTGCTTTCTGCAACCGGACTTGTTTATCTTGGATTGGCCTTTGTAGTCATCAGCGCGCTTGCAGAAAGAGCAGGATGAGTCCTTCCTGAATCTTCGTTTGCGAAGAAAAGCCAGAGAGAGAGAGAGAGACCATCATATGCCATGAACAGAATGCCAGCCAAAAACTGCCACCTCTGAATAGCCTATTTCTCCAGTGCCTTATTTCCTTCACAGTCTCCACATCTGTGGACTTTAACCTTGCTACCATTGCCTCTACCAGTGTAGTTAGACCAGCATAACATAACTGGTCAAGTACAGAAATCCCCAAGTAATAGCAGAGATCCTGAATCAGCGTTGCCTAATGTAAATGTCCACATGCAGATCTAAGCTTCAATTGTGCTACAAAGCCCTTGTGTTGAATGGCAGAATTCTGCAAGAAATTTGAATGGATGGATGGATCCATGTCTGTGTCCAACACACATTAGCTGAGATCCTGGATCAGAGAAGTGTTCTACCAGGCAGAATTATACTATGTCTCACTCCCTCATCCAATGAAGAGGCATCCTCTGTAATCCCTGGGGAAATCTCCAGAGATCCTGGAGGCTGATGTCAGTGCTGTGGATCCAGTTATGGGAACATAGCTGGGCTTTTCTCTGACACCCCCTGCTCTCCAGCAGGCAGTAAATGATTACGTTGGGAGGGCTGTACCAGATAAAAGGTGGATTTGGGGCGTGGTTTGGTTGTTGTGCAAGGCTGACAGAGAATTCCAACCTACACAATGACTCCACCCCCCCCCAAATTACTTACACAGATATAAGCTGGTCGTGTGCCTGAGTAAATCACTCAAAGGATGCCAACCACCTATGCACATTATCCATCCATGCAGACTGGCACTGCATGTGAAACTCCACTTCTGCAACCTTGAACTAAATGCAGCTGTTTCACATTGAACAAAAATGTCCAACTACTTCTGTAGGGGAATCTATGCATAAGTAAGACACCAGCAGGATTTTAGCTTGTCATCATAGAGTCATACAATCATAAAGTTGGAAGGGGTTACAAAAGCCATCTAGTCCAACCCTCTGCCATGCAGCAATACATAACTAAAGCACTCCCAAAAGATGCCTATCCAACCTCTGTTTAAAGACCTCCAGAGACAGACAATGTCCTAGAAATGTTGAGGACAGGATCCCATGATGTCTTGTTGAAATATTCTAGAAATCAAGCATAATTTCTTTCACAATGAATGTTTGTGTTTCATTTTTTTTGACTCAGAATTCAGCATGTACTGTGAACAGATCATTACAAAAAATCAAAGCATTTGATTACATATTATTTTATAATCTCTTCTTTGTCTTTCTTCCAGGTGGACTCCAGATTCAAACAATTAGAATATTTGTAACATTCAAAAATGAACAGATAGGAATGTTTGGCTGGGCCTGTTTCTAGTTTTCTGGTGCATACCATGACTTGAAGGTTTGTAGGGTAGTAAAAACTGCCAAATTCTCTCTCCCCCCCCCACCTTCTCTTTCTCTCACACACTTTTTTGTATGTGAAAATTTGGACTCGTAAGCATTCTGTTTCTCTTTTATCTCTCTTAGCTGAATTTCCCCCAAAGGAAATGTGATTTTCATAAAACACAAAGTAATGACCAGCTACAAAGTTGTTGTTGTTTTGTTTAAAAAATGACTGATAATTCCTTTTCTAATGCATTGTATCTGTAAAAGGAAATACTTCTGACCTAGTCTCTTTTCACACAAACAGTTCCTTTGGCTCAGGCCTACATAGCTGGAAGAAAAGGAAAAATGGGAACTTCTAATGCATTGCTGGGCAAAGGAGGTCTCCCCTAGGCTGTTGTTGCAGCCCTTGATCCATCCAGACACCTCAACTGCCCTTTTTTTTCCTGGCCAAAGAAAAGAAAGAGGGGTAAAATACCTCCCCTGGCAATTCTGAAGCTTCCAGCTTTGAAACAGGGTTGTACCTGTATGCACCAAAATTTAACAGATGAAAGCAGGACCATGTGTGGCCAAATAACATTAGAGTGTGGCCAAGATGGCAAAGGTTATTAACGAGAAAGAACACACAAGCTAGGAGAGGGTGCAGCAGTTTGCTTTTGCCTGAACCTACTGGATAGGGCAGGACTCTGTCCCCTCCTTTCCCCCCACCTAGTTAACTGAATACAAACTACTTTTGAACTTTAAACTCAGTTTGAAATGATTGTAATAAGCTGAGGACGAAGGGGGAAAGCGAGGTGGGGGAGAAAGAAACTGGGACATTTTAAAAGCAGATGAAAAAATGGGACAAAAGAGTATTAACTGAGACTCTCCCTGCCAAATTGGGATAGTTGGAAGGGATGTTGTATTCCTCTTGCACTGTTTAATATTAAATCCCACAATTTTAAAAAACCAGAAATAGACTTCCAGACACTTCTCCCATTTTTAAAAAGAATCTTGTGGATGTTCGCCCCCCCTTTTTTTTTGCAGCCTATGTGGCCCCAAGCCCTGTACCATTACCCATTCTAAGCAGGGCTGTGAATATGCTTGTTATGTATTAGTGCTTATTACTTTTGACTTTTTAAAAAAATTAATAACTTACATTCTGCTTTTCTTTTTTTTTAAAAAAGCCTAGTAACATATAAGGTCACGGATGTATATCATATGTTCTATATTTTACACACACACACACTAGTATAGCTGCATCTGGTGTAACATACACCATTATGTGCACTGCTGGGGTTTCAAGCGGTGGTTGCGGCATGGAACTTGGAGTGGCAGCATTCCTTTCACACGGTTCAGCTACATGGTATTATTTTAGGAAAAAATATTGCATAGTTTTACATGTGGGTGGTGATTGGCTGAGGGAGTGAGAGGAGGGAGGGGATTGGTTGGGTATGTTTCCTAAGCGGCCAATCAGCACACTTGGAAAGGAAACATAGCCAAGTGTTATTTTTTTATATATAGTAGCTATACCCAGTATAACATACACTGTTATCTGCATATATAAAACTCTTCAGTATGTTTCCGTTCCCACTCTGCTGATTGGCCACTTAGGAAGCATGTCAAGAGTGCGATCATTAATATATAACCTTTCAAATCAACTATAATGGCTAGTGTCATGCCAAGAGCCCCCCCCCCCCGCCATGCAACTGTGCATGCACACAGAAACATACACACACAACAATAGTCACACACACACCACATGCACAAAGATGCAAGAGACCTTCTGCCACCATACAACCACACATACACACACCACACATGGCAGGATGCAAGGGCCCCTCCACCACTATAATTAGAAAGGACTTGAATCTTTCCACATGTTTCCAGCCCAAGAGCAAGGAATAACTACAGTCAGCACAGAAGACCATCCTGTAATAGCCAAGAGTAAGAGCCAAATGCCGCTCTTAAATAGTCGTTCAAGTATGCTGCATGATTGCAGCCACCTGCGTCTGATAGCTGGTGTCATGGTTCTTCCAAGACTCCCACAGCCAGGGCCTGAGTCTGCAAAGAGTCTGTGCTGGCTGCTGCAGCCAGGGGCCTAGTCCTGCAAGGAGAGGAAGATCCTGACACCTAAGCAGCCAATCAGCACACTGAAAACAGCAACATACCCAAGAGAATTATATATAAAGAATAGCTTTTTATATATTACATAAAGCACTAATAAATCTATCCAAATGACTAAAATTAATTGCATGCTATAAAACCAAGAGCAAAGTAAAAGCAATTCACTATTAACAAGGAGGCAGGACTTGAAGTACACTGAAAACCTGATGAAATTGCTGTTGTTGTTGCTGCTGCTGTTAATTCAAGTTATACCCCATCCTTCCCCATAAGAGGTCAGGACAGTTAACAATCTACATAACACACAGTTAATAAGACAATTACAAATATCTAAGATCAGAAATTAATTGAAATCACATCTAAAAATTACAAATACCTACAGGTGCAAATCAAAATATAAGCTAAGATAAAAAAAAAAATACAATGTGAAACACAATCAGCAGTAAAAAAAAAGATGCATTAAACACTTCCTTATGCCCCAAAGTAGATATATTTTAAACTAGTGCCTGAAAGACCAATATGTCAGGAAAACTGAGAGGAAGTTCTATAACTACTTTATATACTAGTAGCTCACCCTAAACTGTCAATAGAGGAAGGTCACCAGACCTCTCTAGGGATGGAGTTAAGCTTACCAAACCTGGGTTCAGCAGTGTAAATAATTAAGAAGGAAAAGCTAGAATCCTGTTGGTTAATCCCAGAAGGAGTTAGACTGAGTCCATTGTTGAATGGGGAGTCAACACACAGGGAAATCCCATTGATTCAATGTGTAGTCAGATGTAAAACAAGATTTAAACTACAGTATAGTGTATATTCTTAGGGAATGGCAAAGGCTAGCTCCAGCCAGTGATGTTTAGTGTCTTATTGGGCAGTGAATCATTCTGGTTTTCAATCTGAATGTTAAAGGGGCTGTCGAAGATGTTGAGCTCTATGGTCAAAATATATTCAGCACACTGATAACACCATTAAAATTTGGGCTGAGACTCTGCATGGGACATTGGACATCTCCCATAATCCTCTACCATTGCCTATGCTGGCTAGGATATATGGGAGTTGAGAACCATTGATGTAGACCAATGTTACTCAAGAGGAGGGAGGTAGAAGGTTAGGAATTACTACAGAAGCATAAAAGATAGTTGGAAGCCACACTTTTTATGTATTTGTGTTCTTTTTTCCCCTTTTAGTTTAATTTGGTAGTGTAGTTTGTATTGTTTGTAGTTTGTATTGTCATTCTTTTTTATGTTTGTCTTTTTTCTGATAATATTTTGATAGAATGTAGTACAGTTTGATCCCCATACCTGTGCGGGATACATTCCAATATCCCCTGTGGATACCGGAAACCATGGATAATTTAGTTAGTTAGTAGTTAGTAGTTATTTATACCCCGCTCTTCAGCCACAAGGCTATCAGAGCGGCTTACAAATTGTTTTAAGCAATAGCTATTTATGCATCTAACTGCATTAAACAGTTTCCAATGTGTGTTAGCTAATTGCCCCCCACAAGCTGGGTACTCAATTTACCGACCTACGAAAGGATGGAAGGCTGAGTGAACCTTGGAGCCGGCTGGAATCGAACTTGCAACGTGGTGGCTTGCAGTACTGGCATTTAACCACTGCGCCACCAGGGATAACAAGGAACACTATTATTTTCAATGAGACAAATGCCAGAAGTTGACCATAGAATTGCATTAGAGAAGCAAGAAATGCTAGAGCAGTGATGGTGAACCTATGACGCGCGTGTCAGCACTGACACATGTAGCCACTTCTGATGACACGCGGCCGTAGGCCTCCCCCCCCCACCTGTAACCTCACCACCCTCCCTAAAGTGGCGAGCGCGGCTTCAAAGCCCTGGTTGCCACTTTCCTCCAGCCCCCCTCCCTAAAGTGGCAATTGGGACTTCGAAGCCCCGGTTGCCACTTTCCTCCACCCTGCCTCCCACAAATGTGGAGGGACAACTGCAGTCGCAAATGTTTCATCCTCCCCTATTAGACACTCTGTACTGGAGGTCTGTAGGCCAAAACAACAGAAATCCAGCACAGAGCGTCTAGTTCTGGGACTTCCGGTTAAGCTGGGATCTTTGCCCTCACTTATGCTGTTTCTTCCTCAAAGTAACACACCACCCAAGTTATGCTCAGTTTTTTGGCGAAGTTTGACACACCAAGCTCAAAGGGTTGCCCATCACTGGCCTAGAGAGAACGTATTTTTTCAGACATGGATAAGTGAAACTGTGGATACTGAATCTGTGGATACTGAGGTCAACCTGTATACTATGTGGTTTTTTTCCTTTGGTGTATTGTATTTTGAGTGTAGTGTTTTAAGTATAGAATTTTAATAAGGAACCAGCATGTTGTAGTGGTTTGAGTGTTGGACTATGAATCTGGAGACCAGTGTTCAAATCCCTGCTCAGCCATGAAAACCCACTGGGTAACTCACACACTCTCATTCTCACAAAACCCTGTCATAGGCTCGCCTTAGCGTCACCATAAGTCGGAAATGACTTGAAGGCACACAACAACAGCAAGAGTTTTAATTTAATTTTTTTTAAAATATAGACCAGTGTTAACCATGGTCTTCTAGGTCCTTTGGATTTCAATTCTCAGAAACCCTAGGTTAGCATTTCCAATGTTCAGGGGCTCTGGGAGTTGGCGTCCAAAATATCTGGAGCACCAAAGACTGAGAACCACTAATGTACTGTAGTCTAGAAATTAGAGAGCTAGAGTGGGTCAGGTGTCTGAGTTTGTACAAATAGGTAGTTTCCTGTATATTCTTGAACTTCTTGTTTGTGCACCTGTTGCCAAATTCACTCTTGCTCCACTCCTCTTGCAGGTGAATTTTACCGCATACACCTAACAAGTGTATAAAGTGGTCATTTGTTACAGTGTGCTTAATAATTGGGCTGTTTGCATTGTTCAAATAAACTCCACAAAGAATATCATTACTCCCTCCTTTTCTAGCTTTCTCACTAGGTGTACAGTAGTGTGTGTGCATGCGCATGTGCCAGTTAAAGAAAGTGTCTGCTTTAGCTAATACCCAGATTTAATTTCAGATGGAATTTGGGGGCTGACCTTCACTGTGTATAAGAAACTATGTCACAATGCTTGGAAAAGTTAATTTTGGTGATAGCAACATTCAGAACCTGCAAATCAGCATGGTCAGTGGAGATTTTGGAAGGAATATTTGATAGCATCGCTGTAGATCTGAATGAAGGTGAAGGTGCATAACAACAATATGACTTAATTTCCAGCATAAATAAGTGTTGGGGGTTTACAATTCTTTGAAACCTTATTTACCATGGAATATTGTGTTGTCCAGGGCTGGGGAACTTGTAGCTTTCTAGATGTTTTTGAACTGTAACTTCTATTGTCCCTTAGTGCTGGATATTAAGGCAAGTGCTGGATATTAAGGCAAGTGCTTCTGAATAAATCTTGCCAAGTGAACCTCATGACTGGTTCACCTTAGGGTTGCCATGAGTTGGAAGCAACCTGAAGGCACATAACAGTCCAAAATCCTAAATTTGTATTCAGTCAAACTCAGAAGATACAGAATATCTATCTATCTGGTCACAAATGTTCCCCATCTCTGGTGTAAATAGTACTGAGTTACATAGAATCAAAGAGTTGGAAGAGACCACAAGGGCCAATCCAGTCCAACCCCCTGCCCTGCAGGAATACACAACCAAAGCACTCCCAACAGATGGCCATCAAACCTTTTTAAAAGCCTTCAAAGGAGAAGACTTGACTACACTCAGAGGCAGCATATTCTACTGTCAAACAGTTCTTATCATCAGGAAGTTCTTCCTGATGTTTACATGGAATCTCTTTTCCGGTATTTTGAATCCATTGCTCCATGTCCTGTCCGGAGCAGTGGGAAACAAGCTTTCTCCTTCTTCAATTTGACATCCCTTCAAATATTTAAACATGGCTATCATATCACCTCCTAATCTTCTCTTCTCCAGCCTAAACACACCCAGCTTCCTAAACCACTCTTCATAGGGCATGGCTTCCAAACCTCCCACCATTTTGGTCACCCTCCTCTGGACATGTTCCAGCTTGTCTCGATCCTTCTTGAATTGTCATGCCCAGAACTGGACACAGTATTCCAGGTGAGGTCTGACCAAAATGGATGTCCTGTTTCCATAAGGCATGATCCTCCATTCCTAGAGTCAAAAGTGTTTTGCTTATGCTCAGAAGCTCTTTCTTATATATTATAAGCTTCTGTATCTTCTAAGTTTGACTGAATACAAATTTAGGATTTTGGACTGTTATGTGCCTTCAGGTTGCTTCCAACTCATGGCAATCCTAAGGTGAACCAGTCATGAGGTTCTCTTGGCAAGATTTATTCAGAAGAGGTTTGCCATTGCTTTCCTCTAAGGTTGAGAGAGTATGACTTGCCCAAGGTCATACAGTGCATTTCCATGGCTGAGTGCAGATTCAAACCTTCACCCCCATGAGACCTACCTTGTCCAATACAGGTTGAGTATCCCGTATCCAAAATGCTTGGGACCAGAAGTGTTCTGTATTTCAGTCTCCCCCCCTCACCCGATTTTGGAATACTATAATTGCATATACATAGTGAATATCTTGGAGATGGGACCCAAGTCTAAACATGAAATTCAATTATGTTTCATATACATATACCTTATACACATAGCTTGAAGGTAATTTTATACACTATATTTTTAAATAATTTTGTGCATGAAACAAAGTTTGTGTATATTAAAACATCGTAAAGCAAAGGTGTCACCATCTGAGCCACCTGTGAGGACAATTTTGGAGTACAGTATTTCAGGATTCCAGGTAAGGGATACTCAACCTGTACTCAAACCATTACACCATGCACCAGACACAGACCTTAGCCTTTCAACGTGTTCTTGATCTGTGCTAGTTAATCATCTTTTTCTAAAAGCATGAGTTAAAAATGTACTGCTGCGGTTTCAAAATCCAAACTGTTTTCTCTTGAGCAATGCAAAACTCTGCATGTTTGCTTGGGGAAAAAGTCCCACTGAGTTCAGTGTGACTTAGTCTTAAGTAAGCGTGCTTCAGACTGCATCCTGATTGCAAATATAGAATAGCATAATACAAGTAAGCCACATACAGGTGGGTCATTGTTTTTGGTTTATTTGGCCCATGTATTGCTGTACTTCCGCAGGATACTTTTTGACATGTGTCTTCAATAGATCATTCTTTCTTTCTATCAGATTCAAAAATAACAAAAGGGAATGCCTCTTCCAAATTGGTGCCAACACCCCCTTGAGTTTATTTAAAAACTGTAAATACTTGTGGCATTTTCAGCAGCAAAGTGTATGACAAACATCAGAATTGCATGTGTACCTTTGTGTTTTTCTTATGCCTTTTAAAAGCCCACCTGTAGTATGTCTACACTACATAAGAACAGTTTGATAATACTTTAACTGCTATGGCTTTATCCTACAGAATCCTGGGATTTGTAGTTTTCTGAAATACTTAGAATTCTCTGTTATTGGGTGCTGGTAGTATAATTATAAATTTGTAGTGTAGGTACATATATATATAAACAAAACAAAACAAATAAAATACACTTTTTGAGGGAGCAGTGGGAAACTGAATCAAAAGCCATACTTCAGGGGCAGTGCAATCCTAGGTGTGTTTCCTCAAAAGTTAGTTATCTTGTGTTTAGTCATCAGAGGTGAGAGACAGCTTTCATTTGAACTGTCAAAGGGTCACAAAGTGGTGCAATTGAGCTTCCTTGCACTGCTTAGGCTCCTCTTCTCTAACACTTTTGTGGTTCTGCTTAAAGCTATACCCATCTCTGATTTTTGTTTTGGTCTCCTGGCCCACATGGTATAATCTCCAACTGTCCTGATTTGGCAGGGACAGTGCCAATTAATCCTTTCTCATCCCACTTTTTCAGCGTTTTTTAAAATATTCCAGTTTTTCCAGCTCCTCCCACTTTTCTCCATGTCCTCAGTTTACATCAATTGCAGCAAACTGGGTTCAAAGTGGGAAAGTACTTTGCACTTAATTAAGGGGGGAGGAAGAGGAGGCAGAATTTTGTCCTTTCCAGTAGACGCAGGGTGCGGAGCTTGCAAAGATGGCACACTGTGGATCTGCCATGTTGGATTGTTGCTGTTGTGATCGTGTATTCACGTGATAAAATAGCCTTGACTTTCCTTCTTTTTTTCCCATTCTTTAAGCAGAAGATTGCTCTTCTGCACCTTGGAATTAGATTTTTTTTAAAAAATACTGTTTGGCGGGGCAATTGGGGGAATACAAAACTGCGAATAATTTACTTGCACCTGCCATCTCGATTTGCTAGTGTGCCTCCATGCGAACGAGAAGCGCGCAGAGATTTGTGTGTGCCAGCGATCTCGCGAAAGAAAAAGTCATTGAGACAGATGAGGGTTGCTGCAAATGGGATGCTTCTGCGCACCATTTTATTCCCTCCTCTAGACCACCCCTAACAATTTTTTTTTTTAAAAAAAGGAACTATAAAAAAAGAAGGGAAAAAGGCAACTCTGCAAGGGAGGGGGGTCCTTTCCTAGACTCATAGAGTTGGAAGAGACTACAAGGGCCATCCAGTCCAACCCCATTCTGCCATTTCTCTTTTTTCTTTCTCTCTCTTTTTGTCTTTCACTCTCTTTTTTCTTTTTCTCTTCTCTCTTTTTGTCTTTCACTCTCTTTTTTCTTTTTCTCTTCTCTCTTTCTCTGTTTTCTTCTTTCTCTCTCTCTTTTCCTTTTTCTCTCTTTTTGTCTCTCACTCTTTTTTTCTTTTTCTCTTCTCTCTTTTCTTCTTTCTCTCTCTCTTTTTCTTTTTCTCTTTTTGTCTCTCACTCTCTTTTTTGTTTTTCTCTTCTCTCTTTTTGTCTCTCACTCTCCTTTTTCTTTTTCTCTTCTCTTTTTTTGTCTCTCACTCTCTTTTTTTCTTTTTCTCTTCTCTCTCTTTTCTTCTCTTTTTGTCTCTCACTCTCTTTTTTCTTTTTCTCTTCTCTCTTTCTCTTTTCTTCTTCTTTCTCTTTCTTTTTTTCTCTTTTTGTCTCTCGCTCTCTTTTTGTCTCTCACTCTCTTTTTTTCTCTTCTCTCTTCTTTCTCTCTTTTTCTCTCTTTTTGTCTTTCACTCTCGTTTTTCTTTTTCTTTTCTCTTTTCTTCTTTCTCTCTTTTTGTCTTTCACTCTCTTTTTTCTTCTTTCTTTTCTTCTTTCTTTTTCTCTCTTTTTGTCTCTCACTCTCTCTTTTTCTTTTTCTCTTCTCTCATTTCTTCTTTCTCTCTTTCTTTTTCTCTCTTTTTGTCTCTCACTCTCTTTTTCTTTTTCTCTTTTCTCTTTTCTTCTCTCTCTCTCTCTCTCTTTTTCTCTCTTTTTGTCTTTCCCTCTCTGTCTTTCATGTCTCTCTCTTTTTCATTTCTCTCTTTTCTTTCTCCCTCTCTCTGGGGCTCTGAGTTCTGCTGCTTGCGCCTGGCTGGGCATGAAAAGACACCAAAGCAAGCCGCCGTTCCTTTGCTGCTGCTGCTGCTGTGGCGGCGGCGGCTCCCTTTTTCTTTCTTTCCTTTTTTTCTTTCCACCGTGCCTTTTCCTTTTTTCTTTTTTTCGGGGGGGGGGTGGAGGACGCCTGGGCCGGGCTCCTTCCTCCTCCTCCTCCTCCTGCTGGCCTTTCATGTGCCGCCTCGCGCCAATGGGAGCGCGGCGCCCGCCGGCGAGGGGCTCTCCAATCCCGGCGGTGTCAATCACGTTCCCGGGTGGGTGAAGGCCGGGCTTTCGGAACCGCCTCGCTCTTTGGGAAGAAGGAGAGCAGGAGGCGGAGGCAGAGAGGCAGGGAAGGAAGGAGGGAGAGACGAAGCCGCCGCCGCCGCCGCCACCGGACTGCGGGGCTGGTTCTCTCCCGCTTCCCTCCCGCTTCCCTCCCGGCCACCAGCCCAGCTCGGAGCACATGGAGCCTTAGGAGGAGCGCGACCCGAGGACGAGAGACTGAGGGAAGAGAGCCCCAGCCGGGGAGTGAGGGAAGCGGGTGGGTCAGTCAGTAGCGCGCCCGGAGCGGAGGCTGTTTTGCCCCCCCCCACGCACACGCGAGGCGATGGACCCCACTCCGGCTCCCCACTGACGGCCACGCACCCATTCCATGCCCTCGCCTTGGCCCACCCGGGGAGAGAGAGATGGGGAAACTTCACTCCAAGCAGGGTAAGTTCATTTTTGGGGTGTGTGTGTGTGTGGAGGGGTTTTAAAACAACAACAACCGAGGAAGAGAGGGGGGTGGGAAAGGGGGTCACAGGTTTCCAGAGGGGTGCGTGGCTGTGGGTGCAGGGCCGGTTGCAGGCAACGGCGAGGTCAGCATCCGTCAGGGGGGTCAGCATTGTGGGGGTCCCGTGGTAACCCTCCTGCAAAAACACTATTAGTAATAATCTGAATAGCCTGTCCTGGGAATAGTTAAGGTGGAGTGAGGTGACATTGACCTGAGAGAAACATAGCCCCCCCCCAAATAAAGCATTGCCGGGGGCCCTATCATTGTGGGGGGGCCCATAGTAACCCCCTCCTGCAAAAGCATAATTGGTAATAATCTGAATATCCTGTAGTGGAAATAGTTTAGGTGGAGTGAGGTGACATTGACCTGAGAGAAACATATGCCCCCCCAATAAAGTGCTGCTGCCCCCCCCCAAATCCCTTAAACTGATCCTGGGCCCCATCTTTGTAACCCTTCTCCTTCAAAAACACTGTTCGTAATAATCTGAATATCCTGTACTGGGAATAGTTTAGGTGGAGTGAGGTGACATTGACCTGAGAGAAACATAAGGGTGGGGGCAAATAAAGTGCTGCAGGGCCCCCCCAAATTCCTTAAACCGGTCCTGTGTGTGTGTGTGTGAAGGGGTTCCTCCACGCGTGTCAGAGCTCTAACCACCCGCTTGTTTTGTTCCAAACGCTCCCGTCCCCTCCTGCCCGCCTCCTTTTCCTCCGTGGATCTCCTCAGCCGCTGTCTGCAAACCCCGGGAGAGTCCGGAAGGTAAGCCCGCCTCGGCTCTTCCTCCTCGCCCCCCAACTTTTTTCCTAAATCCCCCTCGAGAAAAGTTTCCGCGTGGATGTGGGGAGGGAGGGTGGCGAGTCTTCGGCGCGGGGTGGTTGGCGCCGGGAGTCCTAGGGAGCTCTCCGTGCGTGTAGACGCTCCGCTTTTGTACCGGTTCGGTCCTCGGAGCCCTTTCTCTCTCCCTCCCCTCCCCCCCTCTGCTTTGCCTTGCTTTGCTCAGCCTCGGTGGTCGTGGGGTTGTTAGGGAAGGGGAGGTAGCTTGGAAGCCACAGGGGGGCATCCACACATGAGTAATGAACCGGGTTGAAACTGGATTAGTTGCAGGGCTCCTTCCTTTAGAGAATCCTGGGATTTGTAGCTTGGTGGCGAGGGTCCAGCACTCTTTGTCAAGCAAGACCTTGTGAAACCACAAATCCCAGGATGCCATAGGGGAAGGAGGTATGCAAATGATCCAGTTTCAACCCGGATTATTTGTGTTGTGTGGACTCCCCCTCTAGAGAAAGGAAAGGAGATTTTTGTTGTTTTGGATCGAGCTCGGTGGTCCTGTTGACTGGATTGTCTCCATCCCGGCTTCGTTTTCCTCTTTCCTCCGCCTGCCCAGGTGATAGTTTTGCCGTGAACGCTTCCCTGGCTCGGAAAGGACTGGAGGACTGGATGGGCAACCAGAGGCAGGCCAGCGGAGGACACCCCCTCATCGCCAGCAGCATGGGACTGCCGCAAGGTTGCCAGCACCGAGCTCTTGGCCGGCTCACAGGCTCCAGGGTAAGGCGGGGGGGGGTTTCTTTCTGCCTTTGGGGGTTTTGCCCAGTGCAGTCCTGAGCTTCCCTCCTGGGTTTTTCTAAGTTGGGGGAGACACAGTCCACCCCACCCCAACCCCAACCTTTCCAGCTTGTAGGACTTTTGGAAGTTTTGATTCCCTGCCCTCCAACCCTTTGAAGAAAAGCATGGGACGTGGATTGTCTCGCTGCCTTTGATTTGTTGGGGTGGGTGGGTGGGTTGGGGTGGGGAGTGGGAAGAGAAGATGCTGGTTCTTTATGAATGTGATAGAACAGTGGTTCTTAACCTCTGGTCCAGGGACCCCAGGGGTCCGCGGTGTCCTCACTGGGGGTCCAAGAAAGGCTTGAAGGCTGCTCAGCCCATGTGACAGGTGCCAAGGCAAAGGCTGGCTGGCTTGGCCTGTGTGTTGCCATTCAATCCACTCCAGCCACAAACTTGCAGGAAGAAGAGTCTTCCCTCCCCCTCCAATGTCTCTGAGGGATGGTTCAATGGGTGTGGTAACTGTGTTGTTGTTGTTGTCAGGTATTATTGTTATTATTATTAGGGTTTCAAATCTTGAGTTAAATCTTGGGGGACCATGGCAACAAAAGATATTTAAAGGGGGAGGTCCATGGTAAAGAAAAGGTTAAGAACCACTGAGATAGAGGGATGGGTTGGCTTCCTTCCAGACCCTTGTCAAGTTTTCAAATGCCAAAGGGATAAGGGAAGAGTCCTGTTGTGTGTGGTTTTTGTGTGATGACCTCATGTATTATTGCCTGGTGTGTCCCATTTGTTACCTGAAGCCAACTTCTTTGGCTGGCTTAGGCTCTCAGGTCCGATGTCCTTGGCTTGTGGGCTTCTTATCCAGCACCACAGGGCAGGTGCTGAGATGGTCTCTGCTGGAGTGGTTCCCCAGGGTCCCCTTTTGCACCAGTTCCTCCTGCTTTGGCGACTGAAGCATGTGGGATTTGACTTCTCCTTGAAAGATTCTCCAAAGTGTACTGGAGAGGGGTTGTCCTTTTTCTTGTCTGGTAATGACTAACTCTCCACTCTGCCTCTTGAATGACAAAATTGAATCAAGAGGGAGGCAAAGAGGAATGGTGTGTGTGTGTGTTCTCTATTGTTCTTCAGGCCATTGTTATGTTGATGAAGAGGGAGGCACCTTCTTCTGGTTCCACTATCCTTTGGGCCATCTCCTTTGAGCCAGACCACTGGGAAAACCAGTGAGTGAAGGCTATATAGCCTGAGCATCCAGATGCAAGAATATTTACCTTTTGGAACTAGTGAGTCCAGTGGCATCCTCAAAAAGAAGGAAGACTAGCAAGTTTTATTTGGTATATGCTTTTGTGGACTCCACTATGGGATGAATTAAGTTGCCGTCCACAAAAACTTATGCTAAATAAGACTTATTAGTCTTTTCAAAGCCAGGCTTTTAGTTTTTCTTCTTCTTCTAGAACCATTGTTGCAGTGATTCCAAGGAAGTCCTATGCAAAAATGTCAGATGCTCAGAGGCTAAAGAAATGCTGTTGTCAGCCTCAAAATGTATTGGAGCAGGGGAGGGAACTCTTTAATAGTGGGTTTGTTTGTTTGTTTGCAGATTGCTTTATCTTGAGAAAGCTTTTAAATCTGTGGGCCTGTATTGCTTCAGTTCTGCTTATGGTTACACGGGAGCAAGTCCCATTGGACACATTACAGAGTAAATATATGCATCAGAGCAGGCTGCAAGTACTTTAATTACTTTTTAGAGGTGTGTCTTTCAGCTTTTCCTGTATAACAGGATTTAACTTTTCCCCATCCTCCAAAACAGATGTACAAGAGAGTAAGGGAGGAATGCCTTAGAAAGTTTAAACACACACACACACACACACACACTAGAAGGTGAACTATAGAACACAGTTTTTGTGATAAGCTATATCTAATGGTGGTTTTCTTAAGTTACGTCAAAACTGAGTTCTGTCCCAAGACTGTACTCTTGGATAATCAAAAAGAATGGTTTTCTAAAAAAAATCACTGGAATAATCTAGCCAACGCTGCAAAATGTCTTTAGCAATAGTGGACAGGGTATATCAGAGGAGGTAATGGCTGAGTCACACAGTCTATATGATGATAAATTATTTCTTATAAGTAAATGTTTGTCTCAATGATTTGTTCAACTTTGGTTGGTTTACTGCACTTTGGGGTGGATGATATTAACATGCTGCTGAATCATTAGAGAAGGTAGAACTTTGTTAGCACCCAGCTGATTAGAAGAGATCAGCAAACTTTGCTTGCAGATAATCAGAGGATTTTTTTTTAAAGAAATGGGTTGAATGTGTAATTGAAGAATCTGTGGGTTAAAGCAGGCATGTAAACCTGTCCCCAAAAGTTTGTAGTCCTCATTCATTTTAATGATAATGTAATAATAATTTGTGGCTGGGAAAAAAGTTGCATTTTGTAAACTTTTTGCTGTGTCATCTGGAAGCAGTTTTTACCTGCCATAGAAGAGTACTCCTCTATGGTGATGCATAAGGTGATTACAGTTAAAGTATAATTAAAGCATTTGTGATCAAGTTTAACGTGTTTGCTACTTTCTTCAGGGGAAAGTATACTGCTGGTGTATGGAACATTAGGGCCCTGCAGAGGTTGTTGAGTTACAACTCCTATCCTTGACCACTGACCATGCCGATGGGAGTTGCAACCCCAAAACATCTTGTGAACCACATGTTTCCCCACCCTAGTGTACAGCCTGCGATTAAGGTTATAGTATTAAGATAAAATGAGAAAGTTTCTATCTAACCTTTTAGTGGGGCAAGAGTGTCGCTGCTACCATAGATGGAAAAACCTGTGCTCCATAGGCTGGATGTTCTTTCTCTGATAGCTTTAATAATCATTGCTGTATATATTTTGAGAAGTGATCACTTAAGCTCAGACTATATGGGAATGTGATTCTAGCTGAATGATTTATTTGTGGGTTGTACATGTATATTCCTCTACCTATAACTGTTGGAACAAAACATCAGGTGGGGTGTGTGGGGTGTACTCATATCCGCCATCTTGTAGGGAAAGAAGGCCGAAGGAACCTAGACCATGCATAGTATAAATACCTAACAGAGTATGTAGATCTTTGTGTTAATTTGAGATACTGTTCAATATTAGCAAGCTTATAGCCAATCTGTTTTCAAGTGAACAGTTCAGTCATTGGGTTAATTGGCTGTACAGCATTTTACTAAAGTAGAAGACTCATCTGTTCAGATATGCTTTTCAAATCAGTGTGTTGATTCCTCTACCTAAATGTTCAAATTTATTTTTGCAATATATTCACAGACACACAAAATTTGATTTATATGATCTGACTTCTCTGGTAATACTCCGATTTCTTTTCAGATCGTATAAAATGTGTGTTTCTATGTATGGACACTCACCCACATCCTATGAATGAACAAACCTGCTTCCCAAAATTATTAGTCCTCATTCATTTTAATGAAGCTGTAATACTAATTTGTGGCTAGAAAAAAATGAAGAATGGTATCCATTTTGTCTGTACACAAAACCTTCTTATTGCCTTACTCAAGCTTTTGAGTTTTTTTCTGGAAGGAACATGTTGACACAGCCATTTGAAAAATGCATATGGTGGATGAATTCTTTGCATTTAGATCAGATTATTCATGGTTTTCTCCACTGAAGTAGCTCCAGCCTTAGCTTTATTTACTTACTTTTAGACTCATTGAAATCAGTCTGATCTTAAGCTGGTCATGATTACCTTAAGTTGTATTGATTTCATTGGGTCTACTTTATGTATGATTAAATGTAGGTTCAAGTCATGGAAATTGATGTAGAAAGTAAGTCATGGCTTCCTTGAGTCCATTTCATTTCAAAAGTAAGCTATGTGTGACCAATGTGTTCTGAATTGAACCTATTATGTGGTTCAGTAAAGGAAAGCTGGAAGGAGTGTTTCTTTTATATGGTCTCCTTTTGCTCCCTTTGTAGGGCAACATGTTTCAATGGTTGCTTTTAAAACTTGGTATCAACAGGCATTCCAGAGTTGGATGTAGAATATAGAGTCATTGTCATTAGCTGATCTACCACCACATTGACATGAAAGTGACTAGCTTTCACTGGCATGAGGCAAATGCTTCATTGTTCCTAACAGCCCTATACTTCCTTGGATTCATTAAAGGCCACAGAAATTAGAGCCAGTAAGTCATAGAGAGCCAGTAGTGGAAGCAGGAGGAGGAAGAGAACATCATGTGTAAATAAGACACACTTGCTGCCTAAAGATATATATCCAGGGGTAGCTGTATTGATTGTGCAGCAAAATATAGCAAACTCCAAAAAACACACACATTGTGGTCATACCTTTATTTGGTCAACCAAAATACATAATGCAAACTTTTGAAGCTCACAGGCTTCTTCATCAGGCATGGATGTTAAAAGGCAGTTTAGGGGAAGAAATGCTATGATGGAGGGTCACAGAGCTGCATCTTTCTTGAGATGTTTAAGCTGAGTTTGAGATGGTGGTAGAAGGAGGTTTAATTGCAGGTAAAGGCCACATCCCTTGCTGTCTATGAGGCATGTGGGACACAAAAGCAAGGCAAGGGAGTAAACTTGAGTTTAAAGGGAGTTTAAAGGGAGTAAACTTGAGTTTAAAGGGAGTTATTAGAAACAAAGGCAGTTCCTTTGAGATCCTTTGACATCCAGGTGTGATGAAGAAGCCTGTGAGCTTCAAAAGCTTGCATAATGAATTTGGTGACTTTTGGTTGGGCCTAATAAAGGGATCACCACTATGAGTTTTTGGGAGTTTGCTGGATTTGCTATCTAATGCTGTTGATTCAGCTGAACTCCCTATTAATGTTGGATTACAAATGGAAGGCACAGGTAGCCATGAAAGCCTTGAGTAAAAACAAGATTTAGAGCCCATCCTCTGGACTTATAATCTATGGATACATACTCAATAGAGACATGCTAGCTTCCAGATCATTGTTTGGGTGATTTGTCACTTTTTTTTCTATTTGCATTGCAAAAAAGTTGAAATGTCTTTCTTAAGATTTAAAGTTCCTGACAGTAAGAACTTTAAATTAAAACACAGTGGTATTTTTGGAAAGGTTCTTTTGCTTTAGGCCCCATCCATCTGGAGGATTTATTAGCCCATGGACAGAAAGAGGTTCTCCACTGTGCTTATTAGGACCACCAAAATGTCATGAAACTGTGTGAGTTTTTGAGTTCTCTTTTGAGTTCTCTAGAACTGTCCATCAGTCTAGGTGGTACAACAGTTAGAGGAGAGGAAAGAAGAGAGAAAAGTCCAAAAATCAGGGCAAACATTATGACCAACATGGATGCAGTTAGAGGGACTCTCAGAGATTGAGATTGCAGACTTAGTGAAAAAGAGAGATATATCAGTTTATTTCTAGTGTTCTTTGCTGGGATGTCTACTCTCTTTCTTTGGAGTCCATTCCCCCCCCCCCCCCGACCAGATTTCCAAAAAGCATCAAAGATCTCAGTTTCAAGTTGTGGTTTCCTGTTCAACTTTCTAAAAATGGATTTGGTATAGGATCAGATGGACTAAACTGAGGTACCCCAAACATGCCTGCCTTTGCATAAATAGCCATACATAGTACATTTGAAAAGAAGTAAGGGTGGGAAACACCTGAAGAGAATCTAGCAACTCCTTTTGTTTTCATAATCAGCTGGTTAGTTTTCTAGGAACTTCAACAGCATCAACTGTTTATGAATTTCTTTTGGAGCAGGTGATTTTCAGCAAGTGAATTGGTGGTTAATTACTTGAGGTTCTAGAACATCAATCAGCATTGAAGTTTGGTCCACATAGGAAGAGGATGATACAGTTGGACCCCATATCTGCTGGGGATTGGTTCTGGGGGGCCCGTGCATACTGAAAACTGTGGATAATAGTGAACACCATTGAAAATAATGGGACTTCCGGTTTAAAATACCAGAGTTGCCTTGGAGGACCTAGAAAATGGCTAGAGAGAACACATTTTCTAGGAAGACTCTATGGTAGGTGTGCTGTTTTGTGTCCCATGGATAATTGAATCAGTGGATGTGGGGGTCCTACTGTATAATTATTTATTTGAATACAGAAAAAAGTAGGAACTCAGCATCAGTTCAAACTATAAAGGTTGCTGGTTCAAAAACAAGAATGTCACTATAGTTGGCAGTGGACAGCTTGTCATCCAGAAATGGAGACAACCATTTGTGTTTTATAATTTAATGTGCCTAGCTTTAAGACACAAGGCACAAATAAGGATGGATTCATTAACTTTCATCATCCTGAGCCTACATGGCCAATAGCCACACTGCCTGGCAATAATGGATGATCATCCAAAGCATCTGGGCAGGCATCAGTTTGAGAGAGAGCACCATAAGGCAAGGGTAGGAGATTTCTCCATCACATAGTCTGGGGAAGTAAGACTCAGTTGCTTTGAAGTTCTGTTCTGCTAAACACAGCATTGTGATTTTATGTCTCCCCATTTAGAGACTGAGCTATAAATACTTCCTGCTTGAAATAAGCTTTTGATCATCCACTTGTCCTATCCCAACTTTAGTAAGAAAACTAATAGTTTGCTAACATTTGCCTGGATATAGAATTATGCAGTTGGAAGAGACCACAAGAGCCATCTAGTTGAACCTCCTGCCATATGGAATTGCACAGCTAAAGTACTCCTAAAATATATCTATCTGCTGTTTAAAGACCTCCAAGGGAGGAGAGTCCATCACCCTTTAAGGCAGCTTATTCCAACAGCTCTTATAGTCAAGAAGCTCTCCCTAATGTTTAGGTGGAATCCCTTCCCTTTTAATTTGAATCCATTTGTTCATGTTCTAGTCTTTACAGCAGCAGAAAACAAACTAGCTCCAACCTCTATGTGATATCCCTTCAGGTATTTAATTATGGCTATCATATCATCTTTTAATTTTCCCATCTCCAAGCTAAACATACCCAGCTCCCTAAGCTGTTCCTCATAGGGTTTGGTTTCCAGACCTTTTACAGTCCTGGGCACCCTTCTTTGAATATGTTCCAGTTTGTCAGTGTCATTCAATAAGAATACATTAATTTGTATTTAGAGGGGGATATTAAGAATTCTTAGCCAAAGAGCTCTAGTGCCTCACCAAACTACATATCCCAGGATTCCATAGGATGCAGCTGTGAATTTGGAATCATAGTGCTATAATTGTGTAGTGTGAAAGGAGCCTAAGGCTGTTGTGTAAGGGCTTTTATTTATTTGTTACATTTATAGGCCATCTTTCCTCTGATGTCCCTAAAATGGCATTCATTTGCTTTGCTTTCCCCCATGTTATCCTCACAATAAACCTGTGATATAAGTTAGGTGGAGAGATAGTGACTAGCCCAAGGTCATGTAGTGTGGAACTGAGCTGAACCTGCATCTTTATCTCTAACTATTTTACCACACTAGCTCTGAAACAAACTTGAAGGATGCATTGCTAATGTGTCTTCATTTTAGAACACAGCATCCACATCACTCATCCTAAGGGAGAGATCTGTTTCAATATTTTAGTAAATTGGTGAGGTTACATTTTAGCCGGTACGTGTGACATGATCTGGGATTAAGGGGACAATATCAATGAGTGTTTCCCCCCCCCCTTTTGGTGTGGTACCCATGAAAATTTGTGCTGGCAAGCTTTCTGTGTGTGTTTTTTCCCCCTTCTTCCTGTTTTTCAATGGTGAAATAACTTTCTGGTATGGGAACATTCACACTTAGTGATTTTTGTGTGCGTGGAGCACATAGGAACATCTTTGATTGCTATTTTATGAAGGATTTTGCTTCTAAAGTAAACAGAGGAAGAAGTGTCTTGTCACTATGTATGGATTATCTGTTCTTTATTCAGCTGTTTATTTTTACCAACTGTTTTTGCAAACCTACATTATTTTAAGTGGTCCTCCTACCCCACCCCAGCATTGGCTCAGTGCCAGAGATGGGACAGGACAGATGGACTTTTAAAGGTGGCATTTGCTCAATCCTGTTTTCTTCTGCCTTCAAAGCCATAACAAATGTTGCTAGTTCTTTCTTTTGCTTTTTTTATGAGCTGAAGTCATACCGCTGTCTTTGCAGGGGTGGGATTTGTGAAAGAGTGTAATTTTAATTTAGTTGGCTTTTTGGAAAGGGTTACATGTGGGAAGCTTACACCTGGCCTTTTGAATCCTATGCTATATCCCCACGTCCTGAGGCGTACACTGTGGCAGCCAAGAACAAAACTTCAAATGTTCCCCCAACTCTCTACTCCATCTTAGACACGTCTCTTATGACAGATGTTGAGGTGGGGCTGGGGACAGGGAACTAGGGAAGGAGAGAGAAGGAGAGAGTTTGTTCTGTTAATAACTACAGTCCCTTCTTGAGGAAACTGTCCACTAATATCCTCTTTCAATGCTGTTTTCCTCCACCATCCCACTGGCAGTATTGTGTAGTGGTTAGAGCATTGCACTGGGATCTGGAAGATCCAGGTTCAATTCAGGTCCCTTCTGAGGCATGGAAATCAACGGCTAATCTGGAGCCAATCACTCTTCCTCAGCCTGACCCACCTCGCATGACGAAGCTTGGCAAAGAAGGAGCCATGTACACCATCTTGGACTTGTTGGGGAAGAGGCAGGGTATAAATGTGACAACTCCTACATTTCACTCCTCCCTCCATTTTTGAAGCACCTCTTTGCACTGATCCAAGCAGAACAAAGGTGGAAATGCTCACTCCAGAAGAGTTATTTTCCAAATGTTTTTTTTTCTTCCAGGGAAGCCTGGTATGCATAGATTTCTTGGAGAGACACTTGAGTTTTGAGGCAGATCACATGCTTTGTATGCAGAGCATCCTAGGTCCAGTCCTGAATACTTTTAGTTAGGAGTAGGAAGGAGACTTGGCTGAAAACCTGAAGAGCTGCTGCTAGCCATCATGACAATATTGACCTATATGGACCAATGGTCTGATGTAAAATATATCAATCTGTCTAGATACAGATACACACGTACACATACAGTATATGTACATGTTTGTATATATGTTTCCTATGTTATTTTTTGTGTATAAATCTATTTGCTGGTCCCAACTTAAGAGGTAGACTCATTGAATAAACACAGTTCATGTAAGTGTTGACTTACCAAATTCTCACCAATTCAGTGAGTCTACTCCATTTGAAACTATCAATTGAATTGAGGCCAAAAACTGTTAAAAGAGATACTGAGTAAACTTCCTTGTTTTGTCAATGAGGACCCTATGTTAGCTGATCCTAAGAGTGTAATCTAGATAAAGAACATAAAAAATGTCCTGCTGCATAAGATGAACATCCACTTGGTTCAGTCTCTTTTGCAAGAATTCCATCCACCAGCAGGACTCAAGTGGGCCACCATCTTTCTCACAGCCACTCCTGTTCTGTAGAATGCAAATTCAGATTTTTTTTTCTGTTGACCTCTGGGAACACCAAGTGAGTTCTAGATTATGCCCCCCCCCAAGCATAAAGAAGGGAAAGTAGTTTTCTGAGAGCCATTACTCACCTTTTCACTGAAAAAATGTCTAGCAAGCTTGGAAGATATCATGGCACCCTTGAACACTATTTGAAAACAACCATTCCAGATCAGAGAGGCAGAACTTCCATCAACTCTTATCATTGGTTATGGATGCTAGAGCTGATAGGAATTGCATTCCAATTCTGGAGGGCTACTCTTTCTCCATACCTGCTGTAGATGAAGGAAGAGAATTGCTGGTGGTGTATCAGACAGATTTCGAGTTCCTCATGCACCCCTACTCTGAAAGTCTGATTTCTTATTGGCCAGATGACCAGAAACATTCAGGCATAAATATGAAGTGTGTGTGCATGTGTATTCAAGAATGGAAGCTAAACTCAAAATCATACTACTTTTAAGTAGTGAGCTATTTGTACAAATAAGTGAGGTTGAAGTGGAATAGGAGGAGGAGGATAGTGGAAGATCTTCACCTGAAGGCACAGTTGGGTGGTCTTTGTTGCCTCCATTCATGCAGTATGAAGCTCCTTTAGCACGCAGAAGCATAGGCAGGCCTATCTTCAGCAAACAAGAGGTTGGTTTAGGGTTGACCTTACAACTGGGCAAAGTCAGGCCATAACTTTAGCTAGCAGACAGCAGGAAGTGGCAGCAAGCAAGGAGTTGAAAATATATTTTCTTCTGTTTTTCCCCAGAACATTTTCTGTATTTTCAGATGAAAAAAGCTGAGGTGAAAATTTTGTCTCAGTAGTAGTCTGGGTATTTCTAAATAAAACAAGGTAGACGAGGAGAAAATACCAGTAGAACAAGCCTGTGTCAGGGTATTTCCCACCATGCTATATATTGAGGCTGGAATCCTGTTGGTTCACTTGGATGTATAGATAATAAGGAAACATGGACTCTGTGGTAGTGTCACAATCTGTTATGCCAGTGGTTGCAGAAGTAGTGGCAGTGGCAACAGGAGAAAAAAATGGTGGACCAGTGCCCATGAAGGAAGGAAGACAGACTCATTGTTCTCCTTATCTAGAAGAGAAAGCTAATGCTTCAAGCATCTTCTGTCTGAAATGCTTGGCTGAGATATGTTTCAAATGTTTGGTGAGATTTCTGCATCAAAATCGAAGAGAGCTAGGGATGACCCCTTGCATAGTCCTTGGTGATGTCATTAAGTGTGATGTATTGAACATCCATCACAGCCAGTAAAAAAATAAAATTCCAAAATTAACAAACGAGGAATGAGTACATATGCATATTTGATATAGTATTTTCCTTTTCAAGTCCACATTCTTGCTCTTAAGATTCTTCCTCCTCACCCTATGGACCAGAGAAGATGCGTCAGGCCCTGAGATCTGGTACCCCTAGGTGTGTGTGTCCTCAGAGTGCTTGGGGTTGCTGGGTTGGACAATTGCCTGTCACATGACCCATGGATTTCTAGGTTTCCCTAAACCTTTGCATAATGGGAAGACTGCACAATGGGCTAATGAAATGTGGGAGCCTTAAAAGGCAAGTTTGTTAGAGAAAATGCACAATGCATGCTAACATCTGTAGTTTGGGAGCAGGGTAATGTGGACATTCATCATCAAAGAATCTC